>JAZKJV010009975.1:600000-970066 GCA_037367405.1 Ottelia alismoides
CATTGCATATCCGTTTGAGGTAATATAGTCCTTATGCCATACAAATTTCATGCAGATGGAAGAACAACTATACAATCCGTTTGAGGAGATTTTATCCGAGGCCACGGAGTTGTCCTACACGCTTACATTGTACATATTCGCATGTGCATCGCAGAACCAACAAATCCCACGTGCCCCAATACCACTCAACACCAGGACTTGGTCTGGGCGTATGTGGATTGATGATATGATGGCAGGGCATACTATGTGATCCTACAGGTGCTTCAGGATGGAACCTGCAACCCTCTTAAAATTTGTGGAGTTGTTGGAGCAAACAAACGGCTTGCGTAACACAAGATCCATGGATACGATAGAACAAGTTTGCCTTTTCCTATTTGCATTTGGACATGGCTTACCTAACCGTGTGCTGCAGGAGTGGCTCCAACACTCTGGTTCCACGATATCATCTCATATCCACAGGGTCCTCGAGAAAGTCCTTCTGTTGGAGAATCTACTTGTGCGTCTTCCTTTAGTAGATACACCTACTCACATTTCATCGGACCGTCGTTTTGCCAATTACTTCCAGGTACATTTAAATAGCTCCCCATATTCCATGTGACCAAAACACTAACCTATACCACTTGACTTTCTAGAGAGTGATTGGTGCCATTGATGGAACGCACATCAAGGCAACGGTCCCATCAGGCATGGAGGCTTCTTATCGCAACAGAAAACATTGCATTTCGCAGAATGTAATGGCAGCTGCTTCTTTCGACTTTCTATTCACATTCATACTTACCGGATGGGAGGGATCAGCTTCAGATATGTCCGTCCTTAGGGATGCCATTCACAGAGGTGGCTTCGTCATCTCAAACGGCTGCAGGTATCTGGTGGACTGTGGTTACACGAATACGGACTCCTTCATTGCCCCCTACCGAGGCATTACATACCATCTACCTGAGTGGCGCTTGTTAGACAAGTCGGAACGCTACGTCTCTCACAAGCACTTATTTAATCACAGGCATTCACAACTTCGGAGTGACGTCGAGAGGACGTTTGGCATTTGGAAGAAGAGATTCAAGTGTTTGACGTGCATGCCCACATACCGTTTCGAGACGTAGAGAGACGTTGTCAAGGCGACAGCGATAAATCACAACTTCATAAAGCTGTATGGCAGTGACAAGTGGTTTGACCGCGTTGAGAAGTACTTGGTTCCAAATCCACCCGACTTGGAAGCGGAGCCTGGTGTCGAGGTCAGAGTCACCCGTGTCGAGATGCTGTGGGGCGAGCAAATCAGAGATGAAATGGCCAGGTCGATGTATGCGGATAGGATGAGGCGTATGCATAACGAGTGACGAAATTCCATGTCGGATGTAAAATCCAAAACATCTTGTTCCCATCAACTAATCAGTTCAGTTCTAATTTTTCATCGAATGCTATGCATGGTTTGCTATTATTTTTAGTGGACTTTTTAAAGGTTGTTGCTACGTGTTTTGATCGTATTTTTAATTGATTGACTTTCGGTGGGGAGCCTTCAATGAACAGGCAATGGTGATGCTACGTTTTGACATTCCCTTCTCCCATGGACGTGTCTGCACCTGTGGCCAGGATGCGTTACTTGTATTTGACGAGTCGCGTCGTTTAGAGCCGGTTGATACCTGCTTGTGGTACACATGCCCGCTAGATGTAAGTGACTTAATAAATTGCTTTGAAATTTCTTATGTTTCGAATTAATTTCATTCACACTTACAACGATAAAATTATCTTTTGGTTGCGACCATGTGGGTACATGGTGATGGCATCGTCACTCCCGCTGACAATCCGTTCCCTCACCGCAGAGAAAATGTTCCTTGCAGACATGCACAACGTATTGGAGTTCGCCTTGGATTTTAAGGACGAGAATCTAGCGCAGGCAGAGAGCTCGATCAGAGAGAAGGAAAGAATGATTACCCACCTATGCGGCGGTTCTACGTCACAACATGATCCGGCTGACGAAGCTGTGGTTGACAAGCATGTGGTCGTGTAGCTATTGTAACTCAAATACTATTTATGAACCCATCAGAATGTTACTCGCACTATATGGTTTAAGAGATATTTCATTCGATGTTCCCTATATTTTCCCGTTGGATTTGTTGAAATAACCCTCGATATTCTTCTATTTGTGATATCACCCGTATAACATGCTGGATGTATCCAAGTTGTCGACTGCGATCCGACTCAATTAAAACTATTTGAATGATGTTAGGATGTATAATGAACTGCTGAAATGTTATTGAAATGAATATATGAACTTAACCAGTGTTATTGAAATTAATGTCTTACCAGTTAAGACTGCTTGGGGAATAAAAGCACATCGTCTCAACATAATTAATGAGTAGGAGTTATCTTAATTATGATATGAGAAGAAGTCAACATAATTAGGTACGTATGCGACCCATTGAGCATGTGGTAAAAGTTTAGATGAACCTCTTCTTTTTTTGGAAGGATGGGTCGAACATCTCCGTTGCTCATTGTGTATGATGGGTTTCGATACATAAATATATGTGTATATATTATTTTGCGTCCCTATCTGATCAAAGTTTTGTTGTTAGAAGAGGGTGTGATCCCAGTTCTCATACAGTATCTGATCAAAGAATAACTCCTGATATGATAAGAAGAAAATCCTGCCATTAATATGGTAACAGATAAATATGGAAAAACAGATAAGATAGACAATGGGAAAAAAATTTAAAGGCGGAAATTTAATATAGTAACAGGGAAAATACGGTAACGAAAGAGAAATATGGTAACAGGGTAATTATGTTATACGCAGAAATTTAATTTCGCAACTGGGTGGCTACGGTAAAAAATGTATTTTTGCTAATAGGGTAAATATGCTAAAGGCCGAAATTTAAGAGGGTAAAAAACGTAAACTTCCTCTACCACTAAAACCAACTCCCAAACACCAATCAACAACCAATCATTATCCCAAACTTCAGTACAGGTCACATCACAGAAAACCCTCTAAACAGTAAAACCCACCAACCAAACACCAAAACTCACATTCAGGTTATCTCCCAGATAACCCACAACTGGGTTGGGTTATCCCCTACCAGATAACCCTCGAACCAAACGCACTCTTACTACTTGTGTCATCCAAAACTCAGCATTGTCAAGGGTGGTGGTGCTGAAGAACTATGATACACGAGCCCTCTGGTATGCAGTGTTGGTTCTCTTATGCTTCTATAATGCATCCACATCCTCCATCTACTCAGGCCCTAAAGTCGTTTCTCAATCGCCTCTTGGTGCTACTGGATGCCATGTACTTCTTGTATAAGGTAGGCTAGATGTTTCTGTACATCCATATCCATAAGCGACATTGTTCTGCATAGAGAACCAGAGCATTAATAGTTGTTTTACTTAAGAGATACACATAGACATGAATATAAAATATGTTATTCTCCTTAGGACTCATGTTGGATCAAAAGACTCTCAAACACTATCATGTATTTCGAACATCAATGGGGAGTATGCATGGAATGGAGTACAACATCTCTGATATCAAGTTGTTATGACCATCCCCCTCGGATCTGGGTACTTGGCAAACCGATTCCAAGCACATACATTCTACATGATATAAATATAAGAAGGAGAAAATAGCACAAGAAGATCCGATTTCAAAATTTCTTTCCATTCATAACATGTTCGTTCATTAGTTAAAATCCATGTTCACAAAATATTACAGGTATGCATTAAAAGTGTGTCCACACGTATATTGTACATTTCATGTCTCTCAAAATGGTACAAGTAAAGTAAGAAGTAAAACTACAAGTAAGAGCTCGCTACAAGCATGGTACCACAAGGAAATCGTGTAGCTCCACAAAAAGAGTAGCTCTAACCCTAGCAGCTCGAAGATGTGGTTGCTTCTGAGAAACTATGGAATCTAATGCAAAGGTATATTATAAACAAAGTTGCACAGTACAATACTAAAACTACAACAAGATACAAAGGAAGTGTACAAAAGAAACAACTTGGTAAATCCCCCTCCTAGAGAAAAAAAACTCTAGTCATTCTCATTAGCCTTGAATAACCCAAGCTTCATGGATAGCATGTGGTCTTGTTCCTCGTGATATCTCGCACTATGACTCTAAGGAAATAAGGACTTAGGTTTGAGGTTCCTCCATATGCATTCGGTGGGGTAAACTACATCTTAATTAAGTTCCCAACACTTCCACTTAACTTTACTCACCAAAATGTAAATTCCATGTTAAACCCCCCTAGTATTCCACTAGATTTACCATAACCACAATTCCTAAATGAAATTACAATATGTGAACCATTGCAAGCCGTCTAAGTCTACTGCCCACATGTAAAAGTCCATGGTGGCATAGGGTACGAGTCTGGACACCGATTATTAATATCATTCATACCATAGTCAGAATCTCCATGACTATCCCGATCCTCTGTATGCATATGAGACTTGTATTTCATTCACAATTTCATTAATCACGTTTCTTGAAACTCCCCTCTTAATTCAATTAGTTTACATGTGATATAGATCATGACAACCGTATTAAAGTTTTCATACACGCAAGATCGTAACAGTGGTTACAATAGACCTGATTAAGAAAAAGGAAAATTGAAAGGCAACCTAGCTCTACATATTCTATGGAAAATGAACAACCATCAGTGAGGTGTTGTTTTTAAGAAACTTTATATTAGATTAGTCTGTATATCTTATATGCGACTATTATCAATTACTAATATAATGATGCTAAAGAGGTCTAATGTTGAGCAACATCATATTGATATCAACCACATAGTAGCATGCGGTAAGGATACTTGGGGCTCTACAAGTGTGCAATCACATAGAACTGAGAATCATGTGGAAACAAACAACAAGAAGAAGAGGAACATCGGTATCTCAAAACTCTCCTCTTCGGTACCTCCATCCAAGGAGAAATGGCGTGCATGGTGCACCGTTGACGGTGATCACCCGTGCATGAGGATGACCTTGATCTCCTCTATGTGGTGGTGGCTTTTGATGGCCGATCTGAAACACTCCGACGAACTCTAGCGGTGTTCCAGTGAGGGGAAGGGAGGGGGACGTATCTGTTCTAAGGGATAGGACTTTGTGTTAAACCAAAATTTGATTTTATATGGTAGAAATCCAGATCCACATCTTGGTTCGGATCTAAAATGGAGTCTGACCTGATCTCGCTAAAATGGTAATAAGTTGAGCTCCCGAACTTGGACTTTGATGTTCTTGAACTCATTGGAAAGGTATCGACGAGTACTCTAAGATATACTAATTCATTCATCTTATTTGGACACTGGATTAGAGCATAATTTGGGGGGGGGGGGGGGGGGGGATGGGTCCCATTAGTAGAGGTCTCACAATTCGATAGGTGGAACCTTCCCCGCAAAGAAATGTGAGGAAAATGCTATATGGAGTGTACAACGACCACTATTGTTAGGAATAAGTGATGAGTCCTATCACAACAAGGACGCACGTGAGGAAGGTTGTAACACCACAAACATAATGCAAATACTCGCAAACTATGAGAGGGGGTAGTAAGTGGTGGAGATTACCACTGACAACCTGAAAAATAC
Organism: Ottelia alismoides; assembly: GCA_037367405.1. Classification (NCBI taxonomy): domain Eukaryota; kingdom Viridiplantae; phylum Streptophyta; class Magnoliopsida; order Alismatales; family Hydrocharitaceae; genus Ottelia; species Ottelia alismoides. Next base: position 605,572 of record JAZKJV010009975.1, read on the forward strand.
CTTGGATGGATGTCAATGAGTCCAATTGGATTCGAATCCAACATATTGTCCATGGCGGTTTTTCTTGATAACAACTCGGGTGTAGACCTGAGGCGTTACAACATGTGGTGACTGAGATGTCCCTTGGATCTTATTTCAAATGATGAACACAATCTAAGGAGATGGAACCTTCACCTTTGTAATACTTTTTACTTATGTATTGTAGTTTATAATTTTGCAAATAACGTATGTAATTTCTATAAAGATGGCACATGTTTAAGTGCCGACTATTTTCTTGTAATAAACTTTGAGCAGATGTTAGATCTATCGTTTATAACAAATATTATGCTTGATGGGAAATGTGTGTGGTTCCATGCGTGCATGTTTGGTTAAGGTATGATTGTATCACTAAATTTTCGTTGGATAATATATAATTTTGGTTAATTGGAATGCAATATCTCAGCCATGTCACAAGCTCATCCATCCCCGCCTATAAAACTTCCTTCATCCACATGAGTACGGATGCGTCATCATCTACTTTTATGTTGGTAATTTTGAATGTTGAAGAGAGTCATCCAATGTTGGAGTTATATGGGTGAGAACCACATAAAAGACGACTTATGTTCCTTTCCAACATGTACCGATATTGAGGAGGTGATGTTGCTTGTGGAATGCACGTCATTACTCGTGCGGCTTTAGTGAGGATTTATCATGTTTTAATGATTGAGAAAGGTATTGTTTAAGATCAAATGCATCTTGAGTTTTATACATTCTAATTTCTGAAGTGTAAATGGACATTATGACACTGCTCTGTGTGTTGTGATATCAACATGCATCCACCCTCTCATATATGAAATTCAGGATATATATATACCGATAAAGAACTCATATACTTGTGTGTATTAGTATGCTTAGTGTGCCTAGAGCTTAGGGTATACCTGTACATATTACATATATACCGTATAACGCTTCACGATTCAAAAAATCATGAGTTTGAGCCTATACCAGTATAAGTCCCTTACCGATATGACCTCCTTGGTACTAAAATGCTTGATGCCCTCGTAACGCTCATATGAGATATCGGTATAATCTTGCACCGGTATATGAATGATTTATCTTTACAAAAAGTTTGGCTCCGATAGCTTACAGACCTCTTTGATATATCGTATAGGGGCCTATACACTGGTATATGCGCTTGACAGTAGTTGTTTATGCCCTAACTATGCTGTGCCTAATTGTTCAAAGCCTGCTCATGACTGAGCTAATGACCTTATGCTTTATCATGATATGTTATTACTGAATAATGATGTGCAGAAATGTATAATTAATTCTCCGAGCAAGTGAGAAATATAACATGAATAATGTCTTATATGAGTGGTGTTATTGTGCTTTATTATTAATGGAAGCCTGGGATTAATAAGCCATTAGTTTTATTGAACATGCCTGCTATTTTGAGTATCATATCTAAACCTAATTTTGAGTATCATATCTAAACCTAGAACTGTAATTAAAACTCAAATGTCACGATCAATGTTACAAGGGACTATAAGTTACAAACTGAAATACATACAAGTTTTTTTACTCATAAAGCTTAAGGGCATTGGCCATACTTCTTATTTCAGGAAAAAAACAATACAATTGTGCCCTTCATGGGGACTTACAAGGAAGACAAAGGGAGGACTAAATGGTGATCACATGTACTGTGAAAAGAAGACAAGACATTGTTCTATGTATTCATCGCGCAAGTTGCCTTCCTCTTCAACGGCTAAACGTCTGTGTCAAAAAGCTGCAATCAGTTGCATCGTTCACAACCTGAGAATATTTGCTTGATGTCTCACAATTGCTTGGATAATGCCATTGATTTATGCCCAAGTCGCCTTCTGCTTCCACATGTACACTCTGGTTCAGATTTTTGGGCAAAAGTGGAGTCCACCGATAATGTCATTGACTTATGCTTCAACTTGATCAAACAACCGTGATGGAGATTCTCTCTTTTTGATTTCATTGCCGCCAATCTTTTGCCTTATTCTGGAATATTATGCTCCAACTTGACTAAAGCAGCATCCGATATGATCAAAATCTTTAAAACACCTGTCAATGATCATCTTGGTGCATCGAATATGATCGATTCTTTAAAAAAATCTCTACCTGTTCAGTTGTTCACGGTCCCACCAAGAATCAAATACAAAATGATTTATGTATGCAGTTCGAAAATCATTGTCCACAGAAAAAAATCGAATCATTAAAACTTGATGCATGCAGAGGTTAGAAATCAGTAATTCATTTAATATGATCAAATCTTCAAGTAAAAAGTGCATATCCACATAATGTTTAAGTTAGCATGAGGCTAATGTGATCATATCTTTTAAGAAGAAGCCTCCAGCTTTGTTGCGAAAGAAACAATGCGTCATGCTATATGATCAAGATACTTAAAACTGTACCTGTGCAATGGCTAGTTCTATCTTTTTTTCATGAAACCAGGCTTGCTAGTTCAATGTGAGACCTGGTATGATCAAATAATTTTGAAAAGCCCTATTCATGCACCAGATAGTTGACTAACTTCCGTAACATGATCAAATATTATAAAGCCCTAACTATTGTGTGATCATATATTTTGGCAAGAAGCCTCCAGCTATGACTAGGTAGAAACATCATGTCATCCAATATGATCCAAAACTTAAAACTCTAACTATGCAATGGCTGGTTCAATATTTTTCATAAGAAAAAAAAGAAACTGGCTAGTTCAATCTGAGACCTGTTATGATCAGATAATCTAAAAAAGCCTCTATTTATGCAGTGGACAATTTGACTGACTTCTGTAACATAATCAAATAGTATAAAACATTAACTATGCAATGCCAAAGTCAGCATTTCAACTAGAAACATCACATTTTTCAAGAACACTACTCATTTTGCAGTTGTATCAGTGTTCATGATCAAATATTTTGAACACAAATACCAGTAGAGATTTACCTCAATCAAATGTTTAAAGCTCTTTAAACAAAGCATAGGTGGACTGTTTTCAGATTAGTTATCAAATAGGGAATTCTATTGATATGCCATTATCTTTTAATTTAATGCATATTCAAGTATGAAATATCCACCTATTTTGATGGTTAAGTCACAAAGACTTGGTTTTATCAAATCTGAAGGAAGAAAAGTGTCCAACCGTGCAACAGGTCATCCAATATGAACTATATTGATGAAAATTCTAGCTATGCAATGGTTTATTTAATATGTTGTCAGATATAACCAAATCGTTAAAAGTAGTTTTCTATCTATGCAATGGTTAAGTGGCATCTCTGTCAGTATGATAAAAGAACTCTATCAATGCAGTGCGGAAATCAATGCTTGCCTCAAGATAAAATCTTAAATATTTCTACTTATAAAGGGGTTAAATCAGTGTTGTTGTTGTAAAGTAGTTTAATCAGTGTTTCCCAATGATGATCAAATATTAAAGAAAATCATGGTATGCACGATTAAGTCAGTTCCTTTCCGATGTTTTCTATTCCTTGGAAAAGAGGAGGTGTCTACCTATGAAGTGGTTAGACCAGTATGCTATCGAATATGAACACAAAATTTAATACATCAACCTATGCAATGATAGATTTTAAGTCCCATCCGACACAATCAAGGCTAAAAAAAGAGGCATCTGCTTATGCAGAGGTTCAGAGGATGTCCCTCAATATGATCAAAATCTTCTGAAACTCTACTGGTTGACCCAATGGTCACCTGAAAAAATCAAATCTTTTAGAAAAAGAAAGAGTCCTCTACCTATGTATTGATCGAATCAGTGTCTTAAAATATGATCAAAGTCTTTGAAAACTCTACTGTGTCATGGAATATTTAGTATGTCACCCAACATGTTTATGCTTAAATCTTGGATGGGGTAGGGCTCTACTTATGCAGTGGTGTATCAACTGAACTACCCAATATGGTTAGTTATCGAAAACCTCTAGCTATGCGTGGTTAAACCAGTTTACCTTAATAACTAATACCTATGCAGGGGTTAGTCAACTGGACCTAACAATGTGTCACCTAATGTGGTCAAATCTAGAAAAGGTGCTGGAATTAGCTTTGCTAGAAGACCTGGGCTTGGGTGTTACACGGGTCTGCCTGGTCCTCACCACATTCCAAATGTATACGACCTCTTTCCATGCCACGCCCAATGCTAATTTCCTTCTGTCAGGAGTGGCAGCCATGCAGGTGATAGAAACAGGCACTCCATGCTCATCCACGAATGGGATCTTTTCCAACTGGAATTTCGTGCGGTACCTCCAGGAAGCCAGCATTCCGCAGGGCTGACCATGTGCACTTAACAAGGCTTTGTCATCCATATTCCATTCCAGGCCCCAAACCTCCGAGCATGCATTGATTTTATCCTTCAAAATGCCAGTGCGGGTGTCCCAGAACTTGATGTAGTGATCCTCGTCTGCACCCCCGGTGACCAGGACCTCGCTGTCGAATGGACACCAAGTGAGGGCCTTGACAGCCCCACAGTGCCCCTGCAGCTTATGGCAACGCTGGGCGTGCCTGAGATCCCATGTACTGACAACGCCCTTCTTATCACCGCTGGCCAGCTGCACACCATCAGCGGCAAAGCGCAATCCGCAGACTAGAGACTGGTGGCCAGAGTAGTGACTCTGGTGGGGATCCGGGACTCGCATATCGATGGATGAGATCAAGCCCTGCCTTCTCCCCGTGGTGAGGCAGTGAAGGTCTCTCCAGGACATTGAGCAGACAAAACCCGCGGTTGGACCTCGGGGCACCGTCCGCACAAGGCGGCCGACTAGGGCATCGAAAAGCAGGAGGCCGGACTCAGCCGTAGCGACAGCGATTTGGGTGGATTGCGGCGCCCACGAGACGCACGTGATCGGGTATATGCCGACGTGGAGGGCCCTTTGGACGATGGTGGAGTTGCGGACAATGAAGAGCACATCGTGGAGCGGGAGGGAGAGGGCGTCGTCGTGTGCCCAGTCGAGGAGGTTGAGGTAGGGGAAGTCGAGAATGCCGGTGGCTGCGATGCTCCCCTCGTACACCAAGTGATGGGACGTGTTGGGGAAATCCAGTGGAAGGGGAAGAAGACGAGGAGGGGCGCGGCTGTTGTAGGAGAGCATCCTGGCGTTGGTGAGACCGAGCGCGTCGGCAAGGGCCCTCGCGTAGCGACTGGAGTTGATCCTCTCCTCGGAAAGAAAGGGCCAGGAACTCGAATCTATGACGGGCTGCGTCCGCACAGGCAGGAACCGGTCCCCCATGGATCGATCACCCTTCTCCAGGAAACAACAACGAGAAGAAGAAGAAGAAGAGGGATAGGAGTACCTGGGAACGCGAAGAAGCAAGCACGTCGAGCCGCAGACCTAGAGAGAGCAATGGCGTGAATTCCACCGACTTCGTTCTGTTTTCTCAACGAACCGGACAGAGCGAGCGCGCGGGCTAAATGAAGCCTTCCCGGGGGGAAGGGGGGCTCTTTGGCAGGCGTGTTTTCCCGGATCCCAGAAAACAAAGCACGGGTCCGATTGTTGATCCGAGTATAACTTAACACTCTACACCATGCAAATATGCGATATCTAATAAAGTATGTCTGCTGACCCTAAGGCCCTGTTCGGTATGTGAATAAGGGGGGTGGAATAAGGGCTGATACGCCGCAAGAGGGCTGGGGCCTGTACGGCTATTCTGCACCCTTTCTCCCCTGATGGCTATTCGCCCTCCCCCTTATTCCCGTTCTCCCCACGCCCCTCCCCCGCCCACCCCTCCCCCGCCCGCCCCTCCCACGCCTGTCCCTCCTGTCATCTCCTCGACGCTTCCCCACCATTGTTGCTGGTCTTCTGGGTCCCGCCCTCCTCTGAGCGGCTGATGGTAGGTGGCTTTATGGCTGATTCACCTACGTCCCTCATCCGTGATATACGTCCGAGGTATGTAAGCTTTCATTGTTGTGGTGTGATGGGTCATCCGTGTGCTGTTGCTTTTGACCATAAATCGGCCACTGTGGCCTTGATCTCTCTGCGGGATCCATGGATTCCATGGAGTCTAGGGTTTCCAATCACTATAAATTTGGTCGGGAGTTGAAGTCCAAGGGCTCGTCTGCTGCTACTGCTGTGCATTTTGCACTGGGATTGTGCATTCACATTTCATCTAGCCTTTGGTGGATCACGAGGTACATTCTAAACCCCTCTTTCGTCTTGATTCTGCAATGAACTTGCTGGCTTGTTACATGTTGCCTTATGTTGCTCTATGATGCTTGATTTGCTATGTGCTTCAAGACATGGCGGTGGTTTATGATCTTCTATCTGGTAGATGGTTGTCAGTGATGCATGTGTCTCCAAAATCATTGATGTGAATTTCTTTGCTTTTGGTCTGAGAGCAACCTATTTGGTGCTCTTGGATGTCACTTTCTTGGCCGAGCAACCAAACGGTTGGCTGAGAGGTGTCGGTCACCTCATGGTTGTTGTATGATGCTCTGTGATGCTTGACTGGTTATGATAACGGTTTTGGAATGCCCATGGCTGCATTTGGTGCTCGAGGATGTTATTTTGATGGTATAGAGCACCTTTGTTGGTGCTCGATGGTGTCCTATCTTGTTTGCTTTACCTCATGGCTGCTGTCTGTTGCTTTATCATGACGGATTGATATTGTTTTCACTTAATTCAAGGCCGATGGTTCTTACTGATTCTTGACTCTATTACATCATTCAGGCAAATGTTTTTGAGAATGGACTGAGAGCAACCTATTTGATTCTCGAGGATGTTATGTTGATGGTAGAGAGCACCTTTGATGGTGCTCGATGGAGTCCTACCTTGTTTGCTTTACCTCATGGCTGTTGTGTGTTGCTTTATGATGATGGGTTGATATTGTTTTCACTTAACTGATGGCTGATGGTTCTTACTGATTCTTGACTCTAGTACATCATTGAGGCAATTTTTTTGGTGAATGAGCTGAGAGCAACCTTTTTGGTGCTCGAGGATGTTCTTTTGATGGTATAGAGCACCTTTGTTTGTGCTCGATGGTGTCCTATCTTGTTTGCTTTACCTCATGGTTGCTGCCTCTTTTACATCATAGAGGCAAATTTTTATTGCGAATAGGCTGAGAGCAACCTATTTTGTGCTCGAGGATGTTATTTTGTCGTTTGGGAGCACCTACTTGGTGCTCTTGGATGTCATAACTTGTTTCCTTTATCTCATGGCTCCCGTGTGTTGCTCTATGATGATGGGTTGTTGTTGGTTTCATTGGACTCATGTGTGATGGTTATTACTCATTCTTGATTCTTGTGGATCATTGAGGCAAATTTTTATTGCGAATTGGCTGAGAGCAACCTATTTGGTGCTCGAGGATGTTATTTTGTCGGTTGAGAGCACTTACTTGGTGCTCGATGGAATCCTGTCTTGCTTGCTTTACCTCATGGTTGTTGTGTGTTGCTCTATGATGATGGGTTGATATTGGTTTCACTTAAATGATGGATGATGGTTCTTACTGAATCTTGACTCTAGTACATCATTCAGGCAAATGTTTTTGTGAATGGGCTGAGAGCAACCTATTTGGTGCTCGAGGATGTTATTTTGATGGTAGAGAGCACCTTTGTTGGTGTTCGATGGATTCCTATCTTGATTGGTTTGCCTTATGGCCGCTGTCTTGGTCTATGATGATGGGTTGATTTTGTTTTCACATAACTGAAGGCTGATGGTTCTTATTGATTCTTGACTCTTTTACATCATAAAGGAAATTTTTTCTTGTGAATAGGCTGAGAGCAACCTATTTGGTGCTCGAGGATGTTATTTTGTCGGTTGGGAGCACCCACTTGGTGCTCTTGGAAGTAAGAACTTGTTTCCTTTATGTCATGGCTCCCGTGTGTTGCTCTATGATCATGGGTTGATATTGGTTTCATTGGACTCATGGGTGATGGTTATTACTGATTCTTGATTCTTATACATCATTGAGGCAAATTTTGATTGCGAATTGGCTGAGAGCAACCTATTTGGTGCTCGAGGATGTTAAGTTGATGGTACCGAGCACCTTTGATGGCTGCTCGATGGAGTCCTATCTTGTTTGCTTTACCTAATGGTTGTTGTGTGTTGCTTTATGATGATGGGTTGATATTATTATCACTGAAATGATGGCTGATGGTTCTTACTGAATCTTCACTCTAGTGCATCATTGAGGCAATTTTTTTTACGAATAGTCTGAGAGCAACCTATTTGGTGCTCGAGGATGTCATAACTTGTTTCCTCTATCTCATGGCTCCTGTGTGTTTCTCTATGATCATGGGTTGATATTGGTTTCATTGGACTCATGGGTGAAGGTTCTTACTGGTCCTTGATTCCAGTTCATCACTGAGGCAAATTTTTCTTGCTAATTGGCTGAGAGCAACCTATTTGGTGCTCGATGATGTTATATTGTTTGTTGAGAGCACCTACTTGGAGCTCTAGGATTTCAAAACCTGTTTCCTTTATCTAAAGGTTGTCGTGTGTTGCTCTATGATGATGGATTAATATTGGTTTCATTTAAGTCATGGGTGAAGGTTCTTACTGATTCTTGATTCCAGTACATCATTGAGGTAAATTTTTCTTGCGAATTGGCTGAGAGCAACCTATTTGGTGCTCGATGATGTTATTTTGTCGGTTGAGAGCAACCTACTTGGTGCTCTAGTATGTCAAAACTTGTTTCCTTTATCTCATGGATGCCGTGTGTTGCTCTATGATGATGGGTTGATATTGGTTTCATTTAAGTCATGGGTGAAGGTTCTTACTGGTTCTTGATTCCAGTACATCATTGAGGCAAATATTTCTTGCGAATTGGCTGAGAGCAACCTATTTGGTGCTCGAGGATGTTATTTGGTCGGTTGACAGCACCTACTTGGTGCTCTAGGATGTCAAAACTTGTTTCCTTTATTTCATGGTTGTCGTGTGTTGCTCTATGACGATGGGTTGATATTGCTTTTACACAATTTTTAACAGCCCTTACATGTTGATGCTTTGTTGTTGTTGCTGTAGTATGCGTTTATCTGGGTACACTGTTTGCATTTTCTGATCCTCTCTGAATTAGTTTGGACGTCAGACTACCAACCTGAGACCCACTCCACGGAGGTCATAGTTGGGGAATGGTTTCCTGCATTGACATCTTCTGACTTGAAAGTCGTTATACTACAGGATGTTCACTGCCGGTGCGGGATCATCCGGGGTTCACATTAGGGAAGATGATTCCTCAGTCCAGCACGTGAAGTGGACACCCGCTATGGATGAATGTCTTCTTCAATTGTTCAAACGTCACTTTGATGTTGGAGACTGGGTTGGGGGATCTTTCACATCACCGGCCTGGCACAGTATAATTGAGAAGTTTAACATGCACACTGGGAAAAACTGGGATAAGGTGAAGCTACAAAATCGATGGAATCCAATCAAGAAGGATTACACCGCATTCGTATACCAGATGACGAAGAGCGGTTAGGGATGGGACCCACTGAGTTGTACCTGATGAGGAGGAATGGCTCACAGTGAGTAACTGCATGTCTACGTACTTTATCTCTGCATTACATTTCGTACCCTCTCATCAATTTATATTGCACCCAAATTGACAAGGCATAAAAGCCATATCGGAGGAAGTCTTTCCCCTACTTTGGTCTTGTGGATGCAATGGTCGGAGAATACACTGCGAAGGGTACGTTTGCCTTCTCTTCACAGACAACACCCCCTGGTTCGTTTGCTGCATTTTTTGAGGGTGATACTGGTACGCAACAAGACTTTGAGGACGACCTCGAAGGGGACACCGATGCCCCTGAGGTCCCCCTACCAGGAGAAGGTGTCCCAAGTACACAACAAAGTCGGAGGAGAAGACGCCGAGATTCAGGCGCCCAGTCAACAAGCACAAAGCGTTCACGCAGTGACGGTGCCCCCTTACCCTCACAGCTGGTGGGAGAGGACGTCGTGCATTTGACGACGCAAATGCTGGAGCTGCAAAGGGAGCAGATCCAAGCGTGGACTCCGAAAGATCCGCACCAGGGGGTGGAGGAGCTTCTTGATGAGCTTGAGGCCCTAGTTCCGGGCCTACCTGCCGAGGCAAAAATTCATCTTGCCCATAGCAGTCGGGACCCGTACGAACGTATCATCTTCAATCAGGCCAAGTCTGTGCCTGCGAAGTTGGTTGCCTGGGTAAGCCTCCAGTTAGGCAAGGATTAGTTGATGATCACCTCGTCTGTCCCCGACTAGTTGGAATGGTAGTTTTTCTTCTTTTTTAGTTGTCAACTTGGTCTATCGAACATTAATTCCTTCTCTTAATTTTACATGGCATGTAATAAGTAACTAGCTTGACGGGCATTTCTCGCTTGTAGTAGGATAACTTCGTAACTTCTGTACATGTGTTCTACATATTTCCAATGTGAATGATGCTGCCCTCGTATGATTGAAAGTCAATATGAAATTGTAGGTGGAGGGAATGGCGGCAATCACCGCGATGAGATATAATTTGGTCATGTTGAATATGACATACCTGCGTGCAGTCCTAGAGGATGATGAAGAGAACCAGAACGATGGAGCCGGTTACATCCCCAGAGTGCCACAGCACACATCAGTGCGTACAGGTCATGTCTGGATTCGGGAGATGCTAAATGGACACGTTGCCCGATCATATGCTATTTTCTGAATGTACCCCGATACCATACTACGTTTATGCACCCTATTAAAGGATCGAGCTGGCCTAAAGGATTCGAGGCACCTCAAGACTGAGGAATCACTCTACATTTTCTTGTATTATCTCGGCCACAATGCAAAGAATCATGTGCTTTCTGAACATTTCCAACACTCTGGTGATACAATTTCCAATCACCTCAATGACATTCTCATACGCATCGTCTCCCTCAGAGATCAGTTCATTCGATTCCCAGCTGATGATTGTCCGACACCAGAAGTTATTCTGAACAATAGGAACTTCTATCCTTATTTCAAGGTACTCTTGCATGCTGGATTTTTCATGCAACATAACACCTTCTAAATTTAATTAAGAATATGTATTTCAATTAACGATTTTACAGGATGTCATCGGCGCAATCGATGGCACGCTTATCCCAGCAAATGTACCTGCGAATATTGCTCCGAAGTTTCGGAGCGGGCACCAAACCCTAGCACAGAATGTCATGGCGTGTGTTGACTTCAATTACAGATTTATATACATCGTCGCCGGATGGGAGGGGTCAGACGCTGATATGAAGGTGCTTAGGTGGGCAATAGACGATGGAGGATTTCATGTACCTCCGGGAAGGAAGTTCCTACTCGACTGTGGATATGCAAACACAGAGACCTTCCTCACCCCATACCGTGGCGTTATTGCACACCTGCCCCAGTTTAGGGCACGAAGGGGACACGGATATCGCCGGCCTGAGGAGCTGTACAATCACTGGCACTCACAGCTTCGGTCCTACATGGAACGAACATTTGGGATCATGAAGGCCCGCTTCAAGGCAATAACTGAGCGTCCGTTCTACAGCTTTGAGAAGCAAGTTTTTATTGTCATGGCGTGTTGCATCATCAACAACTTCATCCGTGATGTCCAGGGCGAGGATCAGATATCCAGTGCATTCACTCTTGAATCAGCACAAAGTGGGTCGTCTGTAGAGCCCAGTCCGAATGACAAAGAATTTGACAACACTGTCGCAGGTAGCAATGTGAGGGTTTCAGAACAGGAGATCCGAGATGGAGAGTTGTTACGTGATGCTTTGGCAACGACCATGTGGGAGAATGCGCAACGTTGATTTTGTTTCAATTATGTATATCTTTTCTTACCATTGTTCCGCCTCCTCCGACTATTTCTTAATATGTTCAGCTTGTCTCCAAATTGCATCGTGCAGTACTGTACATCGAACGCCTTCGATGGATTTCAATCATGATTTCTTACCCACGTACATCTTAAATTTATGCAACATCCCTATGATGATTCCAACGTTATAAATTAAGATTTAGTGATGCGGTGTTGATCATGGCTGAGCAACCAAAGTAGTGGCGTGGCTTAACCGACGTCACTGTCAATGTTATTTTCGATGTGGAAATTCAAATCTGAGGGAAATCAAATATATAAAGTCTTTGTTATTTTTTGCTGTTGTATTCTCATATTATCAGGTATACTTCCTTCCTCCTTATTTCAACTGCTTCCGACACCATCACGACATCGACGATGGTTCGTAGTACATTTGACATAATAGGGTAAACACCTTTCATTAATTTAATCTACCTAGTAATTATGGATCACAATATCATTGACGACTAAATCGTGTAATTGGTGCAGATTTCAAGTGGATACAAGGTCAACGAGTCGGACTTAACAACAACTGCAGAGTCAGTACGAGACTCAACGATAGTTCACTCGTACTACACTCTGATCATCCTCTACAAACACCGTTGAAGATGAACCATTCTGTGATAAGCATGTAATAATGTAATAAGCAATTTATTTCATTGTATTAAACCTTTTAAATTTTGTTTTTCTACACATATCGGCTGGTTATTGACAAGTATATGCCACTTACAGTGAGACGTTATTATATCTCACCACTTCAAATAACAACCAACAGCTTTAACTAACTTTCAAACCTTATTCCTTAACCTCCAATACCTAGCCGAACAGAGAATAACCCTTATTCCAGCTTATTCTCCTTATTCCTATACTCTAGCCGAACGGAGAATAGACCCTTATTCCCCTTATTCTCCATCCTTATTCCTGCTTATTCTCCTATCGAGCAGGCGCTAAAGCTATGGATATCAAGAAAGCATGTCACAAATAAAGTGCAGTTTTATTTCAGACATGTGCACCTTCACAAAACAAATCATTATGTTTACTTGATTTGGAGTGATTCTAAATCGGATATATTGCTTGTAGAATTTCTTAATTGAAACCAAATATAACACATATATTTGGATTACAAACAAATGACAATGTTGAACTCATGGCTTAGATAAAGTCCGCAGATGGCATCATGGAGAAGGAGAATCATACCGGTAGTGCAATGGTTGCACAAAGTCAATGGGAGGCGTCGTCCGAAGCATGGATCCAGGAAAGGTCTAGCTCAAAAGAAGAAGAAGAAAAGTCAAGGCATGTGTTCATCCTCTCATGCTTCCACACATCTTACATCTACTAAAACAGGTGCATGTCATCATTGCATGAAATCAGGACACTGGAAGAGAAATTGTCTAGATTATCTGAAAATCTTAGAAAAGGGTAAAGGCAGTACACCAACAACTATGAAGTCTAATTTCATCGTTGAAATCAACTTTCTCGTAGGACGAGAACGTAATTGTGTCATTGATTCTGGTTCTTCTTTCATATATGCAAATTGTTGCTTCTATTTCAGGAAATTAGAAAGCTTAACGAAGGAGAACTAGTTATCCACATGAGATCTGACGCAACTGTTGCAGTAGTCGCAGTCGGACCATGCAGAGTATCATTATATAGTTGGTGAGTTCCAGTAGTTAGAGAATGTATCTATGTTTCAGATGTTAGAAGGAATTTAATATCTGTATCTAAGCCAATTAGAAATAGATATATTTTCTTAATTTGTGAAAATTTGTTATATGTCATTATGATAAATATATTGCAGTAGGTTTTCTCACTCATGGTTAGAGCTCTAATCCTCGGACTTATGCCATAAGCATTTGCATTATGACCCTCTCGTACTTACATAGGAAGCATATGTCTTCAACCATACAAAGAACTTGTGTATGATAGTCCCTATAGCTTTCTTTATATATATTATATATTGAAACCTAACTTCTATTGGAAGGAGGACCTATGAGATAGAAGCCTCGTATTTGATCTCATATCATCATAGGAGATACACCCGAGTGCCAGTTAATACAACTAATGATTCCGTAGCAGAGAGCTAGCTCAAAAAGGTCTGAACCTCATCGGAGGAGATTTGGAAGGTTGGCAGAGCTCTAGCTCCTAGAGCTACTCAGCCGATTGACCCTCAAATCAAGTCCCTCCTATATGAACAGCTTCAGGGCTCGAGAGAGAAGTCCCTCAACTGATGGTAGCAAAATAAGGGTTGGTTGGCGTATATAGAGGTATTGCTACGAAGGGCGAAAAAAGAGCATCGATCTCCCTGATCTATGCAAGATTAGGGTTGCATATTGGATCGAGATGATGGAAAATGAGGAGACAAAGGTGTAAGAATAGTTAGATGGTCAGTCAACGGTCGGAAACGAGTGGAATAGAGGCTAGAGCTCAAAGATCCAACGAGATTTGATTTTTGATTTTAATATTTAAAAAATGAAATTAAACGAAAGAAAATACAAGACTACGCTATTGTTAACCCTAGGAATTGAAAATATGAAGAAAAGGAGAGATCACCTTCCTGATGTGGCTGGGAGCAGAACTGCCTAGAGAAGATCTCCAGCGATGGTGAATCGCTTCCTTTACTCCTCCTCCACGTCGTAAATCAGGAGACTCCGCTCACTATCACTGAGGGCAAGCTCTAGTGATGATATTTGGGGAGAAAATCAGGTAGAAAGGATTGAAATTTAACATTGGATTGCAGGGATATTTTATACAAGGCTGCTCAAGTAAGGGTCTTTGATTATGGTTTTCACATGAATCAAAGGTTGACTTGGCTCACTCTTTGTTTCACGTGAAAGCCGATGATACTGCAAAGGTTTTTATGAAGGAATAAAGTAGGGATCGGGCTTGATTCAAGCCCCAAAATTTGGTGAAAAGAGGAAAAAACACATCATGTATCGGTCCATAGAGGGGACCGACTAGTCGCTCCTCGTCATACAGTGCCACCTCCTCATTGGTCCATATCAGCTACAAAAGGACAAAATAGAAATAAAAATAGAAGAAATGAAAATAAAATAGAAAAGATTTTATTAAATAAAACTTAAAACATGAAAGATATTTGTTATTTCATGTACTATTTAGGTGATTTTTATATTTTATTGGCCTATTTACTGTATGTTAATTTTTACAAGTGTAATTATAGGTATTTATACATATATTGTGTATTCTATTTTTATTATGTATTTTAAATAATATTGTTATGCGTACATATTTTATATATTTGTAATATATTTAAATACCTATTTACATATTTTTATTTCATTCTTATTTTATTTATGAACTTAAATAAATAGATGTATGCATATTATAGGTAGAGTATACCAATGTATCGCATTCTATTATTATTTCAATATATTTTAGTGGTTTTATTTTATGTATACAACTTTAATGCATTTCAAAAAATATTTAAAAGTATTTAAAAATATAAAAAGAGTAAAAATATAAAGAATAAATTAAATGAATAAAATGTATAAGTATATAATGCAATGGGACCCAAAAAAGCTACTTTTGTATCTTAACTTGAATTTTAATGAAATCACCTTCATTAGATAGATAATTTAATTTAAATTACAATAAAAGTGAGTTTGGTAATATATGAGCTCATATGAAGAAGATACAGATTTGTGGATTTTGATTTACAACTTTTCATTTGTGTGTTTGATGGAGAGGAATTTTGTGAGGGACTGCTAATCAAACTCAATTAGCGTGGATGAGGCGACCACTCAACAAACCCTACTTTAATCAGAAATTAACCCACAATAATTAATAAAACAACTAATAGCAAAAATGTGGAATTAAAATTTATTCACTCTACCATAAAGTGCATAGAAGGCAAGTATGTAGAGGTCGAACCACAGAGAGCAAAATGGGTAGCCTAAGATTATTTATATACAACCAAGTCATTCATTTACATAGGTCTTTTTGTGGGTATGGATTATATATATATATATATTATTTTTGGTTTTACATATTTGTATTTTCTTTTTATGTTTTTTAAATTTTTAAATTTCTTTTTAAATTAAATATACTAGATATATATACATAGTATAAATATAAATACAATATAAGGTATATATAGATACTGTATAGCTAAAAGTAAGTAAAAATAGAAAAAATATATTAAGAATAATTTTTTTGCAATTTTTATATTTTTTGTTATTTTTCTGGGATTTTTGTTAATTTTTATGTATTTTTAAAGTAAAAAATATCCGATATATGGGATTAATAAACATTCCGAAAATGATATGGGTATTAAAACTAATAAATGAGTCCCAAAATTACCCAAATTAATTTTAGCATATAAATAATAATATATAGATATTTATATAGGAAAAACATATTTTTGATATATTTTTTTAGAATTTTCATATTTTTTTTTGGATTTTGGTGCTTTATGATTTTTAATCATTTTTCTATTTTTAGGGGGTTTTTTCTGGATTCAATAAATACCAAAATATACTATACATGATTGTTTTTAAATTTTTAAAAAGTTTTTATATTTTTTTGATAATTTTATATGTAAATAGGGTAAAAAGTGGCACCTTTTTATTTTAATAAATAGATAAGATGCAAAAAATGACAATTAAAAATATAGGCGTGAATCCACATAGCATGAAGCATTTATCCCTATTTTTCAAATTTTTAGGAGCACATCAGCTATTTTAAATAAATAGATAAAAGCTACAAAAATACATGTCCTGAGAGGGAAATTTTTGCAATAAAAATAAACTTCAGGGGTTTCAGTGCAAAAACACCAGAAATATACAACATTAATTGACTTTTATAAGACTAATTTATAATTACAAAAATTGCCAGGGCGTACATACAAATTACCCCATCACATGGGACAACACGTGATGCGTGCTAGAAGGACGAAAATGCAATTATCACACAATTCAGGGGTCTCTCAGTAATTTTCACAAAAATATATAACATGAAATGCAATTTATTGGTATGAATATTAAATACAAAAACTTGCAGGGTCATATATGCAAAATGCCCAACTCATGTGTGACGACACGTGAGCTGAGCTGGGCTGGACCTAAAAGTAAATAAAGCAAGCTCAGGGTCCTTTATACAAAATATCCACTTATTTTAAATGTTATACATTATTTACAGAACTAAACATTAAATACAAAAAACATGGCTTAGATGTGTAATTTACCCCATATATGTGCGATATCCAACGACGCTAGTCTTCTCACTTGCCATGTGTTGCTCATCTAGTGGCCGATGACGCTTCGTAGATCAACGCCTGAGATTAGATTAGCTGGGATGATCGGACGGTGATGACTTGGCGTAATCCGACGGCTCTGCTGCCATCGGGCATCTACGTCTGATCTGACGATGCTGAAGCATCGAGGAAGAACAGGGGAAGAACTCGCCTGAGGCGATGCTCGATCCTTCCTCCCTCGCGCCTCCAGCATCCTTTGAAGCTCAGAGATGGTCCTAAAGCTGAATGTTATGATCCTCAAAGTGTCGGTGGAGGCGAGAGCCTCAATGTTGACCGGAGCTCCCCCGCAAGGTCGGTGAAGCTCAGAGGTCCCAAGTGCCTTCGTTCTATAAAATTTGACTCCATTTAGAGTCCTTCTACCCTCCAGACCTGTGATACTAGTTCGCCAAACAAGGGCAGTCTGGGGCTATTTATTGGCGAGGATGGACGTTAGATGGAGGGGACGTCACTTCTCCGGCGAACGGTGGAGCTGGAGAAGTGGATCTCCAAATCCAATCAGGATCTGGGGGATCGGGGGTTCCAGGGGCAAAGGGAAGCGGAGAGGGAACGATGTAGGGGCGAAATGGGTGTCGGAGTGGTGGAGATGGCATGCGAAGGAGCTCGTCGGAGCTCAACTCCGACGACATACGGGATGAACGATTAAGGCTACTCTACTTAACTAATTCCTAAACTAACAACATAAAATAAAATATACAACTAAAATAAGAAGAATAAGAGAAGAAGGAACAACTCTTATACCTGGGGGATGCCTAGGGAGTAGGGTCGTCGACGGCGGCGGCCGAGGGTGCACCCCGACCTCCTTGAGCTTCACCTAAGCACGCAACACCTCCTCCTGTCACGAAGAGACGATTGGGATCTAAGGCAAGGGCTCCTAGGGCTTTATTGGTGACCAAATTTGAAGAGGGAGACAGAGGGTATTATTTATAGACCTTGCTAAGCCCCCTTATTGACCGGTGAAAAACGGTGATTTAGGCGTATGTATACGTGATTAAAATGCTTAGCGTGTATGTACAATGATCAATGATGAATTTTCATGAAGGAAGCGAACACGATTAAGCGATGTAGCAACCAGGAAAAAAGGCACAAAATAGGGGAAATGACGTGCTGCGTCAAATCAGGAGGAGAGGAGACTGTTAACCGGCGGTCAACTTTTGGAGCGCTGCCGTTGGTCCATCACATCCTACTACACGATAAACATGCTGATTTTATTCAAAAATAATTAATTTAAAAAAGTAAATGATTTTATTAATTTTTGAGTATATAATAAAAAGTTTTTATTATTTTATGTAATATTTTATTATGTTTTTTATTTATTTTTGATGTATTTTATGACATGTTTATTTTTAATGGCTTATTTATAGGTATAACTATCTATATTTTGTATATTTTTATTTTCGTTTTGTATATTTTCTTTTATTACTTTAGTATATTATTTTCTATATTATAAATTATTTTTGTGGGTATAAATATATTTTTATTTATTTTTGTGATATTATTTGTACACTTAAATAAATAGATATGTTTATTATGCAGGTATATTTATAGGTATTTTACCTATGTTTTATGTATACCTTTCTATTTTAAGGTATTTTGTTGATTTTTATTTTAGTTTTATATTTTTAATAGAATATAAACAATATTTACAATATTACAAAAATATAAAGAATACATTAATGAAAGAATATGTTCCCATTTTATTTTATATACAAGTAGAGACATAGGAATTTCACCTATGTTTTTACATAGATTTATTTGATGTTACCTTTTCCTTTTGGATTTATTCTAATTTTAATGCATAAATATGTTATAAATAATATTTATAAGATTGTAAAAATATGAATTTGTAAAAATAATAAATAATGAATAAATTGAATATTTTAATCGGTAGAATGTACAATAGGGGCCCGAAACCTAACTTTTACATAGTAGCTCTAAAAAATATAAAACCACCACCATAAAATAGCTTGTAAGAAGTTATATATGACTAGAGGTGATTTTATTATGTTTCGATTTTTTATTTAAAAGATATGGGTCTGTGAATTTTGGTTTCTAGCTTTTTGTTTCGGTTATAAGAGGTACACAGTGTATTGTTTTTGCACAAACTAAATTTTGTATTTTTATTCACATCATTATCTACAACTTTTGTGTATGAAGTTTCTTCATTTGATGGATAGATATTAGGGAATAAAATAGGTGCCAAAAAATTGCATACATAATGAATGAAAGAATAGGGTTTTTATTTTCTTTCTAGCCCTTATCTCTCCCTACTTTATTCCTTGCCGACCAACTCCCTTCAGGACTTGGTCTCAGGGTTAGGGTCATAAAATATTTTCAATATTTTATTCTTTTTTCTTTTCTTCTCTTTATTTTATAATTTTGGCATTAAAAATAGTATTATTTACACAATAAATGTGATAAAATGATGGATGCTATTTTGTTCAAATTAATGCTCTTTACATGCATTAGCTAGGGTTTTTAAAGCCAAAATGATAGAATAAAGGTGATGAACTGGAGCTTCCTCAGTGTCCCAATTCCGTAGTGCATTATTTTTATTTTCAGCTATTTTTTGTATTTTTCTATATAGTGTTGTGTACATGTTTTGTGTTGAAAATATCTTTATTTTAAGTGTGTAAAAGTGTGTATAAATTAATGAAAGTTTGGCTATATATGTAGTGTAGTGGGCTATTAGGGTTTCTAGGTGTTTATGTCATTTTTGTTTGTACTTATTTGCCCTTATCTCCCCCTTGTTTATTCCTTGTCGGCCAAGTTAATATTGACTTAGCCTCGGGGCTTAGGGTCAGTTAGTATTTACAATACTTACTTTAATTTTCTTTTATTTTCTTTATTCATTTATTTTGTATTTAAGTACATGTGTTTAGGTACTATTTATAGACAACAACTAGTGTGTTAATTGGTACAAGTTAGATACATTTACATGTATTTATCTAGGGATTTTAAAAATAAAGGTGAATGAATGTGTATTCATCACTTCTCCATACAGTCTACTATGAACCCAAACTTACCTATGAAGTAATGCACATTGCATTCCCTAAAAAAGACGTTCAAATTAAAAAGAGCCAAAGTTCATATGTAAAACATGGATTTCGGGACCGAATTGTACATTGTGTATATTTACTAACTTTAGGCTATTAGTAAATGTACATAACTAACTCTTTTAAATTTATATCTTTTTCATTTATTTTATTATTTTGTATTTTAAAAAAAATCATAGAAAATAAAATCATAAAAATGTAAATTAAAGAAAAAGATGTGAACAGGTGACCTTATATATTGTTGTATTTTTTTTCTTTCTCTGTTTTTATTTTAATTTTTCTTAATTATTAAAAATATTAATGTGTGAACATTTCTTTTGTGTATTACCTAATTTATTTTTATATATTATTAATTAAAAATCAAGGTGAAAACATAAAACTGTAAAAACTAGGTATTTTATACTTATAAAATATCCAAAAAATGTATTTTTTGTACAATTGGCTTGTTCAACTTTTGAGATCTTAATGGAAGGATAGATCCTTTGAAGATCTACACATTTATGTTGATAATTTTTGTTTGACTTCTCTCTATATTATATGTGTTTTTTATTTTATTTCTCTATTTCTTTTATTTTAGTCAAAATTCAATCAACTTGACCATGTGTCTTACCGCCATTGAGCCTTTAAATCCAACTCATCTTACCTATTGTTGATAGGTTAACATGTACCCTCTTTTCACAAGACCCAACTAACTGATGCCACATGATGGGGAGGAGTTGACCCTCGGGTCAATACCTCCTCTCACCTAAGTTCTATGTAACTGTCGAGACCCACCCCCTCTTCCCTTTATCTCCGGCTACTCCGATTAGCCACAACTTTGTGGCAACTATCACTAACTCCCTTCTCATCCCCCAATAGTGACTACTATAAACCACTTGAACCATCTCTCCAAAAACCATAATCGTACACCCATTAAATAGAATCCTGACCATCATGTTCATTTATCTGATAGTTACTAGAATCAAAACCCAACCCCCTTTCCCTTTGGGGATACTAGAGCGCCATGAAGGTAGAACGATGATGGTAGTTTCTGATTTCTAATGACATCCAAATGAGTTCTTCCTTTTATTATAGTCTACAAGAGCACTGCCCAACTTCTCATCCCTAGTCATCTATGTCAATCAAGGCCAAAATCCTGTGGAGTTCTCTTGAGCGCTATATTTTCTACTCTAGGTAATCATTCCCAAATAACATTCTACTTTTAATTTATCATTCCTTGATTTATTATTCTTCATCTTTATGTTTCTTTCTACTTATTTTGTTATATCCTCTTATAAACCCAAATTGATCTCTTCCTTCTTAATTAAAGCCCTCGAGTCTGATTTCACCTTCTTCTTTTGATCCCTCTGCATTCTTCTTCTTTTCCTCATATCTACCTCCTCCACTGCCACTCTCTGGAGAAATAATTTGTTTCTCTCATTGATCGACAATGAAATACATATCCATCTTCTCTTATCAATCGCAAACCAAACTTCTTTACCCCGACTCTTCTTCGTTCCCAAGAGCGGATGGACGACACAAGGCTTATAAGGGGCTGCCAGGAGAGGGGTATAGGTCGATCTGATGTACCCTGTATTGATTCCCTTAGGATTGACATGAAAGAAAGTATAGAGATCAAGCTTAAAGCTTGGTTGAGCGTAAATAAAAATGGCAAATATGGGTAGAGTCTCTATTGTAGATGGAGGATCTGAGCCTTTTGGGATGATGGGTAGTGGGAGATAGAAGAAGAAGTGGAAATGGAGAAATATGGTTGCAAATCTTCTCGAAGGGGGTTGGTGAGCTGAAATGAGAAGCGAGTCTGACGTGATGGATGTGTGTCGTAGAAGAAATAATAGACTAAGTGGGTACCTAAAGGAGATGGAATCGTATAGGTCGCCTGGGAAGTTGAGTGGTTGATACCCTCTCGGTGATTGCCATAGTGGCTGGCGAAGATGACCACGGAGCTCAACTGCCTATTGGAGGATATAACAACAACATAAGGCTGGGGGATCTCTGGATCACACCTAGAGATGATCCTCGCTGGAGGAGTCGAGGGTGTACATATTTGAGGTCGAGCTCCAACCTTTGCAAGGCTAGAGGTTGGGTAGGATCTGGAAGCGGAAGGAGAGAAGTGAAGGGAGAGGATGACGAGTGGGAGTCAATCGAGGGGATGGATATGTGCGGTTGAAATTCAGGTCACATGCAAGGACCTGAAGGTGGATCGGGTACAATGAGGGTTGAGATGTTGTGGATATGGTTCCTCTGTTCTAGAGGAAAAGGATTCGCGGAGAGCGAAACAAATGAAGGGTGAAGGGGTTACCTGAGGGGAAGACCATTATCAGAGGGATAGTGTGGAGAGCCTAAATGAGCGATGAAAGCAGAGAGGAGTAGGGGCTCCTAAAGGTAAAGATGGAGTAACGACATACAGAGGAGCATCGCTTAAAAAGAAGTTGATGCTCCTGAAGGTCCTTACTCAAGAGCTTCGGTAAGGAGGAACTCAAGCTCTGTAGCTCGGAGGAGCTACTACACAGACGTGGAAAGGAGAGATCGTGGATCGCACCTCCTTCTTCTTTCTTTTCCTAGAGTGGGCCTCACATCTATTGTTGTCACCATAGCGTAGTTTCTAGGATGGAGGAAGAAGGGTGGAATGGTGGATATGTTTCATTGGTGACACGGGAGAGATTTTATAAGAAGTGAGGGTAATGGCTAAAATAAAAGGGAATCTGAGGGGAGAGGCATTCAAAGGCATGAAAGGAGGTGGTCGTCGGTGAGGGGAGAGGGCTTTGATTGAAATGTTACAAGCACAGAGGTGATAATGTGGTCGAATCTGAAGAGGAGATGGTGGAATGGAGTAATGGTTATGGTTTTAGGGAGTTGCCAATGAGGTAGAGGGATGGAGATGACGTGTTGGAGGTCATTGGGAGAGGCGACTGGTGGTCGAAGCGGAGATGGAGAGCCAAGATGGAGAGAAACGGGCGGTGCTGGAGGTAGGGAATGAAATGCAGGTGTCGTTGAATCGAGATCGATTCAATGGCATGGAGTGGGTCAGGTGTGGGGTGCTTGAGGAGCTGAGGGTACACATGAGGTGCGCATGTGAAGAAGTGGGGTGACACAGAATGAATTCGATCGTTGGATTACATCTGATCCAACAGCCCTGGTAGTGGGCACTAAAGGACAAAGTCCTCTGACCTAGTCTGAGGCGAGTTTGACTGAGAGTGAGGTGACCCAATGAGGGGCAGCCACGTGGATGAGATTGTTGACCAGAAAATAAATAGAAAAGGAAAATAAAAATAAAATAGAAGAAAGGGTCAAATGAAAAAGTGATCAACATGAAAGTTGTTGGTCTCAATGAGATATACAACTTTTAAGAAGGATTGAAAATAGAACGAAGTTATCTATAAAAAATATAATTTTTATGAAGGTATTAATCGGCAATTAATCTTTCATTTTTTATGCTTTCATTTTTCAAAATTTTAATTATGTTTTTAACTACAGACTTGTTTATGTACAACATTATTCTATTTTTTTATGTATTTTTATATGTTAAGAAAGAGGTGAAATAAAAACAAACAAAATATTGTATGTACAACATATACAAAGTTAGATCCTTTCGTTTTCTCTTGATTTTACGATTTTTATGGGTTTTATTTCTTCATGTAAAGTTAGTAAATAATTCAGAGAATATAATTGAAAAAGAATTAAGTTAAATTAGTTAGATTTTGTACATAAAATATCAAGCTTAATTCAACTAGATATAGGGTTTATTTATACACAATAATTATCCCTAATTTCATATCCTATTAGCAGAGTTAATTAAGTCAATTTAGAGGGTTTAATTAGTGAATTATTACGGAATCTGCTAAGATCGTCAAATAAAGTAGATGGATCATGGATTCATTACCCCCCTATACTTAGATCTTTGCTTGTCTTCGAGCATTTTAATGGGTTAGAAGGTTGAATCCCTGACTGTGCATGTGCGAATATAAGACTTGAAGATTGGTCCATGAATTTCAGGCGACTCCTTAAATCTAAATCCAACCAAGTCTCATGCACAAGGAAATCAACATTTCTAATTATCAAACTCTCTATGGATATATATATATATATAATAGGTATGACTTTTAAGTTGTTGATTTCATTCTCCTATGTAGAGTCCTTTTTTCGCCCGAAACCCTAGCCTAAGAGGATCTCCTAAGGACCCAGTCCTCAACTTTGGTCCAATAACTAAGTCTCCCATCAATTCACAATCTCTTTAGTTGTCTGACTTTAAAAGTTTAAAGGTGAACAAGCCAAGTATGGGGGAAGTAGGATTGTGTCTTTTCTTTTCTCCTCTCATTTCAACAAGGATCTCTTAAGTGCCTTTATTTCACACACTTGTATTTTTAGTTGTGAAGCATAACATCCATAAAGAGATTTTTGGAGTCATCTTCACTTGTTATTCTAGGATGCACAAGGGGTGTGCCTTTTCTTAGTACTTAAGGTATCTTCTACACCAAGGTTTGTACCGTTTACAATATAGGTCCCTTTTTTCGTGCTCACGCGACTCATGTGGCCTAATAGCTTCGGCCCAAGTGGACACTTCAAAAAGGTTGGGAGCACTCACCTTTTATTCAACTCCTTCTTTGGAAATTTTCTTTGAATTTAAGCTTTTTCATTATTTTTTTGAATGATGATGGCTTAGCTATCTCCACTACTTTTACCCAGTTGGCGCATGATGATCCATATTTTTATGATTTTTAACACACACTGGCATCTAGGTTGTGTTAAGATTAGAATAGGGACCTCGTCCCCATATTAGCTTATGTGCTGACACTCAGGTTTCATGAGGTGACCCCTAATCAAGTCCTATTCTCAAGAATCGGATACAAATTTAAACCTCTCATCCTAGTTCCTCAGCGAAACACTGACTCATCACAAAGATTATGTCATTATGCAAGTGGCGTGCTGGTCGTATTCCTTAAGCTCTTGATATTCTACATGTAATATAACACATATATCTTCTAACTAGGGATGTTGAGTATTTAAGTCATAGGACCCCTAATGGACAAGAGTGGTGCGACTCAAACTCAAATGTCACTCTAAATCAAGTAGTCTGGAATACACAAGTCCTGTGTGGTGTGAAGGTGCCAAGGATAAAACCTTAAGTTAGTTTTTTAAGAGTGAAATAATGATTGGCGTAAACTCATACCGTTAGTTGCATCTACTTTCAGCTAGTATGGGTGGAAGTACAGAACATAGAACCGCTACCCATGTTACTTCAGGGTGATTCCTTACACATTGTCCTTTTACCACCAATCTGCTAAGGGAGATCATAGTTCCCTCACTTAAAAGTAGCTAATCATTTTGTAAATTCAGTAGTCGAAATTCACACTTAGAAAAGTTTTTTATTTTTTTAAAGTTTGTTATACCCCCTAATTTTGACAAAAAAATCAAAATAGGTATTATATACAAAAAATGTATAGTATACATGTTCTACATAAAACTTACCCATATCCAGTTTTTTGGTTTTAAAACAATTGGAGAATGAGCTATGGGTAAAGTATATAGCATATATACACCCCCACCCACTTAGCAAGTTATATGTCCCCATGGCATAAGGTGGAATGAAGACATAGCTCGTACCAAGCATAGTTGAGTGAAAAGAATAGGAAGTTGACTCGCCCCCTATAGTTAGGATTTTGAGGGCTTACGTATAGCAAAAGAGAAAGAAATGTGATGGTCGAGGGTTAGGTAAGAATAAAGAGTATAAGTGATATACACAATGATATCGGCCCCTGATACTCAGTCTTAGGTCACCCTAAGTATGGAAGATAACTCACATGTGGAGGATCGAATAGATCTGAGATGGATGTACAAGTGATCAACTAAATCTTCTAGCTACACAAAAGAGAATGGCTAATTGCATCAAGGATTCATACAGGGTAGGTCGGTCTTCATACGAATATGTGCTCCATGTGAATGAAATCTACTCTACTTTCGCCATCTGCTCATTTGATTCTATGAAGTGCTTCAGTAGTTGCCCATTGACCAGGGAAGTATGTGTACTGTCAGTTGAATTTCAACACTATCATTGTTGTGCACTTCCTAACAGTGAATGGTCCCATCCACTTTGATTTCAACTTTCCTTGTAAGATTTTCAATATCGCATTGAACAACCATACTTTCTATCATTGTATAAAGTTATTGGTTCTGTTATGTCTACTATGACACTTCCTTACTCTGTCCTTGTAGATATTGTTTTCATGTGCATGGGTTCTGATCTCTGTAAGCTCGTTCAAATCCAAATCTATGTTCTTATTCCCTTGTTGACAGTCTCAACTGATCTTTTGGATTACTCATTTTTATTTATGAATATGTTTTGCTAGCAAATGGCATGTCTTTCTAGAAACCATTCTGAATAGGGAAGTGCCCAATGTGATATTGTGAGCTATCATGTAGGCCCATAGACCATGGTCCAAGAGTTGAGACTAGTTCTTCCTGTAAGGATAGGCCAACTTCAGTAAAATTCAGTTAACCACATGGTTCAGCACCATAGGCATGCCATTAGATTGTGGGTGGTAAGGACTAGAAACATGGTGCTCAATGTCCTGGTCCTTAGTCAACTTTTTCACCTCCCTGTTGACAAAGTGGCAACCCCCATATGATCTTTCAAGAATTTACACATGGTCTTGTTGTATGTGGCTTGAGTAGGGATAGCTTCCACCTATCTTGACAAATAGTCTACTGCAAGAATAATGTATTCAAATCCATCACTGATAGAGAATGTTCCCATAAAGTCAATGCCACATGCATCGAATACATCACAAATAATAATTGGTTGCATGGGCGTGGCATCTTTGGGACCAATAGTCCCTCCCATTGTCTGACAAACTGGGTACTACATGACAAAACTGTATGCATTCTTAAATAAGGTCGACTAGTAAAATCAATATTACAATATCCTTTTTGCAATCCTTTTTCCCAAAGTAGTATCCTCTTGCCTCTGAGATATAACATGGAGTGAGGACACTCTGATATCCCTATCGAGGAGTACACCTTCTTCAAATGCAATACGTGCCCTCAAAAAAGAGGAAAGGATCTTCCCATTGGTAGTATATGTATTCTGACTTAAGTCGGTCAATTCTGCTCTTAGGCCAACCCTAGAGAACTTTCTTGGAGAGAAGATAATTTACCATGTCGGTATACCATGGGAGAAGGTCAATAATAAGAATTAACTCATTTTGGAAAGGATTCTTGAATTTATTCTCATTCAGGAGATGTACCATGTTTGATCTCAGACAGGTGATCAACCACCAAATTCTTCACTCCAGGTTTAACCATAATTTTTAAATAAAATTCATGAAGCAAGAGAATCCATCTAAGAAGATGCACCTTCGTTTCTTTCTTTGCCATTAGGCATCAGATAGCTAAAAGGTCTGTAAAAAAATGTCACCTTTGATACGAGAAGTAGAGATCTAAATTTCTCCAAGGTAAAGACTACGATAAGCATTTCAATTTTCAGTCACAGTATAGTTCTTCTGAATTTGATAAAAAATTTCATTGCCTAGTGGATGGCATAAGGGATTCCACCTCTCCTTTGTCCTAACACAACCCCAATGGTAAACTCAGAAGCATCAATCATGATCTCGAAGGGAACAGACCAATCAGGGGCCAGTAGGACAGGAGTCTCAGTTATCTTCCTTTTCAATAGCTCAAAGGCCGCTAGATACTTGATCTATAACAAACTCATTGTCTATTCCTAAGAGATCAGTAGATAATCGGGAAATCTTTGAGAAATCTTTGATAAATCTCAACAAAATATAATGTGACCTAGATATGACTGCACTTGTTTGATGTTGGTTGGTAGCTCGAGTTTCTTGATCACCCACCTTGAGAAGGTCAACCTTTATTCCCTTTCTGCATATGACGTGCCCCAACATGATGCCCTCTGTTAACATAAAGTGACTTTCCTCCTATAGAGCAACAGATTCACTTCCCTACAACTCTTGAGGACTCGGTCCATGTGCGTGAGACAATCATCAAATGAATCACCACAGAATGAGAAGCCATCCATAAAGACTTCCAGGAAATCCCCAACCATTCTCGACAAATTCAGCAATCATGCACTGCTGAAAAGTTCTAGGGTGTTTCAGAGCCCAAAAGGCATGCACCTAAATGCATAAGTGTTGAACGGACAAGTAAATGTTCTCTTTTTTGGTCCTCGGGTGCAATGGCTACCTGATTGTAGCCCGAGTACCCATCCAAAAAGTAGAAGTATTCACTAGTCGTCAGTCTCTCCAATATCTGATTGATAAATAGCAATGGGAAGTGGTCCTTCTTCCTCATGACATTCAAGCATATGTAATCCACATAGATGTTCCATGATGTGGTTCCTCCTATCATAATCTCCTATCCCTCCTCGTTGGTGACAGTCTGAAGCCCTGACTTCTTCGGGTCTACATGTAAAGGTGCTACCCACTTGGAGTCTGAGATGGGATAAATGAATCCTGCTCCACAACATTTATCTATCTCAGTCTTTGATATATTTTGCATTCGCCCTTTTAGTAGTGTCGAATTAATGTTTAAATTTCATTGTAGGTAGGCAAAGTCAGATTAATAAAAAATTGCAATTTAATGACATTTCCAATTAAAGCAAGCGTTCAAAATTTTTTTAATTGGACAAGCACAATGTTGAACTCAGGGAGGCCATTGTCTCCTTAGGTTAGTTTATAGTCGATCTAGATGTTAGGTTTTCATCTTTGTAATTTTTAAATGTAATAAATGAATGAAATGTAATTTTTATTAATTTCAAGGACCAAAATACAATGTTCATTCAAACAATATCCAAAAATTACGAAACTCAGCCAAAATGTGTAAAATGATGAAGTGAGGCTATTGTATTTTTTTGGAATTTTTATATGCAAAACTAACTTTGAATATAAATGCAGACTAGGTGACTTTGAATTAATTAATTTTAATAAATACTAATCTTTAGTATTTTTCAGAAATTAATTTATCCTAGATAGATTTGTGTAAGAAATATCCAGAACAAGTTTTAATTCTTAAAAATACTAAGTAAGGAATTAATTAAAAATCAAGTACTAAATTCAACATCTTATTTAATTGACCTTGATATGCGTACATGAATTTTGGGCACAGTGTAGAAAATCCTAAAATCTACCTACTATGAATATTTAGAACTTTTAAGAGCAACCGATAATTTAATATTAATTCCTAAATATGCAGTGAGTAAAATATTCAATTTTCTACAAAAATAAATATATTAAAGAATCTATGGCTCACAAAGATATAATCAACATTCACAATGATAAAGAATAAAATGTTCTACACAACGTAATTTTTAAAATGTTAAAATGATGCGAAAATATGTTCAAATGATAAGACAAATGTTGGGTTCTAAATGCAAAATATAAAAAGAAATAAAAATAAGACAATTAATGTGCTTCTTTAATTGCCAGCTACTTCAGGGGCATGAGCGTAATTTCTCTAGAAGCACATGTAAAACATGTGACCTCCAACTAGCGGGTCCTCTTTGCAATTGATGATTCTGGGAGGGGCTTTTCGTAATTAACCCTAGGACTCATGTGCCGTGCAAGTGAGGTGGGATTTTATAATGACAGGGGCGCATCTGGGGCATCATGGACAGAGGAGAAAGGATCGCTGTTGTCGTGCCGCAGATGGAGACAATCTGATGTGGACGACTGCATGATGAGGGCACACACGGAGTACATGTACCACCACATGAGGCGAAGGTGCGGGGAGAGGAGGTGGGCTACACTTGATGAAGAAAGGTGTGGTAGCTCTGCTCACGTGCAGGAGGCACGATCTGCTGTATGCACAGTGGCTGGTGATGGACGATTGCACATGACCATGCGCGGGGTC
Organism: Ottelia alismoides; assembly: GCA_037367405.1. Lineage (NCBI taxonomy): Eukaryota > Viridiplantae > Streptophyta > Magnoliopsida > Alismatales > Hydrocharitaceae > Ottelia > Ottelia alismoides. The sequence continues at coordinate 635,509 of JAZKJV010009975.1, forward strand.
GTGGGTCATGGACTCGTGGTGGAGCATGAAGGAGTCCTACTAGACGCAAGCAAGAGAGTTGATGGTTGCTGAGCTCGTGCATGTCGGTGGAAGCGTATGGAAGTGGTCGAGGGCATTTGGCTGCGAGGCAACTCGGTCCAGGGTGGGTGCACGCTAGCTTGTCGATGACTGGAAAGGTGCCTACGGCGGTTGCAAGCGAATCTGAAGAGGAAACGACCTAGGCGACACATGCTTGGAGCTAGTCCCGTGGTGGTGGGAGTTGGGATCTGCTACGGTGGTAGGGGCAATCCACGCACGTACAAGAGTCGATGAAGGCATACTGGAGCTTGATAGGATCATCCTAGATCTTATCCTGGGGGTGAATGATTATCGATGCCATGATCTGTGAGGAGGGGCATGTGGTGTTGGCGACGTGAGGCGGTGCACCACGATCGGCTGGTGCTGTCGTGTGGTGGATGCTTGCATGGTGGCAGAGCGATGAAGAGAGATTGTTGAACATAGATGAAGGTGGGTACGGGGAGTAGCAGAACAAAGGAAAGTAGAAAGGGGTGATCGAGTCCAAAGGAAGAAGAAGGAAGTGCAGGGGATGAGAAGAAGGATAAGAAAAGCTATCACCTTGGGAGTGTTTCTTCCTCCTGACGGAAGACCTCGTGGGGACATAGCTCCTGGTCTCGCCTCGCATCATGGTGGAAAGCGATGAGGCTTGGCAGACAGATGGGAACTACAACTTGGATAGAGGTTCAAGGATCACACCTCGAAGATGCCTGGTCTTCGCTAAACAACGACAGACCTTGTTCTCACCAAGGTTAGATAGGAGCTCACGGTCACTCTTCTGTTGGAAATGCGAGCCCACGACGAGCCATTATGCAATAAATGTTATTGCAAAATATCATTCCCTGATCTAAAATGAAGAATGAATAATTTGCATAATAGGTCCCTTAGTACAATTAGGGTTATGTACCATGGCCATCTTAATATTCATACAGCTGTTGATTCAACTATTGAATCATAGAGGCTGGTGCTTGGATGAATATCTAAAGAGTTAGATTGAGGACTCATCAAGCACCATCAAATGATTGTTAAGAGATGATCTCCAGCCTGAGTAGTAGATGGCAATCCTTATCTCTAAAGGCTGATATGTGACCGACCTCTTGATGCAGGTCCTCTGCAAAGGAATAGAGATTCGGAGGTGTCAGGTTAATTAGGTCAAAGAGTTGACTTAACGAGATCGAGATAACCAAAGTCCTATATCGTATGCTGTCACGATACATGCATGCATCCTCTGACCGGAGACAGATGTGTTTGAGTATGTACATTTGACAGACAATAGGTTGATGACCTAACCAAGGTCGATACACCGATGCGCTGGTGTGCTTATAAGGGCATATGAGTAATATGATCTCTCAAAGGGATCATACAGGTTCAGCTACTGAACCGGAAGACATGAGCTCACTCATGAGCGATTGGGAAGAATCAAATTCCATGCGCATGGTCGTCTCGCTTTGGAAGCTTGACCGAATTTGTAGGTTTGATATATACTTTTGGAAAGTATGTGATCAAGACCTAGGTATGATATATGCTTTTGGAAAGTATATGATCGATACCGACTCCCAATGATCGAATGAGAAACTTACTGATAGAACCTTGAAGTAGACAGTGTAAAATTGATGTAATACTTCGGGTTTATTCTGGGTCTTCCAGTATGCAGGACGTACAGGTATTGGGAATACCTGAGGGTGATGTGATCATAAACGATTGTATAATCATGACGCTTCCACTCCTAGGGAGTGATGAAACGGGTCTGGATTTTAGTGACTCCTCTCAGTAGAGAAGTAATCTTATCTTGGTCCAATTATTGGACATTGATCTGAATATGATTCAGATGCAATGAGAAGATTAGATTTGCGGTCTTGATTTAATTAAGCATCTATGGGAGGCCCACGATCTGGATTTGAGATATGATCTTAATATCCAAGTTACTATACGTGGAACAATACAATCGCCCTGTCCTTATCTCCAAGTATTCGCGGAGAAAGCGCATTATCCTTGAAAGGGTTCAGGATAATTTCATTGTTGATAATATGTACCTGAGCATTGAGAAAATGGATAATTAAATGTGATTTAATTATCATGATTAACATGAATTTGATTCATATTATAAAGAGAGTTGTCTTAGATAATTAAATGTGATTTAATTATCAAAGATGTAAATAATGTGAATGTGATTCATATTATTTAGGCACAAGAGAATAGTGATCCAAGATGATTAAATATGATTTAATTATCATAGATATGAATAATGTGGATAGCAATATCCATATTAGTCATATATATTATAAATATGATTTATAATATATAAGAGAGAGATGATTGTAATTTACATTTGTTAATTAAATGTTAATGTGAATTGGATTCACATTGACCATAAAACTGAAAATGTAATTTACATTTTATTTTGGATCGTGAATATGATTCACAAATTTTTCAATGGCAAGATTGCAATATCTACAAAATAATTGTGAATTATTTTTATAGAATAATTTGCAACAAAAGATGTTGCAAATCATGAGATTACATAGAAGACAAAATAGCCACCTTCCTAAAGGAGGAGGGTGGACGACCACTACTCCTATTTGGAGAGGGTGGCCGTCCCCCTCTCCACATGGAAGGAGGCATTCTCTCTTCCATTGTCTCCATCTATTGATGATTTAATTTTGTGATTAAATTGTGTTGATTTATCAACATATATTTAATCTAAATTAAATTAATTGTTGTTGGTTTTTACCAACACAAATCTTGACCATTAAAAGAAACACAATCAATGAGAGCCATTGGATTTGTGTTGTCCCATGGATTGAGATACATGGATCCCAGAATGTTATAAAAGGAGAGGCACCCCTTTGCTCTTCTTTACACAAGACACAATGCTTGAGAAGAATATCTCTCTCTCTCTCTCTCTCTCTCTCTCTCTCTCTCTTTCTCTATACACATCTACTCCTCCTCTCCCTCTCATGTGGTCGTCCACCATGGATGCCCTAGAGAGGTTCTCCATCGCCGCAACGTTGTCGTTATGTTGCCCGATCGTTTGTTTGTGGATCTCCATATCCTTCGGTGCGCCTCGCTCGTGAAGAAGACATCGGATCTCGTGTGTCGATATCAGGAGATCCACCGCTTCGATCATCAACATGGATTGCGAGAAGCACGCGGTTCATCCCCGCGCTCGCAAGCGTCTCCTCCGTCGTATCGGACTTGAGACAGGAGGTCTCTTCGATTAGAGACTCGATCGCAACCACGCTTCAAGAGGTAATCCTATTACTTGTTTGTGGTTTAGACGAAACGATCCGAGAAGTGTTCTTGGATCATGTGGTTTTGTCGCATGAAAAATTTTTAATTTCCGCTGCATAGAAGAACTAGTGCGACTAGTCGTTCTTCGTCGTATTCGATACGACGCTCATGCTTCCATGATGCGCTTGAGGATTATACCATATCCTTCAAGTGGTATCAGAACCTTAGGTCGGTGGTTTTGGATACGATCCATTAACCGAAGACGACTTGGGTTCATTAGGGCTTGCGAAAGTTTTCTTGCATTTCATTTTCGCATCTCTGTTTTGAGATTATTTTCGGCACTGTTTAAATTGTTTAAACACGAAAATAATAATTTAGATTTTGTTCCCCATTAAATAAGGAAACCGTAGGATCTGAGTTTGCGTGATTTCGATTCCGTTTGCTCAAGTTATGCTCATTTTGGGGAACATGTATCCACAGTTTCGGGGACTGCGAATCTCAACGTAATTAAGATGTTAATTGCGGATTTGAAACGCCTTAAAATATGTGCAAATCACTTAGATTTAGATTGATTGATATATGGTAATTTTAGTAAGTGAGGGTCACTGCTGGAAATACTTTCCCAATCAAGAACCTAGTGACTGTCATTTAATCAATTAGTGAAATTACATTGTTTAATTTCCTGGAATAATTGTGCATAAATATTTGAGAAATATTTGATGACAATTATTTCCTTAAATGACATTGCCTTAATCAATATTTGATTAGATGTGATCTAGATCACTAATTGATTACATGATCTACATGATCTACATTCCAACAAAAATGTTACTTGAATAGGACTTGAGATTTGTTTAGCAAATCTCATTATAATGTTAATCAAAATTGTTTTGTGTGTCTAGTCGGAGAACATTGGGGTAGCGGGTTGCAACGTATGTGGTCCGTCCCACTCTCGTCGGTACTGGCCATGACAGCGGGTAGGGTTTGTATAATGCTTAAGAAATCATGATGTATTTCTAATTATTAAAATTCGAAATAATAAGTATTTGAGATAATACCATAATTCAAGTAACAATTAAGAATGTTTGTTGGATATTAATTGGATCATTAATTTAATATGATTAGATTAATTGGATTCCAATTAAAATTAAAACACTCTATTATGAATAGAGTTGTCAATTCCCTTGGAAAATTAATCGCAGTGAATATGATTCATAATGATTAATTAAAATTTGAATATGATATGGAGGATCACATATGACATCCATGGTCTCCCGTCAAGGCGGAGGGTTCCGTCGCCAGGGATTGTATGTAGGAGACGCCTGTCCGAAGTGACAGCTCCTGTATGCAAGCGTATCTGGATCGGGCTCTTCGCTTCTCGAAAGAGTAAGGACGTATGCGTAGTGACCCCAATATCGGGTCCTCATATTATTGGGGCGATATTGGATTGCACATAGTGGGTTGTATTCCTGTTGACGGTTGGTTCAATTAATGACGGGTCAACATTGCCTTAGGGGTGGTGGGCCCGGGTGTTAAAGACCGAATTGGGAGATGCAAGTTGGACTTGCAAGGCGGAATGTGTTCCCGCTTCTTTTTATCTAAGTTGTAGGTTCTCATATTATTGAGATGCAACAAAGATAAGGAAGGAGATCCCAGATCTTGCTTGAGATATAATGGTAAGTATATCTCTTACATTGAAAGTGATTACGGGAATGAACTTTCAGTGTTGACAAGGCAAGACAACTTTGATATAAAAATTCCTAAATCAAAGTAAAATATGTATATATATATATAAATATGTACACTTATGCAAATTTCTTATTTCAGATAATACTTCATTAAACCCACTCAATGTTATACTCAATGATATCCAGTAAAATATCATGGATTGAACTCATGATCCAGATATTGTACTTGCAGTTTGACACATAATGTATGTGGTTGCAATATGCAAGTCTCCTCATACTAATGAGGAATGACAATTAAATAGATAATAGGACTACAACCATAGGGTTTGTATGTCTCTGTAGTCTTGATCTCTCATCGAATGTACTTTGGAAGTGACATGTCGATGATGATTGCAATGGTCAAATAATCCTTATAAAATCAATGAAGATATTCTGGCATACATATATGCTCTTTTACATTTAATCATGAGTGACATGGTTCTCTGCATCATGTAGAATGGTAGCTCTATACGAGATGATGTATTCAAATTTTTTGAGTACCTGCCTGAACCTATGTTTTAAGAGTTTAGATGGATGTAGATACGATGAGTGTCACCGTTCTACTATCTATACTCTTGTCATTCATGAAGCTTCATAATATTCTAGTGTATGAATTTAATGAAGCATGTATAAATGTAGAAATGCTCTTACATTGAATTCTTTTGAATTTAACATAAGAGATCCTTAATCTTTAGCAATGGTTGTTTATATATAAAGGGAGCGCAGTGGAAGCATGGGTTGGACCCAAGTAAGAAGGAAAGTCAAAGAGTTGACTGTACTTCTATGACTTCCATATGACATCCAAATAGTTGGATAAATGCCAATACTGTAATAAGTTGGTGTGTTGATAGTATGACTATCAAGTCTGTCTAGAATCCTTAGAGAAGGACTCAGATAGAGCATCATAATAATCTACATAAATCATTGATATTGACTTGCTTATTGAATAAGATAAAGTTTTATAATTGTATCTCAATCTTCTAACAACACTTGCAATGGGTTGCGTATGTTTTAGAAGACTGGAAAATTTGATCTTAAGATTTATAGTTTTCTACATGGATATTGGTGCAATTGTTGCAACAATCTCTGTTGAATTGATAGACGTCTCAATTTCAGTGGGAGCCCTTAGTCATAGAGAATGTCTCTATGATCCAGATATTAGAATACACTGTTGTTTATTTCTAAATGTTGGAGATAAACACAAATTCTGGAATTTATCTATCATAAAGAGTTATGATGGAGATATTTCAGATAGTAATCTAAAAATCTAGTGGACTCCACTAAATTAGAAAATTAATGAATTGTTCATTAACATTTCTAAATGCTGAAATTGAACCTTAAGATCAATAGGAGGATGAAGGTCATTTGACAATGATCGAGCATCAAGCCTTGGACATTTGTCTATTGATTTGATCGATAGACTAGTAAGAGATGAAACTTCAGAATGTCTAAAATTTCAAAACTTACATACTTATGAATATTGTATTCAAAAGAAAAATGTCCAATACACCCTTCTTTGGGAATGGTGTAAGATGTCAAGGTATTTATGATCTCATACATATTGATGTATGCGGATCATCTATATCATAGTAAACATTACGGATATGTGATATCTATTGATGATTATGTATGATATGAGATTTCTTCTCTTCACCTAAAGAAACCTTTGAAATGTTCAAAGATTTCATAATTTTGGTTTGGAACCAAAGTCTGAAGGAAGATTAAAATGAATTTGGTCTAATCTAGGTAATCAATACCTATTAGATGAATTCATGGTATACCTTATGGAGAAAGTAATATCATTCCTATCTCACTCCTCCTGATAATCCTAAACTCAATAGAGTTATAGGGAGATACAATTGGATCATGTCTGATATGATCTTATCAATGATGAGTTTTAGCATAATTATCCCTTATTTTCCAGGTATATATGTGTAGTAGAGACTACAATATATATCCTTAACAGGATTCCATGCATGTAAGCTGGAATTGAGCACCAAAGAGTGCTACTTCATTAGGAAAATAAAGGATGGTATTGGATACCTACTTTATGACCTTGAGATTCTTAAAATATCTCATCTCCGAGAATGTGATTCTTAGAGGTTGAGACTCTTGAGAATCAAGATGAAAATGAAGTGTAGGAACTCAATTAATCTTGAGAAAATAATGAGGCTTCTGAAATTGGAAACTAAAAGGACAATTAAAGATGAAACACTAATACCTCTTCAAATGAGTTTGAGGATGGATTCCATGTGTCAGAGAAATCTGACAATGATCAGATTTTCATGTGATGAAATTCCTGAGGATCGTAACATGGAAAGATGGATGTTAGCAATAAAGTCTAAAGTATACTTCATATACAAGTGTTGTATATGGAACCTCGAGGATCCACCTATATGGGTAAGACCAATAAAGGTGTAAATGGATCTTCAAGAGAAACGGAACCTGATGAGAAGGTAGAGACCTTCAAAGCACGGTTCATAGCGATGAGTTATACACCGGAAGAGAAGACATTGCTTGCGATGAGACTTGCTCTTCGGTGACCATGCTTAAAACCATCAGAATATTGCTAACCTTAGCTACACAACTTGGTTGTTGCATCTTCAAGATGTAAGTCAATATTGCATTCCTCTATTAAATATCTCTCTGAGGATATTCACATGAAGTAGCCCCAGGGCTTAATGGTTAAGGAAAGCAAGGTTTGCAAGCTAGGGAATTCATCTATGGACTCAAATAAGCTTCTTGAAGTTGGACCATAAGATTTGATGAAATTATAAATGGTTATGATTTCAGATGGAATCTTGATCAACCATGCGAAAATTAGTAGGAGTACCTTTGTGTTCATCATGCTAAATGTAGATGATATCCTAATCATTTAAAATGATATAAGGATAATAATAAGTGTTTTATAATCTGGTTGTTCCATAACTTGAGATATGATCTCAAGGATACCTCTTGGATCTTAGTTCTGATGGTGTTCAGAAGTAAAAAGAAGAGGGTATTGGGACTGTCACAATAGTAGTACACCTTTAACATATTCCATTCTTGGAAATTCCAAGAAAGGCTTCCATCCCTTAAGATATGGTACTGGCCTATCTAAAGAGATAACACCTCAAAGAGTGGAGGAAGTGAATGCTAGAACTACTTGCACTTGTGCATTAGTTACGAGAAGCTGAGTGTATGCTGGATGTATACAAAAGCCAGATATCTGCCATGCAGTGGGAGTAGTAAAGTGTTGCTAACCTACTATGGAGATAAAACACTTGATGACAGTAATAACAAAATCTTCATAAATGACAAGATTTTTTGAGATAGTGATCTCAAAGTCTTATCTTCAAAAACTTAAGACTTTATAGATAAAGATCTAAAAGGTCTTAACTGTGGATACCTTAAGAGATAGTGATCTCCAGGAATAAAGGTATTCTGATAAGGATTATGGAAATACTGGTTATGATGATTATTAAACTATAGTGTCAAGGACACTATAACTGACAAGATTGAGTATTGGTTGCATAAGATGCAACATTTGTATTAGATGCGAGCACTGTTACTGGGGATATGCAAGTGCCGTAAAAGGACTTGGCATAGTCTCACGGGAACATAGTGACTGCTCGTGTTACCTAGCTATTTTCTTAATAGCCTATGATTGTCACATGAGTGTGTGTTTAAATGATTAGCCCATTAATGGCTCTTTGGGCTAGTAGGAGATTGTTGGAAATGTGAGCCTACGGTGAGCCATTATGCAATAAATGTTATTGCAAAATATCATTCCCCGATCTGGAATGAAGAATGAATAATTTACATAATAGGTCCCTTAGTACAATTAGGGTTATGTACTATGGCCATCTTAATAATCATACAGCTGTTGATTCAACTATTGAATCATAGAGGCTGGTGCTTGGATGAATATCTAAAGAGTTAGATTGAGGACTCATCAAGCACCGTCAAATGATTGTTAAGAGATGATCTCCAGCCTGAGTAGGAGATGGCAATCCTTATCTCTAAAGGCTGATATCTGACCGACCTCTTGATGCAGGTCCTCTGCATAGGAATAGAGATTCGGAGGTGTCAGGTTAGTTAGGTCAAAGAGTTGACTTAATGAGATCGAGATAACCAAAGTCCTATATCGTATGCTGTCACGATACATGCACGCATCCTCTGACCGGAGACAGATGTGTTACTATATGTTTGAGTATGTGCATTTGGCAGACCAATAGGTTGATGATCTAACCAAGGTCTATACACCGGTGCGCTGGTGTGCATATAAGGTCATATGAGTAATATGATCTCTCAAAGGGATCATACAGGTTCAGTTACTGAACCGGAAGACATGAGCTCACTCATGAGATATCGGGAAGAATCAAATTCCATGCGCATGGTCGTCTCGCTTTGGAAGCTTGACTAAATTTGTAGGTTTGATATATACTTTTGGAAAGTATGTGATCAAGACCTAGGTATGATATATGCTTTTGGAAAGTATATGATCGATACCGACTCCCAATGATCGAATTTGAAACTTACTGATAGAACCCTGAAGTAGATAGTGTAAAATTAATCTAATACTTCGGGTTTATTCTGGGTCTTCCACTATGCAGGATGTACAGATATTGGGAATACTTGAGGATGATGTGATCATAAATGATTGTATAACCATGACGCTTCCATTCCTAGGGAGTGATGAAATGGGTTTGGATTTTAGTGACTCCTCTCAGTAGAGACGTAATCTTATCTTGGTCCATTTATTGGACATTGATCTGAATATGATTCAGATGCAATGAGAAGATTAGATTTGCGGTCTTGATTTAATCAAGCATCTATGGGAGGCCCGCAATCTGGATTTGAGATATGATCTCAATATCCACGTCACAATACGTGGAACAATACAATCGCCCTGTCCTTATCTACAAGTATTCGCGGAGAAAGCGCATTATCCTTGAAAGGGTTCAGGATAATTTCATTGTTGATAATATGTATCTGAGCATTGAGAAAATGGATAATTAAATGTGATTTAATTATCATGACTAATATGAATTTGATTCATATTATAAAGAGAGTTGTCTTAGATAATTAAATGTGATTTAATTATCAAAGATGTAAATAATGTGAATGTCATTCATATTATTTATGCACAAGAGAATAGAGATCAAAGATGATTAAATACGATTTAGCGATCATGGATATGAATAATGTGGATAACAATATCCATATTAGTCATATATATTATAAATATGATTTATAATATATAAGAGAGAGATGATTGTAATTTACATTTGTTAATTAAATGTTAATGTGAATTGGATTCACATTGAACATAAAATTGAAAATGTAATTTACATTTTATTTTGGGTTGTGAATATGATTCGCAAATTTATCAATGGCAAGATTGCAATATCTACAAAATAATTGTGAATTATTTTTCTAGAATAATTTGCAACAAAAGCTGTTGCAAATCATGGAGATTACATAGAAGACAAAATAGCCACCTTCCTAAAGGAGGAGGGTGGATGACCACCACTCCTATTAGGAAAGGGAGGCCATCCCCCTCTCCACATGGAAGGAGACATTCTCTCTTCCATTGTCGCCATGTATTGATGATTTAGTTTTGTGATTAAATTGTGTTGATTTATCAACATATATTTAATCTAAATTAAATTAATTGTTTTTGGTTTTTATTAACACAAATCTTGATCATTAAAAGAAACACAATCAATGAGAGCCATTGGATTTATGTTGTCCCATGGATTGAGATCCATGGATCCCAAAATGTTATAAAAGGAGAGGCACCCCTTTGCTCTTCTTTACACAAGACACAATGCTTGAGAAGCATATCTCTCTCTCTCTCCTTCTCTCCACACGTCTACGCTTTCTCTCCCTCTCATGTGGCCATCTACCGTGGATTCCCTAGAGAGGTTCTCCATCGCCGCAACGTCGTCGTTATGCTGCCCGATCGTTTGTTCGTGGATCTCCGTCTCCTTCGGCGCGCCTCGCTCGTGAAGAAGACGTCGGATCTCGTGTGTCGAGATCATTAGATCCACCGCTTGGATCATCAACATGGATTGCGAGAAGCACACGGTTCATCCTCGCGCTCGCAAGCGTCTCCTCCGTCGGATCGAACTTGAGACAGGAGGTCTCTTCGATTAGTGACTCGATCGCAACCGCGCTTCAAGAGGTAATCCTAGTACTTGTTTGTGGTTTAGACGAAACGATCCGAGAAGTGTTCTTGGATCATGTGGTTTCGTCGCATGAAAAATTTTTAATTTCCGCTGCATAGAAGAACTAGTGCGACTTGTCGTTCTTCGTCGTATTCGATATGACGCTCACACTTCCGTGATGCGCTTGAGGATTATACCATATCCTTCATCTTTATCCAACGGTCCAGATCAAAGGAGGCAAAGAGAGTAAGGAGGGAAATAAGGTGGCAAAACGTGGCGGCTCCAGGAGCAGCCACGTGTCGCTCCCTGAAAAATCAAAGTTAAAATCAAATAAAAATTCAATAAAAAATATCAAATGACCTCAAATCGATTTTTTTTCACGAAGTTATTCATCTCAATGAAATATACAACTTTTTTGAAGACATCAAGACTAAAATACATCATATGTACAAAGTGATATTTTTGGTAGTACTTTGTTGGTATAAAATACATCATTTTTATCTTTTGCATATTTTCTTGTCTTTTTTAAGTAAGAGAAAAATTAAAATAAAAATAGAAAAAATATGAAAGGAATATTTACTATTAATATTTTTTTTAGATTTTTTATGATTAAGGAAATAAAAAGATAAAATAAAGGGGTGGTTTGGTCAATAGTATAATATACAAAAGGGGCCCGAAATCCAAGTTTCAAATACGAACTCTAATTTTTACGAAATTGGTATTGTTTTGAAGGTCTTTAAAAGTGAGTAGACCTAAGTCAATTACTGTAAGAGAGAGATATGCGCATTTTATGGTTTTTAGTCTCAAACTAAGGCTCGGGTTTTATTGGTCAATTTTGCAATTTAGCATTTTTTTGATATTTTTCCTTTATTGTTACTAATAATATATACACTATAGAGTTGATTTTATTAGATTTGGAGTTAGTATAAAATAGATACAAATAGGTGCATTTGGCTAATATACAAGTGAGTATGTACAAGTGAATTTGCCTCTTATTTAATGCAAATAAGCATGCAAAAATGCACATGTTATTTCTAAATGCATGAATGTGAATATCGCATAATAGATTGAAATATGCAGCTAATTGCTTGGAACGAAGCTCTATCTTCGACTTTTAAATTGATGTATCACAGATTCATCAACTCACTATACTTAAACCTTGCTCTTCGCTAAGCACTAAAATGGAATGCAAAGGTGAAATGATTTTGGGTTTCATACCAAGGTTGTGAAAAAGAGGTGAAAATAGAGCTTGACTCGATCTTTGGATTAATAATGTGGTTGAACCTTATTGAGAATTGAATTTAAGACCTAACAACCTTTAAGTTGCACAAGTCTCTTATTCAAATCGCCTCAACAGTCAGGTCAGAAGATATCCTCATACGCAAATTATGATGACTATGAATCTTACTTGTATTGTATAAGTGAAATATAGCTCTCCACATCAGAAATGGAAAAGAACCAGCCCCCTCTAACAAGGTAACTCTAATTCTCCGATCTAGCAACTCTTTTCTCGAAGAGCGGGGTATTCCCTTCTAAGTTTAAGTGCGACCAAATAAAGAAGAGGGGGTAGAGAAGAGAATGGACTATGAACAGTGTAGTCACATATCCATGGATCTTGACAAGTATAGCCAAGTCTCCAGTTGCAGGCTTTCTTGGTACGAGACCTTGAAGCATATGCCTTGCAAATATACACACTCTAGCAGGCATTTTATTTTCAATCAGGTCTGTTCATAATTTTTTTGGAGTTCTTAATTTTTCTCCTTTTTTTTCTTTTTTTGAACTATATACAATGTACAACATGTAAATTAGGAGTTTTTCTTCTTGATCCAATAAACTATCCCTCTTTTGAAGCATTATTACAACCCACATCATCCGGTTGTTAGCCGTCGCCACCACTAGACTAGGTTGAGATGCACTACCCTCCCAAGAGGAGGACGGATGTTTCCACCCATGTGCTACTCCAAGACAAAGGATTCTACCTCCTCACCACCTCATCAATGAAAATCCACGTGCATGTTGCTTTTCCAAGTTAGATCACTGTCTAAAAGAATCGTGCGTGTGTACGAAATATTATACTTAGACCAATCAAGGTGACATGTGGACATAGACTTGCAGACTCAAAGAATTAAGTCGTTTGACCTGAAAAATCTTAACTCCAGTTCCTATAAGGTTCCTCTTAAATTAGGTAAATAAAGTTCAAATCAAATCCATCCTCAACACACACACACACACACACACACACACACACACACACACACACATATATATATATATATTCGTAACTTAGTTCATAACCCTAACTTTCCACTTTTCATGTGCTAAATATGCAGATGACATGATATATAGATGAATGAAGTGCAAGACTTCTTTTTGAATGCAAGGATGATATGCAAGAGTAAATAAGACACATGTTTTTTTCAAGAATCTCGTATACCTCCTATTTTACAACAAATTTTACAAAAGTTTTATTTACAAGTATTATACAAAAATTATAAAATATACATATTATACAAATGTACATGTATTTTACAAAAAAATTACCCACCACATATTGCATACTATACAAAAATACACGAAAGTACGAGCTATGGGAAAGCATATATGTAATATATACACGCCCCCTATACTTACTGTGTGCTATGACCTCATAGTATGAGAAGAGAGGAAAAGACATAGCTCATTGTAAGCGTAGGATAGCTAAAATAACAAAAATATATAGAAGTCAATCTGCCCCCTATACTTAGGCTCTAATTAGCCTAGGTGTAGAAGAAGATAAAAAATGCGGCGTACGAGGTCGAGAGGAGAAATGGATGAATATATACACACACACACACACACATGACGGGTATCGGTTCCCCCTATACTTAGGCTCTGATCAGCCTAAGTTTAGGACAAAAGTGAGTGTGAGAACCAATGAGATCTAGAGAAAAAACATAGAATGGAGGATGTACATGAGGGATTAAATCTTGATGCTGCATCTTCAGGGAGAGTAATCTAGTGTATCTGCTATGTGCTCACTCTGTATGAAGTTGATGACCTCGGCTTGGACTAACTTCTCCTTAGAATGTACAAAATGCTTCAACAATTGTCCATTCACCACATGAGATTGTGCACTATCTATGAGATTTGCTATCTCTACACTTCCATTCATGTGCTTTTTCTTGACAATAAAGGGACCCGTCCACTTAGATTTGAGCTTCCCGTGGAACATCTTTAGCCTGGCGTTAAACAACCATACCTTCTGCCCGGGGTCAAAGTCTTTGCACCTAATATGTTGATCACGTAATCTCTTTACTTTGTCTTTATAGTTCAGACTATTGTCGTATGCCTTGGTTCGGATTTCCACGAGCTCGTTCAAGTTAAAGTTTCGACAAAGATTCCCTAGGTGACGACTCCAATTAATGTTCCTAATTGCCTATTCGGATTTGTGAATCAATTCTATGGGCAAATGGCATGGCTTGCCATAGATCATTCTGAATGGTGAAGTGCCAAATGATGTCTTGTAGGCTGTCCTATAGGCCTTCAGAACTTGGTCCAGGAGCTGTTACTAGTTCTTCCTATCCGGACGAACCAACTTCTTCAAAATACTCTTCACCTCTCTATTTGAAACTTCTGCCATGCCATTGGTCTATGGGTGGTAAAGACTAGTGACTCTGTGCTCAAACCCATAGTCCTTAGCTAAAGATCTCACGTCTCGATTCATGAAGTAGCTACCCCCATCTGATATAAAAACTTTTGGCATCCCAAAACTAGCAATAATATGATCTTTCACAAACTCACAGACAACGTTATTATGTGCGGTTCGGTCTGGGATAGCCTCTACCCACCTAGATAGATAGTCAACCGCCAATAAGATGTAATCATATCCCTGGTTGTTGGGAAAGGGACCCATAAAATCTATGCCCCATGCATCAAAGACATGACAATTGATCACATGCTGCATGGTCATCTCATCTCTATGAATAACAACCCCTCCCATCCTCTGACAAATTGGGCACGACTGATCAAAATCAATAGCATCTCTGAATAGGGCCAATCAATACAATATGCATTGAAGTACCTTCTGAGCGATTCTCTTCTTCGAAAGGTGTCCTCCAACCTCAAGAGAATGATAATACATGGGGAGACTTTGGTATTCCTCCTGAGGAATACAACTTCTCCAAACGCAATTCGACCCTTTAAAGAAAAGGAATAGATTGTCCCAGTGGTATCTTCTTGAATCTGACTTCAGTCAATCAATGCTGCTCCTACTCCAACCTTGGGGAACTTGCTTGGACACAAGGAAGTTCACCATGTAGGCATACTAAGGGAGTGAGTCAATAAAACAATTTTACTCGTCTGGTAAGGTCTCTCTAATATGCTCAAAATCAGGAGAATCCTTGAGTTCAATCCTAGAAAGATGATCAACCATAACATTTTTCATTCCAGGTTTATATTTTTTCTCCAAATCAAAATCCTGAGGATCAAAATCCACCTAAGAAGTTCACGTCCTTCTTTTCCATTAAATATTGAATGGTTGTGTGATCAGTGTAGATTGTCACCTTTGAGCCCAAAACATGCAGCCTGAATTTCTCGAGGGCCCATACCACAGTGAGCATTTCTAATTCAATCACGGTATAATTCTTCTATGTAGGGTCTAATACTTTGCTCGCATGGTGGATCGCAAATGGGATCCCCTCTTGTTGTTGTCCTA
Source organism: Ottelia alismoides (assembly GCA_037367405.1). NCBI lineage: Eukaryota > Viridiplantae > Streptophyta > Magnoliopsida > Alismatales > Hydrocharitaceae > Ottelia > Ottelia alismoides. The sequence continues at coordinate 651,366 of JAZKJV010009975.1, forward strand.
ACATAGCTCCTATAGTATAATCTGAAGCGTCAGTCATGACTCAAAGGGGAGAGACCAATCATGAGCTTGTAGGATAAGAGAGGAATAAATCATCATCTTCAAGAGCTCAAAGACCTCGAAACACTTTTTATCTACAACAAATTCTATGCCTTTCCCTAAGAGCTCAGTCAGTGGGCGGGCAATCTTCGAGAAATCCTGAATAAATCTCATATAAAATCCAACATGCCCTAGGAATGACCGCACTGACTTCATGTTGATAGGTGGATCGAGTTTCTTGATCACCTCCACCTTGGCACGATCAACCTCCATTCCCCTTTTTGGGATGACATGCCCCAACACAATACCCTTTGTAACCATAAAGTGACTCTTTTCCTAAGAGAGTACTAGATTCACCTCCCTACATTGCTTGAGGACTCGATCAAAGTGCACTAAACATGTATCAAAGGAATCACCATGAAATCGAGAAGTCATCCACAAATACTTCCAGGAAATCTCCCACAATCTCAGCAAATACGACAATCATGCACCGTTGGAAGGTGCCTAGGACATTGCAAAGCCTGAATGACATGGGCCTGAAAGCATAAGTGCTGAATGGACATGTGAATGTGGTCTTTTGCTAATCCTATGGCTACCTGGTTGTAGCATGAGTACCCATCAAGAAAACAGAAGAACATTTTCCCTACGAGTCTCTCCAAGATCTGATTAATAAATGGCAAGGGGAAGTGGTCTTTCTTAGTTGTGGCATTCAAGCGCCTGTAGTCGACACAGACGTGCCATGACGTGGTTACTCGTGTCGCAATCTCTACCCCCTCCTTGTTGGTGGCCATATGAATTCTTGACTTCTTCGGTACAACATGAAGTGGGGCCACCCACTTGGAGTCAGAAATAGGGTATATAAACACTTCTTTGCACCATTTCTCTAGCTCATTTTTCACCACTTCACATAGATTGGGGTTAAGTCTCCTCTGGAACTCACGGAAAGGTCTCACATTATCCTCAGTAAAAATATGGTGCGAGCAGAGAGTGGGGTTGATCCCTACGAGATCCAACACAGTCCAACCTATTGCTTTGTTGTTCCTCTCTAAGACTTCCAAAAACCTAGACTCCTATTCAAAAGTCAAGTATGAGCTTTTGATAATAGGATATCTCTCTTTGGGTCCCGCAAGAAAGGCATACTTCAGTGTAGGAGGAAGGGACTTCAGTTCTGGCAGTGTGGTGTCATCAAGAATATCATGCTAACATGAGTCTAAATCTAATTGTGTTTGTATGGAGGTGGACTAAGCTGTGTGGTACTCGCCACCAACTCAGAAGTATCGGGAGTCGGATCGGCAAATAAACGCGGTAATTCGGCCAAATTTTTTGTCCGACTCATCATCTATGTCCCATGATTGTTCCAAGGGAGATGGAACAAAAAGATTCTAATGGATCTCTATGTCATCATAGGAATAGGTGGATGTATATTTCATAATATCAAGCAACAACTGGCAAACTGCATCTTGTACCATATCCTTTTTAGATGAAAGGGTCTCACTCAGTCAGGAAGGAACCTGTTTCCAAATCCCAACGGTGTGGATCATTCTGCAATCTACCTCTGAAGATGAGTACTCTGTAATACTCTCTGAATCGGGTCGTTGCCATTTTGTCTGCCTCATATCAAGGTTGACCTCTCTATTCAGAGAACGGAACTTCATCATTCATGTACCATAGTCAAAAGATGCGCCTATGGTCCTAAGGAAGGGCTGCCCAAGAATGATCTGGGATTTTCTCCAATGATTGGGGGTGTCCATGTCTAAGACTGTGAAGTCAACCTTATAGTCATATCCCTCAATCGAGATAACAACTTTCTTCACTTCTCCCTTAGTTCTTTTCATTGAGAGATATGCGAATAGGAGTAGAGCTCTATATTTGTGAAGTGGTCCTAACTCCATGTTTTGATATAGTGCTAAGGAAAGTAACTTAATTGACGAATCATTATCTAAGAGAGTGCGTGCAAACGTAATGTCGTTGATATGACTCTCCATGTAGTGAGCACCCTTGTCTCTTTTCTTCCTTGGTAATTGTTGATTCTTGGGACAATAAGTTGTGGAAACTGACAAGACATGAATCTTCACATATTGGTTAGTGATAACGAGGATTTTCCACGAGGGTCACCATGAATAATATAAATAAGTTGTCGCCGAGGCGACCGCTCGCAGAATACCCAAGTTATACAGCAATTAACCCACAATGAAAGAATGTATCAATCGAGCTCAAAAAGAAATGTGAATTAATCTTTTATTACTCTACCATAAAATGTATAGGTAACAAGCATGTAGAGGTCGAACCACAGAGAGCAATACAAAAATGCATAAGCCTATATGTACCACAGAGTCATCCACATGTGAAGCCTACTTTTGTGGGTTTTTTTGAATTATATATATAAATATATATTTTAATTTTTAATTTTGTATTTTGATTTTTGATTTTCTGATTTTCTGATTTTTATATTTTATATTTTATATTTTTCTATTTTCTTTTTCAATATGGGAAAATGAGGACAATGTAATACAAGACAAGATAAAGTATTCATAAAAATGTGCAAAAATAACCAAAAAGTCAGAAATAAAATGTTTTTGATATTTTTAGGATTTTTTTACTGTTTTTGTGATTTTTGGGTAATTTTCAAACTGTTTTTGGTATTTTTAAATACTGAAATAAAGTAAAACAGTGGGAAAGCTACTGGCTGGAGATAAAATTGGGAATTAAAAAATAGCAAACAACCTCAAAATTTTTCCACAATATTTTTCTAATAAAGCTAATAAAATATAGCATAAATAGGAACTGAGTTCATATTTTTCTGATTTTTCTTTGATTTTATATATTTTTTTGAAGTTTTTGTGTATTTTTGAATTTTTAAGGTTTTCCTTTTGAGATTTTTAGGGGTTTTTGGAGTGACACTGAAATACATTAAAATACACACTAGGGATTTTTTTGGAATTTTTAGAGGTCTTTAGTATTTTTTGGTATTTTATAAGCTAGATAGTTAAATAAAAGACATGTTTTTGATTTTTAATAAATGCAAAAATACAACAAAATTAAGATCCAAAAATATGGCATGTGAGAGCATGTTAACAGATGCTTATATACATTTTTGCAAGATTTTTCAAATTAAAATGGGGGACAAAATAAATGGACAAAGAATACAAAGATAACTGGCCTTGTAGGGGCATTTTTGCAATTAGAATAAGTGACAGGGGTATCCATGCAAAAATTTCAATAAAAATGAACGTTTAATTTTATTTTCAGGGCCAATCTACAATTACTGAAACCTGGTGGGGTTTAGATGCAAAAATCACGCGCCTCACGTGGGGACTGCACGTGAGGCGCGGAGGGACTAAACTGCAAATCTAAAAACATCAGGGGTCCTTCTGCAAATTATACAATTTATTTACAACGTGACTTTTTATTTTTGGTATTAAACTGTAAATACAAAAAGTGGGGGCTAGATGTGAAATTTACCCCGAATAAGCGTGCGATCCGACGGTTGGACCGCTTCCACTTGCCACGTGTCGTGCTCCTGTCGGCCGATGACGATTCGCAGATGACGGCGGAGATTAGATCAGCCTCGCTGATCGGACGGTCTATGCGACGCTTCATCTGACGGCTCTGGTTCGATCTGGGATGACTCCTTCGATCTGACGGTGCTGAAGATGCCTGGAAGAACAGGGAAGAAGCTCGCCCCCGGCGAGCTTCGATCGAGCAGCTCGGGCTCCTCCAGGCACCTTCCTCGCCTCTGACGCGCTCTACTCGTGGCTGGCAACCTTCCGCATCTCCTGAAGGTCCTATCATGGCTCCTGGAGGTCCGAGTCGCTCGGTCGAGGTCGGTGAAGTCGTGGACCTCCATGAACCTCTTCCTGGTTCGATTCGGGCCCAAATGGGGCTCTTCCTTCGTTTGACCTGCATAGGAAGAACCGGGGGCGAGAGGACTACCTCCTCGACCCAGGGTTTTGAAGCTTCACCGTAAAATGGAGTGGGGCGGAGGGGCTCCGACGAACGGCGGAGGGGAAGCCCTGATTCGCCAAGACTAGGGGTCCTGGGTTGGTCAAAGGGGTGCGATCGATGGAGAAAACGGAGGTGTATGAAATGGGATGAACAAGGCGGTCGGACACGGTCGGATTCACAGTGAGGAAGTCGTCGGAGCTCAGCTCCTGCGAACTTCGAATTTTTGGTTTTACACTAAAAGGATTAACTAAAGACTAACCTAACTACTGGAATTAAAAGCTGACATGAAAAACTAACTAAAAAGCGATAAAAGGATCAGCTCTTATACCTGGGGTCCACCAGGGAGCAGGGCGGACGCTGGAGCTCCGCCGCGTCAAAATTCTCCTTCCTCCGGCCGAATCAAGATGCTGGAGCACTCCCCCTGTCACGAGGAATAATCCAGGAACAAGATCAAGGCTTTAGGTTGGAATGAAACTGGCCAAATTCAAGGAAGGAGGCGGAGCTACTTATTTATAGACATTGGCAAGGAGCCTTATTGACCGGCGATTATTACTTAATCCAATGAGTATCTGATCGATCCAAGGAATCGGCGGGCATCAGTGATGATTAGAGAACAATTCTTGTGAAGGAAGCGAGCTCGATCGATGGATGGGATGGCCGCAAAAATGGGATGAAAATCAGGGAAAAGATGTTTCAGAGATGCCAGCGCTGGTACGGGACAGTTGACCAGGGGGTCAACGAAGGCCGGCGCCCCATTGGTCCACGTCAGCCACTAAAAGACGAAACATGAAATTTTAGCCTAAATTGATTTATTTACAATAGTAAATGGTTTTATTAGAATTTTCTTAAAACATAAAAAATGTGTATTTTTTCATGTAGTATTTATTTATGATTTTTATTGAATTTTTCGAAGTGTTTTATTATGGTTTTAATTTAATAATGTGTATATGCATGTATTTACATGCATTTTTGTGTATTTTATTTTTAATTTGTTTATTTTTCTTTGATTATTTTATTGGCTTATTTTATAAATTTATAATTTACTTTTGTAAGTATAAAGGTATTTTTATTTAATTTTTAGGAGTTTATTTACATTTTTAAATAAATAGGTGTATGCATATGTAAGTCTACTTATGGGTATTTTACCTATATTATATACATTTTATTTATTTAATGAATTTTATTTTGTTTTTATTTAGGATTTGTATTTTTAATAAATTATATATAATATATACATTATAAAAATATGGATGAATAAAGAATAAAAGAATTAAATTCCCTTTTATTTATATACATATAGGTAGCATATGTCTTTTGTCTATGTAGCCTATAGACTTATTTAATTTTTCAAACTCTTTTTGGTTTTCTTTTAATTTCAATATATACATGTACATTATTTACAAGATTCTAAAAATATAAATTTGTAGAAATAATAGGTATTGAATAAACTGAATATTTTGATCAGGTATTATGTACAAGGAGGGCCAAAAACCTAACTTCTACAAATGAACTCCAAAAATTATGAAACTAATTTTATTAAATAGCTCATGGAAAGCTATATACAATTAAAGGTGAGTTTGGGTGATTTGGAGTTTTTATTTGCAAGACATGGGTCTGTGAAGTTGAGATTTTGGCTTTTTATTCTGTGTATAAAATGTACACTGAGTATTATTTTTACACAAACTCAATTTTGTATTTTTATTTACATTATTATCTACAACTTTCATGAACGAAGTTTCTTTATTTGATGAATAAATAATTATGTACAAAATAGGTGTCAAAAAAATTCATAAATAAATGCATGAATAAATGAGGTATTATTGTACACTGGCCCTTCTCTCCCCCTACTTTATTCCTTGTCGACCAATACCATACTGGCCTTGGTCTCGGGGTTTGGGTCATAAAATATTTGCAATATTTTACTCCTTTTTCTTTTCTTCCCTTTATTCTATAATTTTGGCCTTAAACACCTTATTTAATGTGTAATTAATACAAAGAATCATGAATGCTATTATATCCAATTTGATGCTATTTACATGCATTTGCTGGGGTTTTTGAGGCCAAAATGATAGAATAAAGGTGATGAAATGGAGATTCATCGCCCCCTATACTTGCCTTTGCTAGTCCCTAGCAAACACTTATGCAATAAGTACAAAAAGAATGAAGAAAAGAAAAAGGAAAATTAAAGAAGGATAGAGTGAATAAGGGTGCTTTCAGTGCAATGCATGTCTTTACAAAATCAGAATTTGGAGCTCCTCCTAGACCTTGAGTGTAGATGTGTGTGGAACCTAGTCAGGAACCAGCTCTAAAACACAACAGCCTTCAAGAGTCACAGAACTTGGTTCAAATCACCTCAACAGCCAGGTCAGAACTAGCCTATGTCATACGCAAACCCTTATGACTATGAAGCTGACTTGTACAGTGTAAGTGAGAGTGGCTCTTCCCAACTGAAATGTCAAAGGGACTGACTTCTCCAGAATGACAACCCAATGATTCCCCAATCCAGCCCTCTACCGTCTAGGAGCGGGGTATTCCCTTCTAAGTTCAAGTGCAACCGGCTCAAGAAGAGGGGGAATAAGAGGTATAGAATTTTGGGAGCTCAACCAGTGTAGCTAAGTCTCCCGCTGCAAGCTTCATGAGATGTAACATGGATACCATAAGCTTTTGCTTTATTGGACTATATACACTCCGGTGGGGTTATTAAATTTTCAATCCGACCCACCACTTTTTTGGAGTTCTTTTTGCATTTTTTTTCAAGTGCATCTGTACAACATATCTACATGGTGCAGCATATATACAAGAAATTTTCCTCTTGAGCCAGTAGAGTATCCCTCTTTTGAAGCTTTATTGCAACCCACACTCTCCCGTCATTCGACTTCATTGAAACTGGACCAGGTTGGGGTGCACTTCCCTCCCTAGACGAGGACGGATGTTTCCACCCGTGTGCGTCTCAGACTGGCAAATCCAACCCCCTCACCACTCCAACTGAGTTGAGCCAAGTGAAAGGTGCAAGTGTCCAAGTTAGGTCACGACCGACAGGAGTCATGCGTGTGTTTCGAAAAGTTCTAGTTAGTCCACTGAGGTGACTTGAACCCAGCCCTACTTTCTCAAAGAATTAAGTCGGAATAGACCTGAAGTACCTTAAACCTAGTTCCCATAAGGTTCTAGTGCAATTAGGTGCGGTAAGGTCTAACCAAGCTCCAATTTGAGACTTTATTAGACTGATTCAATCATCAAGCTTACTCAAAAAGATTATGAATGTATGCTCATGCTATGCACAATGAATGATGCAATTTTTCATAAAGAGTTTACAAGAATCAAAGAATGTTTTTACACAAAGAAATTTTTGCAAATAAAAACTTGATGCATTCAAAAAGGTACATACAATTATTTACACGTGCGTACCGCCCTATTTACAAAAGGTAAAGGCTTTACAGGTTTGATTAAATACTTTATTCAGGTTGTTCAGAAAGAATTGTATGTATCTTGTTCATAATTATAAATATTTGTCATAATGTTTTTATTTCTCATAACTAGTTTTGAAAATAATTTTTGCAAACTATAGTACACGATAATTTTTGCAATCATTTACACGCATTTGAAAATCATTTTTGCAAATATTTTTCACCATGTATATACATTTTTCGCAATAGTTTTGACAAACATTTTTCAAAACCTTTGCACATAGGTTTTTCAAATCCATTATTTCACACAAAGAAAAGTTTTGCAGTCCAAACAATTTTACACAAATTGAAATCATTTCACATCAAATTTTTCAAAACTGGTCACACTCTTTTTCAAATCATATTGTACAGGTATCTCTCCTGATTTATTAATCAGAATATTCAAAAGAAGAAAACTATATTTGATGTATAATAAGGTTTTGGCTCTTATAATCTTTATTTGGGATTATGCTTATTTTTGTATAAGAGATTTTTGTGCAAACTCCTCAGACCTAATTAGAGAATCCTTTTTAAAAGAATTTTGAGAACTCTAGTCCAAAATAATTTTGCAAATATGTACACGTCTTTGAAAATGATTTTACCAAGGTTTTACACAGCATAGATAGGTTTTTCAAAACGACTTTGACAATCAAATTTTTACAATCATTTGCACACTGATTTTCCCACATTTTTCTTTCACGCAAAGGAAATAAATTTTACACGCAAAACAGATTTTTCAACGGTTGAATACTTGTACACACTATTTTCAAACAGTTTTCACAAGGTTTTTCACAAAAAAAACTTTCTTTCACAAAACATTTTTCTGACTTAATAATCAGTATAAGTACAAAGAGCCTGAGGAGCTCACAATCATCTTTTATTTATAAGGTTACTTATTGCTCTTTAGATTGAATTGGTGTTTTATTTTTCAGTATGAGTTATGGCTTATAGTATATACGTGGTATATACAACCCCCCTATACTTAGCTTGAGCTATGTCCTCATAGATCGAAAGGAAAAGCAAAGACATAACTCGTACTGAGTATAGACAGATCTAAAGAATAAATATAAATGGAATGAATGAATGAGAAGTTGACCATCCCCCCTATACTTAGGAGCAAATAATCCTAAGTATAGCAGTCTGTACATAAAGCAGGGAGGGTCAAGGGTGGGAATACACGGATCGTATTCAGATTGTCTCCCCCTATACTTAGGGTAAGATACTCCTAAGTATAGACAAGAAGAGGAGACAATGGAGAGGATTTGAATGAACTGAAGACTCGGGGTGCACATCCCCCCTATACTTAGGACAAATTACGTCCTAAGTATAGAAAACTGTCTACAAGGGCGGCACCTATTTGATACACAAAGAAGATAGAAAAGGAAAAGAAGAAGAAAATCAAATAAATAGTGGTTGGAGTACATCGTCTGAATCTGTTGATGCTGCAGCAGTTGTGGAAGTGTCATCATGTTATACGAGTTGGATTGAGTCAACAGCGGCCAAGAATGCATCTGGTTCTAAGTAAGGCTTCAGGAGTTGGCCGTTGACGATGAAGGGCTGTGCGTCAGGGGACAATTCTGATATGGCAATGCTTCCATTGTCACGCACTTCACAAACTCGAAATGGCCCTGTCCACTTACTCTTTAATTTGCCTGGGAATATCCGCAACTTTGCATCAAATAACCACACTTTCTGTCCAATGTCAAAGGTCTTTCGTCTGATGTGCCGGTCGTGCCAGCGTTTCACCTTCTCCTTGTACATCAAGGTGTTATCATATGCATAGTCTCGGAATTCCAAGAGCCTGTTCAGATCATCTTTTCTCTTCTGACCACTTTTGCGTGAGTCCAAATTGCAACTGTTGATAGCCCACAAAGACTTGTGAATTAATTCCACGGGCAGATGACACGGTTTTCAATATACAAGACGATAGGGCGACATGCCCAAGGGAGACCTGTAGGCAGTTCGGTAAGCCCATAGGACCGAGTCCAAGAGTTGAGACCAGTCCTTTCTGTTTGGCCTAACAAGTTTCTGCAGGATAGTCTTGATTTCTCTGTTTGATAACTCCGCCATGCCATTGGTCTGAGGATGATAAGGAGATGCGACACGATGGTCGATGCCGTACTCCTTCGTTAACTTCTTGACCTCTTTGTTAATGAAGTGGCTACCCCCGTCTGATATGAGAATCTTCGGTATCCCGAACCGCGAGATGATGTTCTTCTTCAGAAACTGGCATATTGTTCGGCTGTCGGCGGCTCGAGCGAGGATAGCTTCAACCCAACGACTCACATAATCGACGGCTAGAAGGATGTGCTCAAATCCTTGACTATTAGGCAAAGGTCCCATGAAGTCAATGCCCCATGCATCAAAAACGTCTGCTATCTGAATGATTTTCAGGGGCATTGAATCTTTGGCAGTGAGTGTACCTTTCATTCTCTGACAGTCAGTGTATCGTTTAACAAATTCAGCTGCATCCTTGAATAAAGGGGGCCACCAGAAGCCACACTGAAGTACTTTGACTGCCGTCCGATCTCCAGAGTGGTGTCCACTAGATTCGAGCGAGTGACAATGCTCGAGGACACTTGATTGCTCCGTCTGAGGGATGCACCTGCACCAAATACAATCTGCTCCTTCTCTGAATAAAAGAGGATCTTCCCATTGGTAGAAGCGAATGGTCGACATGAATTTGTTCTTTTGGTTCCTCGTCCAATCTGAAGGTATTACCCCAGAGGCGAGGTAATTGACTATATCAGCATACCAAGGAAGAGACTCCACAGCTAAGATGGCTTCGTCAGGGAAGGTTTCTGTGATAGGTGCATTGCTCAGAGGAGGTTCATGCTGCTCTATTCTGGAGAGATGATCTGCTACCACATTCTGAACTCCAGGCTTGTCCTTTATTTCCAAATCGAATTCCTGGAGGAGAAGGATCCAACGAATCAGTCTTGGCTTGGCATCCTTCTTCTGCTGTAAGTACCGGATAGCAGAGTGGTCTGTAAAGATGGTGACTTTTGATCCCAACAAATAGGATCTAAACTTCTCTAAGGCGAAAACCACAGCCAGCAGTTCTTTCTCTGTCACTGTATAATTTCTCTGTGCTTCGTCTAATGTTCTGCTGGCATAGTGAATGGCGTAGGGCGCTCTGTCTTTTCTCTGCCCAAGGACAGCTCCGACTGCAAAGTCTGACGCATCGGTCATTATTTCAAAAGGAAGAGTCCAGTCGGGCGGCTGTAAGATTGGAGCCTGAGTGATAAGCTCCTTCAACTGATTGAAAGCAAGGAGAACCGACTGATCAACAATGAACTCGGTCTCCTTGCACAAGAGTTCTGTCAGAGGTCGGGCAATGTGGCTGAAATCCTTGATGAATCGCCTGTAGAATCCCACATGCCCCAGGAATGACCTCACATTCTTCATGGTCTGAGGTGGCTGAAGATTTGAAATGACTTCCACCTTCGCCGGGTCGACTTCCATGCCACGTTTGGAAACGACGTGGCCCAGCACAATACCTTCAGTGACCATAAAATGGCTCTTTTCCCATGAGAGCACTAAATTGACTTCTCGGCACTTCTGAAGCACCCTGTCTAGGTGCTCAAGAGAAGAATCAAAACTGTTACCATAGACGGAGAAATCGTCCATGAACACCTCGAGAAAACTGCCTACCATCTCGGCGAAGACTGCTAACATGCATCTTTGGAAGGTTGCAGGTGCATTGCACAAACCAAAGGGCATTCTCTTGAAGGCGTAGGTGCCGAACGGGCAAGTGAAGGTAGTCTTCTCTTGGTCTTCAGGGGCGATCGCCACTTGGTTGTACCCGGAGTACCCATCCAGAAAGCAAAAGAACTCCTTGCCTGCGAGTCTCTCCAAAACTTGATCAATGAACGGCAAGGGAAAGTGGTCCTTCTTGGTTGCTGCATTAAGACGGCGGTAGTCAACACACACCCGCTAGGAGGTTGGTACCCGAGTAGAAATTTCCTCTCCTTTATCATTTGTAACCACGGTAAGCCCAGATTTCTTTGGAACTACATGCAGTGGGCTTACCCATTTTGAGTCGGAGATGGGATAGATGAAGCTTGCATCACACCATTTCGTTATCTCCTTCATTACGACGTCCCGGAGGTTAGGATTCTGCCTTCTCTGAAATTCACGGGATGGCTTGGCATCTTCTTCCAAATAGATGTGGTGTGAACACAAGGCTGGATTTATCCCTCGAAGGTCTGATACGCTCCAACCAAGTGCCTTGCGGTTCTTTTCTAGAACCTTAAGAAGTCGAGATTCCTGATCCGGATTCAGCCTGCTGCTGATGATGACCGGATACATTTGTTTTTCACCCACAAGGAAAGCATACTTCAGGCCTGCCGGAAGTGGCTTGAGTTCTAGTTTTGATCTGTCCACTTTATCTGTCACTTCAGATACCATGCTGGTGGTGGGATGTACTTCTTTGAGATACTTACCATCCTCATAATCCTGTTGAGATCCCGGTGATGCACCAAACGGTTCTGCGCTAAGCTGATCATGTTCGGTCTGGAATGACTGCTCAAGTAGATGCGCCTACATCTGAGAATCTGTCTCCCAAGAATCGTCAGAGCTTAAGGTGACTGCGCCTTCGAAGTCCTCCTCAAGAGTGAGGATTTCTCGGGTCCATGGATCGTCCACTGATAAGGCTGAGTCTCTGATCTCCGCAATAAAATCACAGTCTTCTTCTGATACTGCCTGGCTCCCATCAGTTGCGGCATTCGGCTCTCTGTTTATGTTCATCGTGATCTGCTGGGTGTTCGAGCTGAAAGTGATCTTCCCAGACCCGTAATCAACCACGGCACCTGAAGTACGAAGGAATGGTCTGACAAGGATGATAGGGGTCTGGAGCAGGGGTGCAGGTGAGTCCATATCAAGGACTACAAAGTCAGCTGGGAATTTCATTTCCTGCACCTTAACTACGACGTCTTCCAAAAGACCTCGGGGCCGCTTGACGGATCGGTCAGCGAACTGAAGGATCATGCATGTCTGCTTGAGCGGTCCCAGCCCAAATTCTTGCATTATGGACGAGGGCAGAAGGTTGATGGAAGATCCACTATCCAAGAGAGTGCGCTCGAAGACCTGGTCAAAGATCTCACAACTGATCAGAGGTGCTCCTGTATCCTATTTCTTCTGGGGGGAGATTACTGATAGCTGCTACCGTGGCCAAGGTGAGGACATGCCTCTCTACTTGCTGGCGTCTTTTTTCTTGCGCTGGGCGACGCCTGTTAGTACATGTCTCTTTCAGTCCTTTCTTTACGGCTGGCATGTATTCCATGGCCTTCAACAAGGGAATCTCAACAGTCAATTTATCCAAAATATCCACAACACCTGGATCAGACAATGCCTTTTTTCGTTTTGCAATTTTTTTGGATTTTTGTATTGCACAAGGAAAAGGAATATTTACACCACTGGCAGAAAAATGAGAGTTCTTATTTACATCAAAATCATCGCCCATAGAATGTTGTACATCCGAACTACAAAAAGGAGTACAAGTTGGATCTTAGCATGCTGGTGCTGTTGGGCGATCAAAAAGGGTAGAGTCTGCTCCATCGGCTGGCGAGGGATCGGCTGCTGCTGGCGGCTCCTCCGATGCTGGCGCGGCTTCGCTTCTGCTACAAGCTTCTTTTTATTGTTTTTGTTTTTGCTGATTTTTTTGTATTTTCTGCTGAGGTTGCTGATGACATGGCACGACGGCCGGACCGGCTTCTCCTTCTTCTTCCTCCTCACCCGCCCCTGGAGCTGGCACGGCTGATGCGGAAGATGACGATCCACCTATTTCTTTATTCACCCCAATCTTTGTAGCAGGCGGAGGCAAGGCCCTACCGCTCCTGAGAGAAACGGCATTAGAATACACAGTAATATCATTTTCTGACACGGAAAAGACATTACTTTCTACCTGCTCTTTTTTCTTGAAATTGTTGGGGTTGGCTTCGACCTGAGCAGGAATGGTAGTTCGGGTGGCGGTCAGGTCATCAAGCCGCTTGGTCATCTCCGCTAGCCCTTTGACAAGCTGGGCTAGACAATCCATGGTGGGGTTCACTGGAGGTGCCTCGGTGGTGTCAGCGTGCAGACCACGCTGTTGTTGCATCTGCTGGTGTTGAGATGGGGCAGGAAGCTGAAGTTGCTGATAAGAAGGAGGAGGATGCTGCTGGTATTGCTGAGGCGGGGCAGCCGCATACTGGTGAAACGGCTGTGGATGACGGTACTGCGTCTGCTGCTGGTGTGGAAAATTCTGCCTCCACTGGTTGGCATACTGAGAAGGCTGATGATACTGCTGATGAGGCTGAGAGGACTGCCCAAAGCGACCACCTCGAGGTTGGTGGTATTGCCGGTTGGCAAATGACTGACCCTGGGGTTGTCCCGTAGGACGGGTCGGCTGTGCTTCATGAGTCCAAACCCCATTCACTTCCTGGACCAGGGGTGGTGGTGGGAATACTGAATCAGATCTTGAGATAAACTATGGTTGATACACAACCATCTGCTGCTGCGGCTGGCTCTGATCGGGTGCCTGCACGTAGTACACGTGCTGGACTGGCGGTGGTTGCTGGCTCTGCTGAGGCTGATGTAGCGGTGGTTGCTCGTCTTTCCTCTCAGCTGGAGCTTCGAGTGGTGCTGCCGACTGAACAGAATTGATGGTACCTACCAGCAGTTCCAACTGCTTGGTGATGTGATCCAACTTGTCAAGGTTCTGGGTCCTCTTCTCGATCACAGCGAGTTTTTCGAGATCCTGTGATCGCTTCTCGATGATGTCAACTTTAGAGAGATGGCCCCCGATGATGCTGAGGTTGGAGCTCATATCTCTCTCTGCTTCCTTGGATGCTGCCATGTGCACTTGTTTTTGAAGGATCTGGGGCTGCTTCTGATATGCCTTGGATGAAGAGAGGGCGGCCTCTCCTTCGACCATTTCTTCAAATATCTGCCAGACTACGTCTTCATCCTTATTGAAGTGTGAGCCCCCACATGCTGCGTCTACGAGCCTTTGGCTTTCAATATTTAGTCCCCCAAAGAAGTGTTGGACCAAGCTGGTCTTCGGGATATCATGATGGGGGCACTTCTCCTGCAGGTCAGTGAATCTCTCCCATGCTTCATGTATCGACTCATGGGGTCCTTGGGAGAAATTACTGATACGGGCTCGCATCTGGTTGAGCCGACCTAGAGGGTAATATTTGTGCAGAAAGGCGGACTTCAGCTCCTCCCAAGTCATCACAACCTTCCCCAGATGATTGACCCAATAGAGGGCCTTGTCTTGTAGGCTGAAAGGGAAAGCCATCATCTTGACAATGTCCAGAGGGACATTGGGATAGTGAGTAGTACGTCAAATGCGGGAGAACTGCTGCAGGTGAATGTACGACTCCTCGCTGGTGTTTCCATGGAATGCAGGGAGAAGAGCAATGAATTGCGGCTTCAGCTCAAAGTGAGCGTGTACCGGTGGAATGAGGATCCACTCGGTCATCTGGCTATCTCCCGGATTGTATGTTTCTTTAAGTGTTGGCTTTGGTGGTGGTGGAAATTCGAGGTCATCATCATCTGCGCCACCACCTCCACCTCCTCCTCCCCTGCCTCCTCTGCCTCTGCCTCCTCCTCCATCGTCTCGGTTCATCATATCATTCAACATGTCCTGGAAGAATGTCTGTGTGAGTGCCTGTTCGGTCAGCTGCTGCTGGATGGCCTAGATAGATGCCAGTAACTGTGCATTGACTTGATTTTGATCTGGCACCTGTCCCTCTGGTTGGGGTGGCTGCTGACCCTTGCCTTTTCCTCCTGGAGCCATGTCAGGGTCTGAGTCGGACGAGATAAACTCCGGAGTAGTCTCCAGGCTCGCACTGTCTTCTATCTGCATAATGAGATAGTCCTAATCAGACTGCTTGCAATTAATGTTTAGCTGCTGAGATGAAGCTGGAATTCAGGTCAACCCCAGCATGTTGTGAATGGAAAAGGATGTAGACTGTAATCGACTCCCATTCACAATGGCGAAAGTGGGACAAAAGTGATCCCAGTTTATTGGGTGGACAAGAGAAAGGTAGAAAACGAGGAGTCTGGAGATCGATCCGCAAAGTCCGGATCGGGTTCTCGGGAATCGCCTCGAACTTATTGGCGGAGTGGAGTCCATGGAATCGATGTGGGTGTCGGCATGGTCCCGACGGAAACCATCCATGGATCAACTTCGCGAAGTACAAGAGAAGATAGGATGTTGGATGAAAGATACGATGGTCAACGAGGAAAAAAAGGAGTGCAAAACAGTAGAAAGGCTCAAACTGAGCGGGGGTCAAAGAGGAGTGACACAACAAAATTTGCGCAAAGGCGCGGGACTTGATCTTTGAACCTTAATCTAGATTCATACAAACACAATACAAAATCGGGTTCACCAACTCACACCATGTGAAGCCATAAAGGTTCGGCTACTTATTATCTTTTCAGTTTTAGAGTTGTTGTTTCAGGCATATCTTATAACAAGTCCTTAGTACGCTACCCTATAGGAGAGAGAGAGTACTGCCGGAAGGGTATCCCGTACTTGTCCTCCTCCTGTGTAACCTGTAGTCTGTACTTTTTGGAGTCCTTGTAACCCTTCCTGGATCCCTACTCAGCCAAAGAAATAGAGAGAGGAAGCCGATAGGCGAATCCGCTACTTCGGTCCTCGCTCGCAACGGAATCACCCGTGAGCGTACAAGAACCTACTCGGACGTAGGACAATGAGACAGACACCCCCGTGAAGGCGTGGCCTATGCTCGATACTTCGGACATGATCGATGCTCTACACAACAGAGAGTCATCATTGGTGACCAAGCCCTACTCGCCTACGTACGATAGAAGCACCATTACTTCGAAAATCCAGGCAATACACAAGGCAGTTGCAGACTGGGTTTTTGGCTCTAATCCTTAGGGGGTCACACTCGCTCAAGGGAGTAGGGTTTTGGTCCCCCTCCAAGGTACCTGAAAACAATGAGGGCTTTATGAACCCTGTATAATGATAGTCCATTACGGATTTTAATTAAGGTCAAAGTTTATTTAGCAGTCCCCTGGTTTTAATTTTTTTGGGTTTTCACTTTTTTTGAGTCTGTTTCATACCAGCGCCTAACGTTTTTGTAGATTTTCATTTAAGTCCTAGGTGCTCAAAATCAGAGGGAGATAGCGGAAAAGCCGTGCAAGTTGGTTCTTTGATGGAAATCTCACCATTGAACCGAATGATGCATGCTGAGTTAGAAGACCTACAGTGCATCCCAGCTCTCTCCATGTGGTATGCAAAACATAATTTTTAAACCTATCTACATGGTGGTGTGCATTCGACAAAATCGCCCTAAACATTAGCTGCTATTAACGTGAAGAACCACAAGCTGGTCACTAATCTTTAACCTAAGGGTCCGGTCTTGGCTTACCCCTCCTCTTCTCGACACACTCAAGTTCAGGAGTAGCGCTTGATGGGGTTCGCTCACGGCACATGGGTTAAGAGATAAATGACCGAGCTGTTTAAGTTTGACTAGATCCATACGAAGTAGGCTATAGGAACATGCATTCTTATTAATGTTTGGACCTAGCTACCGAGTCAAGCAACCTATATCTAGGGGCTCCAAGCACACAAAACAAAGTAAAATAAAGGCAGAAAGCACAAAACAGCGGAAAACAAAGAAAAGAAGGCGGTAGAAATCACGGAAAACAGCGATGAGGCCCCCAAGTGAACAGACACCCGGGCACTGGACCTCATTGTGAAGAGTAGAGTCCTGTTAATTATTACATGCCAAAATTGTCTCTCTCTCACCATAAATTACAAAAATAATCCTAAGTGTTCGGAACCTATCTAATCCCCATCTCCTTGCTTCCTTGATGCTCTCTCCAAGTGGTCATGAGGTGAAGACCACTCTCCTCAAAGCTCGGCTGCCTTGGCCTCCTAAGAAGCCATCCTCGCATTGCGGACCCTCGCATCAAAGTCACAAAAAGATTGCTTTAGTATATCTCAACCAATCAAAATAAAGCAGATATAAAATAATCACAATAAATGAATCAATTAATAGAGCATGGTGATTAATGACAATAAAAATGGTTGCTCACAAAATCAATGATGAATAAAAAATGTACACAAGAATGACAAAACAAAATTAGGCTATGCTCATTGCTCCCCGGCAACGGCGCCATCTGATAACGAGTATTTTCCACGAGGGTCACCATGAATAATATAAATAAGTTGTCGCCGAGGCGACCGCTCGCAGAATACCCAAGTTATACAACAATTAACCCACAATGAAAGAATGTATCAATCGAGCTCAAAAAGAAATGTGAATTAATCTTTTATTACACTACCATAAAATGTATAGGGAACAAGCATGTAGATGTCGAACCACAGAGAGCAATACAAAAATGCATAAGCCTATATGTACCACAGAGTCATCCATGTGTGAAGCCTATTTTTGTGGGTTTTTTTAATTATATATATATATATATTTAATTTTTAATTTTGTATTTTGATTTTTGATTTTCTGATTTTTATATTTGATATTTTATATTTTTCTATTTCCTTTTTCAATATGGGAAAATGAGGACAATGTAATAAAAGACGAGATAAAGTATTCATAAAAATGTGCAAAAATAACCAAAAAAACAGAAATAAAATGTTTTTGATATTTTTAGGATTTTTTTTACTGTTTTTGTGATTTTTGGGTATTTTTCAAACTGTTTTTGGTATTTTTAAATACTGAAATAAAGCAAAACAGTGGGAAAGCTACTGGTTGGAGATAAAATTGGGAATTAAAAAATAACAAACAGCCTCAAAATTTTTCCACAATATTTTTCTAATAACGCTAATAAAATATAGCAGAAATAGGAACTGAGTTCATATTTTTCTGATTTTTCTTCGATTTTATATATTTTTTTGAAGTTTTTGTGTATTTTTGAATTTTTAAGGTTTTCCTTTTGAGATTTTTAGGGGTTTTTGGGTTGACACTGAAACACGTTAAAATACACACTAGGGAATTTTTTTGGAATTTTTAGAAGTCTTTTAATATTTTTTTGGTATTTTATAAGCTAGACAGTAAATAAAAGACTTTTTTTTTTATTTTTAATAAATGCAAAAATACAACAAAATTAAGATCCAAAAATATGGGGTGTGAGAGCACGTTAATAGATGCTTATATCCCTTTTTGCAAGATTTTTCAAATTAAAATGGGGGACAAAATAAATGGACAAAGCATACAAAGATAACTGGCCTTGTAAGGGCATTTTTGCAATTAGAATAAGTGACAGGGTTATCCATGCAAAAATTTCAATAAAAATGAACGTTTAATTTTATTTTCAGGGCCAATCTATAATTACTGAAACCCGGCGGGGTTTAGATGCAAAAATCACGCGCCTCACGTGGGGACTACACGTGAGGCACGGAGGGACTAAACTGCAAATCTAAAAACATCAGGGGTCCTTCTGTAAATTATACAATTTATTTACAACGTGACTTTTTATTTTTGGTATTAAATTGTAAATACAAAAAGCGGGGGGCTAGATGTTAAATTTACCCCGAATAAGCGTGCGATCCGACGGTTGGACCGCTTCCACTTGCCACGCGTCGTGCTCCTGTCGGCCGATGACGATTCGTAGATGACGGCGGAGATTAGATCAGCCTCGCTGATCGGACGGTCGATGCGACGCTTCATCTAACGGCTCTGGTTCGATCTGGGCCGACTCCTTTGATCTGACGGTGCTGAAGATGCCTGGAAGAACAGGGAAGAAGCTCGCCCCCGGCGAGCTTCGATCGAGCAGCTCGGGCTCCTCCGGGCACCTTCCTCGCCTCTGACGCGCTCTACTCGTGGCTGGCAACCTTCCGCATCTCCTGAAGGTCCTATCATGGCTCCTGGAGGTCCGAGTCGCTCGGTCGAGGTCGGTGAAGTCGTGGACCTCCAGGAACCTCTTTCTTATTCGATTCGGGCCCAGATGGGGCTCTTCCTTCGTTTGACCTGCATAGGAAGAACCGGGGGCGAGAGGGCTACCTCCTCGACCCGGGGTTTTGAAGCTTCACCGCAAAATGGAGTGGGGCGGAGGGGCTCCGACGAACGGCAGAGGGGAAGCCCCGATTCGCCAAGACCAGGGGTCCTGGGTTGGTCAAAGGGGTGCGATCGATGGAGAAAACAGAGGGGTATGAAATGGGATGAACAAGGCGGTCAGACACGGTTGGATTCACAATGAGGAAGTCGCTGGAGCTCAGCTCCGGTGAACTTCGAATTTTTGGTTTTACACTAAAAGGATTAACTAAAGGCTAACCTAACTACTGGAATTAAAAGCTGACATGAAAAACTAACTAAAAAGCGACAAAAGGATTAGCTCTTATACCTGGGGGCCACCAGGGAGCAGGGCAGACGCTGGAGCTCTGCCGCGTCAAAATTCTCCTTCCTCCGGCCGAATCAAGATGCTGGAGCACTCCCCCTGTCACGAGGAACAATCCAGGAACAAGATCAAGGCTTTAGGTTGGAATGAAATTGGCCAAATTCGAGGAAGGAGGCGGAGCTACTTATTTATAGACATTAGCAAGGAGCCTTATTGACCGGCGATTATTACTTAATCCAATGAGTATCTGATCGATCCAAGGAATCGGCGGGCATCAATGATGATTAGAGAACAATTCTTGTGAAGGAAGCGAGCTCGATCGATGGATGGGATGGCCGCAAAATGGGATGAAAATCGGGGAAAAGATGTTTCAGAGACGCCAGCGCTGGGATGGGACAGTTGACCAGGGGGTCAACGAAGGTCGGCGCCCCATTGGTCCACGTCAGCCGCTAAAAGACAAAACAGGAAATTTTAGCGTAAATTGATTTATTTACAATAGTAAATGGTTTTATTAGAATTTTCTTAAAACATAAAAAATGTGTAATTTTCCATGTAGTATTTATTTATGATTTTTATTGAATTTTTCGAAGTGTTTTATTATGGTTTTAATTTAATAATGTGTATATGCATGTATTTACATGTATTTTTATGTATTTTATTTTTAATTTGTTTATTTTTCTTTGATTATTTTATTGGCTTATTTTATAAATTTATAATTTACTTTTATAAGTATAAAGGTATTTTTATTTAATTTTTAGGAGTTTATTTACATTTTTAAATAAATAGGTGTATGCATATGTAAGTCTACTTATGGGTATTTTACCTATATTATATACATTTTATTTATTTAATGAATTTTATTTTGTTTTTATTTAGGATTTGTATTTTTAATAAATTATATATAATATATACATTATAAAAATATGGATGAATAAAGAATAAAAGAATTAAATTCCCTTTTATTTATATACATATAGGTAGCATATGTCTTTTGTCTATGTAGCCTATAGACTTATTTAATTTTTCAAACTCTTTTTGGTTTTCTTTTAATTTCAATATATACATGTACATTATTTACAAGATTCTAAAAATATAAATTTGTAGAAATAATAGGTATTGAATAAACTGAATATTTTGATCAGGTATTATGTACAAGGAGGGCCAAAAACCTAACTTCTACAAATGAACTCCAAAAATTATGAAACTAATTTTATTAAATAGTTCATGGAAATCTATATACAATTAAAGGTGAGTTTGGGTGATTTGGAGTTTTTATTTGCAAGAGATGGATCTGTGAAGTTGAGATTTTGGCTTTTTATTCGGTGTATAAAATGTACACTGAGTATTATTTTTACACAAACTCAATTTTGTATTTTTATTTACATTATTATCTACAACTTTCATGAACAAAGTTTCTTTATTTGATGAATAAATAATTATGTACAAAATAGGTGTCAAAAAATGCATAAATAAATGCATGAATAAATGAGGTATTATTGTACACTGGCCCTTATCTCCCCCTACTTTATTCCTTGTCGACCAATACCATAATGGCCTTGGTCTCGGGGTTTGGGTCATAAAATATTTTCAATATTTTACTCCTTTTTCTTTTCTTCCCTTTATTCTATAATTTTGGCCTTAAATACCTTATTTAATGTGTTATTAATACAAAGAATCATGAATGCTATTATATCCAATTTAATGCTATTTACATGCATTTGCCGGGGTTTTTGAGGACAAAATGATAAAATAAAGGTGATGAAATGGAGATTCATCAGTTAGGTTTCTTCCTACTAACCCTAGTAGGTGTGCATCTCATCGTAAGGTATTTTTGGAATGCAGGATGTTTAGCCACATACTCATCAAATGGCAATTTGACTGTGATATTATCCTTACAAAACAGTGACATTTCGGGATCATCCTTCTGAATCTTTATGTTGTACTTTCCTCCTGTAAGAGCATGGGGGAAAGGGATAGGAGGAAAGGAAATAGAAGATGAAAAATCTGAATCGTGGAAAAGATCATTCTTGGAATTAATTGAAACAGAGTTCTTTCTTCATGAATCTTTTTGATGCAACATGGGATCAAAATCAAAATTATCTACTAAAGGTTGTGGAAAAGAAGCTGCATTGGTATCTGCCACAACCGGAGGTGCAAGGTCCTCCATAGCATCTGAGAGATCTCCATGATGCTTATGTTGTAGTTGTTCTCTCCTTCTCTTCTCATCTTCCTGCGAAAAGATACTCAGATGTTTTTGACGGGGCCTCTGAATGTGTTTCCTTTCCTCTTGTCCTCTAAAGACTCATTAGATAGAGATCCGAAGAGGCCCCTCCTCACGTCCCTCACCCGGTCAGGTACAGTTACGGTCCTTCCTCTCCTAAGTGACATATGGTTAGCGTCGTCACATGAAAGAATCTCATGTTCAGATCTATGAGATACTGAATAATATACCTGACCAAGATGCTATTGAGAACTAGAACAGTTCAGGCTAATTAGGGTTAACCTAAACTTGGGTTGGGATCGAGGTAAAGGGTGCAGATTGCTCATCTCTCTATCTAGACAAGAAATTGACATCGCCTGTAAATCATGAATATTATTCTGATATGAATGAAGGATACAGAGTATCTGCTAGAATTGTGAGTCCGTAGGATCAGACAAAGAAGGAAGTGGGAAAGGCTAAGAAGAACGGGAAGACTGGCCCTGCTGGCCAGGGTAATGCCTCTACTAGTGCTAGTGTTGGGACATCTGCTTACTTTGCGGGCCCTGCTGGCGGGCCTGATACTGGCCCCATCGAATGTACTGCTGGTATTGTTGCCTCTGATGTTCGGGTGTCTAAAATCCAAGGCTCTGCTTTTAAGGAGGTGGTGCAGAGGTGAATGTAGTGTTGTGAAAGGTCAGTGGGCGCTGGTTAGTCTGTCGGTCCCCTACACTTCTTTTCCTGGCAGGGTCTCGAGTATACCATACTCCATTCACCTCCCAAATCGGTGGAGGCTCCTCCTAAGCTATCTCTATGGATGGGGGCTGCTGCTAGGATGAGTGGGTGTAGGTTTGGTCTTGCTCTCACGGTTGGGGTTGTCCCGACACCAGTTGCTCCTGAACATGGTGAACTCAGTATATAGGAGCAGAGGGTGCAGTCACGTCATATATCTTTATCTTAGATACCTTCTCAGTCAATTCCCCCATCTATTTAGGAATTTTGAGGGCACTCCAGTCCAATTCATCAATCTTCATGTCGATCCTCTCGACTACAGTAAGCTTATCCGCAAGATGTCCCATTCTAGGGATCACATCCTGAGTGAGATAGGGATGAAAACGGATCGGATACAGATCAGATATTCCTATTTCCATATCCATATTCGCTTCATCTCTATTGAATACGAATACAAATACAGATATGATTCAGATATGCATTAAGGAAACCATATCCATAAAAATACGGATACGAATCCGAATCGGATATATATCGAATCTGAATATGGATTGAATAAAGAGCGGATCCGAATACGGATTGAGTAAAGAGCTAATCCAAATATGAATCGAATAAATATTGGAATCAAAATATGGATCCAATAAACATGAAATCTGAATACGGATCCAATAAAGACCATAAACGAAATATGAATTGATTTTTTTTTATCAAAATTCATAATGATTTTTAAAAAAATGACAAAGAAATATAAACAAGTTGCATCATGACAAAAGGGAGCATTGAGATGACATGTGTTCTTGACCGGAAGCAAAAAGGAGACATGATTTCATAACTTTTGTTCGTTCCCATCCCCGAACAAACAGAAGTTTATTATTATCATTAACATATTGTATCATATAATGTGTAATACTACTATAATAACACGAGGTTATGGTTTATATTATATTAACTAATCTATACAAAATATTAAATATTGTATCCGGATATACAGATCTAGATCCGGATATTCAATCCATTACCATATCTGTATCCATATCCGGAAAATTTTTATAATCCATATCCATATCCGATCCATATTCGATTAATATTCGGATATGGATATCCGTATCCAGTAATTTTTCGAACATGGTAAGCGGATATTCGGATATATCCGTATCCGTTTTCATCCCTAGAGAGAGATCAACTACAACTGACTTTCCTCCTTTAGATGAGAGTGAACTGGGGGACTGTGTGTATGCCCTGCTGGCGGTCTATGAGCGGTTAGTCTCAACCATCTGCTCGAATACCTTCCAGATGGTATCCACTCCGCGTGAAGCGTAGCTACCTCCACATGCAATGCTCACTAAACCCTGCATCTCAGGGTTGAGACCGGTGAAGAATGATTGGACCAAGATGTTATCATCTAGATGACAAGGATATTTCTGCAGGATGTCATTATACCTCTTTTAGGCGTCACAAAAGGCTTCATGGGGTAGCTGGGAAAGCTAGTGATGCATTTCCTCATCATGTTTGTCTTATATAGGGGGTAGAACTTCTTCAGAAAAAGGTCCTTGAACTGGGCATAAGTGTTGACTATAATTCTCAAATTCTTCACCCAGTTGTCAACTTTGCCACCTAAGGCAAATGGAAGGGTTGTGCGCCAAGTATAATCCTGTCTAACCCTAGGATGCCTAAGGTTAGCGCAGACGATCACGAAGTCCCTTAGTAATGCATAAGGTTCCTCAGAAGCATTCCCATCAAAGTGCGGCAGCAGGTTCAGAAAATTTAGCTTCAACTCAAAATCTATTTCTGGTTTGGTCGGACTCAAATGATTCATAATTCGATATTGTCCGAGGTTGTACATCACATCAATCGAAGGTTCGATCCCAACATTCAATTGTCCTAGCTGAGCTCGGAGTAAAGCTTGTTGATGTTCAGATGCAGCCAATCGAGCAAGTATCATCCTCATGGGGTCCTCGGGGTGTTCTTCTTCCTCTTCTTTCTTTTTCGGAGGCATTTTGCTCGAATCTTCTTGAGGTCCTGGGTCAACAATGTGGTCTTGATTATAAGAGGATTTAGGAATGAAAGCATTCTCACTGAAGCGAAGGTCTTCCTCGGTGAGGTGGGAGGAAAGAAAGGGAATTGTTTACAGGTGACCATCCTAAGAGTGAGAGATCCCTAACTCAAGAGGGTCATGAGTCTGGGTTGGCCCAAGTTGCGCTTGGACCTTTGAAGATGTACTTCTTGAAGGGTTCAATGAGAGATTCGTGAAGCTCAGATAAATATCTCTCTCTCAATCATTTTCGATGGAAAAAAGAACCGATGCGATCAAGGTATTCAATGAGGTGCTAGTTCTATGGTGCATGTAAATGTGTGAAGTAAACTCACAAAATACAAACATAATGCAAAGCCCTCAAATTCACTAACTCAACACTTGGTCGCCGTAAAGGTTCGGCCGAATTATCTTTACAGTTTTAGTTGGTGATAAATGTAAGTCTTGAAAGATTAATGAGTTGTTAGGTGCATGTACTTCCCTACAGACTGTCCCAATTCTTAGGAATAGTTTCACCCATTTTCAGCCCATATAGGAGTAAGTGTGAACTGTATAAATATGGCTACTTGTTTCTTGAGGACAAAGCCTTATAAGGCATCCTCTAAAGCTCCCATTCTGCTAAGGAAATCCAGACCGTTTACCACCCATAGATCCTCACTGAAAAGTGGTTAATCTATTTTTGAACCAGTAGTCTATATGAAAATCTTGGCTTTGGCTCTATCCTAGTGTCGTCTCTTTCTCACTTGCAAGTAAACCAGACAATGACAACTTTATGCACCCATAGAACAAGGTTCTTTTTATTCCAATTTTTTTAATCTACCTGCTCAATTTAGTCCCAATTTTAAATTAGGTTGTCACTTGAAATTTAATCTGAACACAAAAACAAGTCTACTGTTCAATCTTAATTTCCTTTTCAATTCTTAAGTTGTAAAACAAGAGAGGAATCAGAAATCAGAATTCAAACAAGAAACGATGATGCATGCTTAGAAGAAGATATGCTTACAGTGACTCCCAACACTCTTCATGTGTTATGCAAAACTGAATTTTAACATTTTACACTAAATGCATGTAGATCAAGAAACCACACCTAAGAAATATACTATTAGCGTGGAAGAACTGAATTTGATTTGTCTAAGTAATACGTTGCTATGTGCATATCATTAAAAATCTCAGAAGATGTGATTCTTCCAAGATGTATGGCCTAAACTACGATTGACACATACAAATTGCAATTAAATAGCCAGGTGCCTATCTATTTCTTCCACTCAAGTTGGGCCCCACCCTCATCGGAGAGTGTAACAGGCCTGACACACCAGAATAATGTCTAAGTCTGATTACACACGCAAGATTCCGAACAGAATCCGTTGGAAATTTTGTAATAAATAAAATGCAAAGAATAAAATCCTACAGATACCACACTCTCTCACGACTTGACTCGATCTTAAATTTATGTGATTCCTTCAGTCAGCTATTTCCAGAAAATACAGGCCTCTGAAGATTCTGAGTTGTTTCTCCACCTGAGCAACTGCTCTGACACATCGAGTCCCTCTCACAAAAAACAAGATGATGGTCAAATAGATAGACTCAATAAGATAAAATAAAATAAAGTGAAAATAAATGAAGAATAATAAGCATAGAAATATGCACAAGAATAATCGAGGGTCAGACTACCCGAGGATTGGAAAGTCTAAAATCAAGATTTTTAAAAAATTAACATAAGTCGTGCCTCACCAACAACGATGCCATTTGATAGATTCCGTATTTGACCTCTTAATAGTGTCAAATTAATGTTCGAATTTCGTTGTGGGTAGGCAAAGTCAGATTAATCAAAATCCACAATGTAATTATTTTTTCAATTAAAGTGAACGGTCAAATTTTTTTACTTGGGCAAAGCCAAGGTCGAACTCAGGGAGGCCAACTGTCTTATTAGGTTGATTTTTAGTCGATATAGATGGTAGGTATTCAAAGAGGCATTTTTTTTAATTTTTAAATGAAATAAATTAGTGAAACACAATTTTGGCTATGTTTAAGGATTAAAATGCAATATTCATTCAAACAATGCTCAAAAATTACGAAACTCAACCAGAATGTGAAAAATAGTGAAATGAGTCTACTGTAATTTTTTGGATCCAAATGAATTAACTATGAAGAAAATAATACAGACTAAATGACTTTGAATTAATTAATTTAATGAATACAAATGTCAATATTTTTCAGAAATTAATTTACCCTAGATAGGTCTATCTAATAGAAATCCAGAATAATTTTTAATTCAGAAAAATGCTAAGTAAGGAATTAATTAAAAATCAATTACTTAATTCACCATCTCATTTATTTTGACCACTATATGTATGCAAATGACATGAAAGTTAGGCATTGTGTAGAAAATCCTAAACTCTACCTACTTTGAACTTTTAAATTTTTACGAGCAGCAGATAACTTAATATTAATTCTAGAACATGCAATGGTTAAAATTTGCGGTTTTCTACAAAGATAATTATATTAAAGAATCCATGGTTCACAAAAATATTATCAATCACAATGATAGAGAATAAAATGTTATGCACAGTACAATTTTGAAATGTTAAAAATGATGCAAAAATGATGTTCAAATGATAAGACAAATGTGGGGTTCTAAATGCAAAATAGAAAATAAAAAATTTAGCACAATTAATGTGCTTATTTAATTACCAACTACTATAAGGGCATGAGCGCAATTTCTCCAGAAACACGTGCAAAACATGTGACCTCCAACTTGTAGATCCTCTTTGCAATTGATGATTCTGCGAGGGGATTTTCGCAATTAACCCCATGCCTCACGTGTCATGCACGCGAGGTGGGATTTGATAATGGCGGGGGTACGTCTAGGGCATCGTGGACAGAGGCGAAGGGCTCGCTGATGTCGCCTCACAGATGGCGATGATCTAATGTGGATGACTGCACGATGAAGGAATGCACGGAGGACGCACATTGTCATGCGATGCGGAATCATAGGGAGAGACGGTTGGCTGCACCTGATGAAAAGGTGTGGCGGCTTTGCTCGCGTATAGGATACGCGATCTGCTGCACGCCTAGTGGTTGGTGATGAGCGACTACACGTGGCCACACGCGGGGTCGTGGGTTGTGGACTCATAGTAGAGCACCGAGGAGTTGGACTAGACGCAAGAAGGAGAGTTGATGGCTACTGAGCCCGCGCATGTCCGTGGAGGCGTATGGAAGTGGTCGAGGGCATCTGGATACGAGGCAACTCGATTCAGGGTGGGTGGATGATAGCAGGTCGATAGCTAGAAAGGCGCCTACAGGCGATTGCAAGCGAATTTGAAGAGGAAACGATCCCGGCAACACATGCCTGGAGCTTGTCCCATGGTGCTGGGGGTTGTGACCTGCTACGATGGTAGGGGTGCAATCCGCGCATGGGTAGGAGACGATGAAGCTGCACCAGAGCTTAATAGAATCAACCTAGATCTTCACCTGGGGGTGAATAACCATCGATGGCGTAATCTGTGAGGAGGGGCATGTGGTGTTGGTGATGTGAGGAAGTGCACCATGACCTGCTGGTGTTGTCATACAGTGGATGCTAGCGTGGTGACAGAGCGATGAAGATATATTGTTGAACAGAGATGAAGATGGGCAGGGGGAGTAGGAGAACAAGGGAAAGTAGAAAGGGATGATTGGATCCAGAGGAAGAAGAATGAAGTTCATGAGGAAGAGAAGAAGGAGAAGAAAAGTTATTACATTTGGAGTGTTTCTTCCACCTGACGGAAGAGCTCGTAAGGACGTAGCTTCAGGTCTTCGCCTTGAGTTACGGTGGAAAGCGATGAGGCTTGGCATCCAGATGGGTACCAGCTGCATCTTGGAATGCTCGGTCTTCACCCAACAATGACAGACCTTGTTGTCACCGAGGTCAGATCGAATCTCGGGGTCACTCCATCACATACGGTGGATTGCTTGGTGGTGGGGTTGGAGTGCTCTTTTTAAAGGAGGTAGCGGATGAAATGAGATCGTGGAGGAGATGGGGTGAGAGTGCGAAGTTAGTGCAACTGTCCGCACAAGGTGCAGGGACGGTTAGAAGATGGAGAGCTGGTGCGCTACAGGAGATGGGGGAGGGGTGCCGCCGTGAAGGGTGGAGGATGGGTCGCCGCTACTTCCACTAGAAACAGGAGGTTGAAGATGGAGTTTATAGAGATAGAGAGAGAGAGAGAAAAGTATAAAAACAAAATGATCTGAGTCGTTGGATGAAGAACCCTTCATCCAACAATTTAGATCAAAGGAGACAAAAAGAGTAAGTGGGAAAATGAGGAGGTGACGCAGCTCCAAGAGCTGCCGCATGTCGCTCCCTGAAAAATCAAAGTTAAAATCAAATGAAAAATCAATAAAAAATAGCAAATGACCTCAAATCGAAAAAGTTTCTTCACGAAAGTTATTAACCTCAATGATATCTACAAAGAGACTAAGACCAAAATACATCATATGTACAAAGTGATATTTTTGGTGGTACTTTAGAGCTATAAAATACTACATTTTTATCTTTTGCAGATTTTTCTTGTCATTTTTTATAAGAGAAAAATCAAAATAAAAATAGAAAAAATATAAAAGGAATATTTACAACTTAATCTATTTTTTTGTATTTTTAATGATTAAGAAAATAAAAAGATAAAATAAAGGGGTAGTATGGTCAATATGTACAATATACAATAGGGCCCCAAAATTCGAGTTTCACATATGAACTCTGATTTTTATGAAATTGGTCTTGTTTTGAAGATATTTGAAAATATATTACTTTGAAATGAGTATACCTAAATCGGATACTGTAAGAGAGAGATACGTACATTTTAAGGTTCTTAATCTCAAACCAGGGCTCCGGTTTTGTTGGTCAATTTTGCTAGTTAGTACTTTTTTGATATTTTCCATTTATTAGTGCTAATAATATATACACTATGGAGTTTATTTTATTGGATTTATAGTTAGTATAAAATACATACAAATAGGTGAATTTGGCTAATATACAAGTGAATATGTACAAGTGAATATGGATTCTTATTCAATGCAAATATGCATGCTGAAATGCACATGTTATTTCTAAATGCATAAGTGTGAATAGTGTGTAATAGATGCAAATATGCAACTAATTGCTCTAGAACGAAGATTTATCTTCGACTTTTAGAGTGATGAATCGCATATTCATCAATATTCACCACTTCATGTAATTTGGATTTAATCTGCAATGGAACTTATAGGAGGGATTGGCATTCTCCTCAAGGTAAATATGGTGTGAACATAAAGCGGGGCTAATCCCTTAGAGTGAAGGATATGGAATTTATCCTCAAGCGCATCACGGAAGCGTGATCATCGTATCAGATACGACGAAGAACGACTAGTCGTACTAGTTGTTCGGTGCAGCAGAATTTAAAATTTTTTTAGTCGATGAAACCACAAGATCCAAGAACGATTCTCAGATCGTTTCATCTATAACCACAACAAGTATAATGCGATACCTTTTGATGCGTGGTTGATCGAGTCTCTAAGAGAAGAGACCTCCTGTCTTAAGTCTGATCGTCGGTGAGATCGCTTGCGAGCGCGGGGATGAACCGTGTTGTCCTCGCAATCCAAGAAGTTGATCCAAGCGTAGTTGCCCCTGATCTCGTCGCACGATATCGAACGTCTCCTTCGTAAGTGTAGCACTCCAAGAAGACGGAGAACCGAAGAACATCGAAGTGGCGGCACGGTGGCGAGAGCGTCGACGATTCTCTCCTCTAGGGTATGGTGGACGACCACCAAAAATAGTGGGAGAGAGGGCTGTCGTGTATGAAGAAAGAGAGAGAGAGAGAGAGAGAGAGAGCTCCAATATTGCATGTAAATAGAGAGCATGGTATGCCTCTTTATTTATAGGGTTTTGGGATCCATGGATCTCAATCCATGTGACATATAAAATCAATGGATGAGATTGATTTATGTCAATCCAACGGTCAAGATTATTGTTGGTAAAACCAACAAATTTAGGTTAAAATATATTTGATAAAATCAAATATAAATTAATCCTAAATCATACCAATAAACAAGGAGAGATTATACATGGAGATTACATCTCCATGTGCAATCTATAGGTGACGGCCACCTACTCCATATTGGAATAGGGTGCTGCCCACCTCCTTCCAAGTTGAGAGCAATCTCATGGATTTCCTCGATATTGCATATCTCCTTGAATTTCTCCTTTATTTATTTCCAACAAATTTTGTTGGGAACTATTCTTCAAAAATAATTCACAAATATATTTGAGAATATTGCAATCTTGCCACAAAACATTGTGAATCATATTCACAATCCAAAACAACATATAATTTACATTGTCAATTAAGTACACAATGTGTATCCAATACACATAATAATTAATCAACACATATAAATTATAATTTGGCTCTCTCTAATACATTATAAATCACATTTATAATATATCGTGAATAATTGAATATTTCTATCCACATTATTCTTATCCATAATAATTAAATCACATTTAATTATATTGGATAATTTCTTCACACATCAATATGATTAAATCACATTTAATCATCATTTCTTCATTGCTTAGATCTTATGAAATTATTCTCGAACCCTTCAAGAATAATGCGATCTCTCCTCAGATATTTGGAGATAAGGATAGGGCGATTGCATTGTTCCATGTATAGTGACTTGGATGTTGAGATCTTATCTCAAATCCAGATCCCATGGATGTCCCACTGATGCTTGATCAAATCAAGACCGTAGACCTAATCATCTCATTGCATCTGAATCTCATTCAGATCAATGTCTAGTTCATGGACTAAGATTATGTCACTTCTCTAATGAGAGGAGTCACTAAAATCCAAACATGTTTCATCACTCCCTCGGAATGGAAGCGTCATGGTTATACAATCGTATATGATCACATCACCCTCAGGTATTCCCAATACCTGTACATCATGCATACTGGAACACCTATGATCATTATGAAGATAAAGATTACTTTTACATTGTCATCTTCAGGGTTAGATCACTAGGTTTCTCAATCTTGGTCATTGGGATTTAGTATAGATCATATGCTTTCACAAAGCATATATCTTACCCTCAAATTCATGTCATGCTTCCAAAGCATGACGACTATGCATGGAATTTGTTCAGTCCCAATACCTCATGAGTGAGCTCATGTCTCCCGATTCACAAGTTAACCTGTATGATCCCTTTGAGAGATCGTATTACTCATATGTCCTTACATGCACACCAGCTCGCCGGTGTATAGAACTTGGTTAGGTCATCAACCTATTGGTCTGCCAAATGTACATACTCAGACACATAGCAATACATCTGTCTCCGGTCAGAGGTTGCTTGCCTATGTTGTGACAGTATTCAACGTAGGTCTTTGGTTATCTCAATCTCGTTAAGTCAACCCATTGACTCAACTAACCTGACACCTCCGAATCACTATTCCCATGCAGAGGACCTGCATCAAGAGGTCAGTCAGATATCATCCATCTGAGATAGGATTGCCATCTCCTATTAAGGCTGGATATGATCACTTAATAATCATTTGAGGATGCTTGATGAGTCCTCTATGTAACTCCTTAGATATTCATCCAAGCATCAGCCTCTATGATTCATCCAATGAATCAACAACTGTATGATCATCAAGTTGGCCATGGTACATAACCGTTATTGTACAGAGGGACCCTATAGTGCATTCATTCATTTACTCTTAGAAAGGAAGTGGAAAATAATCAATAATTTTCATTGATAATTTATTCATTACAATAACATTTATTGTAGAAATGGTTCGCTTGGGGCTCACATTGCTAACAATCTCCCACTAGCCCTCAGAACCATTCAGGTATAATCCTTAAACCCATACTCATTACATGCTGGTCAAAAACCTTCTGTGTCAGAGGTTTGGTTAGAGGATCAGCAACGTTGTCGGCAGAGGCCACCTTGGTGATGATGATGTCACCACGCTTTTGTATCTCCCGAATGATGTGGTATTTCCTTTCCACGTGCTTGCTCTTCTGATGCCATATGGGTTCCTTTGCCTGGGCAATGGCTCCCGTATTATCGCAGAGTAACGGGATGGGAGTATCAGAGGAAACTATGCCAAGCTCCAGGACGAACTTGCGCAACCACACCGCCTCCTTTGCAGCATCCGATGTGGCAATGTATTCGGCTTCTGTTGTCGAATTTGCAGTAGTGTCCTGCTTCTTGCTTCTCCAGCTCACAGCACCACCATTCAACAAGAACACAAAACTGATGTCGACTTTCGATCATCTACATCCGATTGGAAGTCACAATCTATATATCCCAAGACTTGGAGATCACCATCTCCATAGACCAAGATGTAATCTTGCATCCGTCTTAGATATTTGAATATGTTCTTTACTGCATTCCCGTGTTGCTCTCCATAGCAGGATTGGTAACGACTTACCACTCCCGCTGCATGGCAGATATCTAGCCTAGTACACATCATGGCATACATTAAGCTTCCTACGGATGATGCATAAGGACATCCAGCCATGGCCTTCTTTTCCTCAACAGTTTGAGGAGCCATTCCTTTAGTTAGGTGGATACCATGTCTCAAGGGTAGGAATACTTTCTTGGAACTATCCATACGGAATTGTTCAAGAATCTTCTTCATGTATCCATGTTGTGACAATCCCAAAATACTCTTTTCTTGGTTTCTGAACAACTTCAGACCTAAGATGTAAGAGACTTCTCCAAGATATTTCATCTCAAAGGTATGGGATAGCCAAATCTTCACACTGGTCATCATCCCTGTATCATTCCCAATGATAAGGATGTCATCTACGTAAAGCATGATGTACACAATGGCGCTCCCACTAGTCTTCTTGTATACACAAGGTTCATCAGGATTTTGCACAAAATCATAACTCTTTATGGTTTCGTCAAATCTGATGTTCCAGCTACGAGAAGCTTGCTTGAGCCCATAGATGGATTTCTTCAGCTTGCATACTTTACCATCCTCAGTCATGAAGCCCTGGGGCTGCTCCATGTAGATATCCTCCTCGAGGTATCCATTGAGGAAAGCTGTCTTGACATCCATCCGCCAGATGTCGTAGTCAAGATATGCAGCTATAGCTGGCAGTGTCCTGATGGATTTAAGCATAGCCACAGAAGAGAATGTCTCATCGTAATCGATGCCTTCTCTCTGTGTGTAGCCCTCGGCCACTAGCCGTGCCTTGAAAGTCTCTACTTTCCCATCAGGTCCCCTCTTTCTCTTGAAGATCCATTTACAACCAATGGGTTTTATCCCTTTAGGTGGATCCTCTAGGGTCCATACACCATTCTTATGCATGGAGTCAATTTCTGACTTCATTGCTAGCATCCATCTATCCATGTCTTGATCTGCGAGTGCTTCATCAAATGAAGTAGGATCAATGTCAGTCTCACGTGACACATGGAATCCATACCTTTCAGGTGGTGCAACCACCCTCGAACTCCTTCGGAGAGGTATGGGTGTTTCATCTTTATTTATCTCTTCAGTTTCTGGTCTAGGAAGTTCATAATCCTCAGGGGATTCAATGAGTTCCTCTACTTCATTATTGTCTTGACCTTTAAGGAAATCATTCTCCAGAAACTTCACATCTCTAGAAACAAAAACCTTTTGGTTCTCAGGGTCATAAAGCTAGTATCTAATACCATCTTTAACATACCCAATGAATTAACACTCACGAGAGCGAGATTCTAGCTTACTTGCGTCCACGTTCTTCACATGGACCAAGCAACCCCAAACCCTCAAGTGATTAACACTAGGTTTGATCCCATACCAGAGCTCATGAGGAGTCTTAGGTACAGATTTGCTAGGAATCTTATTTAGGATATATATTGTAGTCTCTAGTACATATTCCCAGAAACTAAGAGGTAAATGTGCTTTGCTCATCATGGAACAGACCATGTCCATGATGGTCCTGTTGTGTCTTTCAGCAACACCATTAAGTTGGGGAGTTCCAGGAGCAGTGAAATTGGAAACAATTCCATTCTCCTTAAGGTATTCCTTGAATTCATCCGAGAGGTACTCGCCACCTCGATCAGATCGAATCCGCTTAATCTTCCTATCGGTTTGGTTCTCAACCAAAGCCTTGAATTCTTTGAACTTTTCAAAGGTTTCAGACTTATGACGTAATAGGAAGACAAACCCGTATCGCGAATGGTCATCAATAAACGCCAAATAATATCGATATCCATTTCGAGTCGCGGTACTGAAGGGACGACATACATCGGTATGTATTAGGTCAATAATACCTTCGCATCTTGTAACCTTATTACGGAAAGGCGTCCTAATCATTTTACCCTGAATGCAATGTTTGCAAGTGGGCAATGGTTGAACCTGTAGAAAATCTAGAGGTCCATCCTTTATTAATCTATTGATCCTATCAACAGATAAATGACCAAGCCTTTGATGCCAAATCTCATTTGAGATGTTTTTATCCTCTCTGGATCTTTTAGGGTTTTTATTAGTGGTTGTCACATTCATGATACATTTATCAATGCACAACTCATAGAGACCACCAGAAGTCAAAACACCATCCGCGATATATTTATCATAATGATTTATGACTAATTTATTACAGAAAAGGAATGAATATCTGCTTCTAACAAGCTTAGATACAGATATCAAGTTCCTTTTGACTTCGGGTACATAAAGACATTCTTTAAATATAAGGACTCTACCACTAGAGAATAATAGTCGACAAGTCCTGACGGCTACTGCTGCAACACATGCATTAGATCCCATCTAGATGACTATCTCCCCTTCCTCAAGACTTCTAGTTTCTTGAAACAAATGCAACAAATTGCATACATGAACAAAAGCACGAGAGTCTACAACCTAACTTCCTTCTCGTCCGATGAGAAAACTGGTTTCAATGATGAAAGTAGATTTCATACCCGCTGGGGCTTTACCTTTGTCTGAGGACTTCAAGTATTCTGGCAGTTACGCCTCCAATTCCCCGGCTTTTTGCAGTGGTGACAGACGTTGGTTTTCTTCGACGCCATTAGAGTGGATGCATTGGAAGAAGAGCCAACACTTTGTCCTTTCTTCTTTCTCTTCTGGGCCGGGCCCTTCCGAGAACCTTGCTTCCGACCGCGCTTCCCTCTGACCTGTGCAACCATTGCACTGCCAGCGGGACCATCCTTCTTCATTACATCTTCCGCAGATTTCAATGCGGCAAGAAGACCTGTGCTTGTCAATTCCATCTTGTTCATGTGGAATGACACTACAAAGTTATTGAAAGATTTGGGCAACGACAACAGAATGAAGTCAGCTTGCATTTCTGCATCCATTGTTGCCCCAAGAGTCTCCAGCTTCGACAAGTACCCAAACATTTTGAGTACATGTTCACGGACCGAAGTCCCTTCCTGCATCCTGCAGCGAATGAGGTCTTTTATAACATTGTACCACTGGGTGCGGTTAATGTCACCAAACATATCCTTCAGATTTTGCACGATCTCCTAACAAGTGCTCATCTCCACATGTTGCTTTTGCAGAACATTGGAGAGAGAACCTAGGATATAGCATCTAGCCAAGACATGATCTTCATCATACTTGTCATTATATGCTTTTTCTTCCTTGGATTTAGGGTTTTCATGCTTGTCCTCAGAGAGCACATAACTTATGCGCTCAGCAGAGAGAACAAGCTCCAAATTACGGATCCAATCCGAGTAATTTGGGCCGGCCAATTGGTTGATCTCAAGAAGCCTACTAAGTGGACTCAAAGACTTCATTTTCTGAAATTAAGAATGCACTATATTAGAATATAAAAAATATATTCAAATTTATAACAATTGCTTAAGGTATTTTAAACCAAATTATTCTTGCATTGTCGACTTTGAAAGTTCATTCCCTCAATCACTTTCAAAGTAAGAGATATACTTACTGCTATATCTCTAGCAAGAATTGGGATCTCCTTTTTATCTTTGTCACATCCCAATAATATGAGAATCTGCGACTCCAATAAAGAGAGGCGGGAATACATTCTACCTTGCAAGTCCAGCTTGCATTTCCCAATTCGGTCTTTAACACCCGGGCCCACCACCCCTAAGGCGATGTTGACCCGTCGTTAATTTAACCAACCGTCAACAGGAATAGTACTCGCTATGCGCAATCCAATATCGCCCCAATAATATGAGGATCCGATATTTGGGTCACTACGCATACGAACTTACTCTTTCGAGAAGCAAAGAGCCCGATCCAGATGCACTTGCATACAGGAGCTGTCACTTCGGACATGCGTCTCCTACATGCAATCCCTGGCGACGGAACCCTTCGCCTTGACGGGAGACCATGGATGTCACTTATGTGATCCTCCATCTCATATTCAAATTTTTTTAATTAATTATCATGAATCACATTCATATAATTAATTCTTCCAAGGGAAATGATAACTCTATTCATAATAGATGTCTCAATTGGACATAATCAATTTAATCATATTAAATTAATTATCAATCCAATTCAATCAATTAAACTTGATTATTTTACTTGAATATATAAATGGTAATATCTCAAAATACGTGTTAATTCGAATTTTAATAATTAGAAAATACACCTTGATTTTCTCCGGCATTATACAGTCCCTACCCGCTGTCATGGCTAGTACCGACGAGAGTGGGACGGACCACATACGTTGCACCCCGCTACCCCAATGCTCTCCGACTAGTCACCATATCCTCCTCGGGAAAGCATAATGCCATATATATCAATTTGTATTTGAGATGATCATTGGTTTTTCAACCAAAATTGTACCATATAATATTAATAAAAGCATTTTTTATTATAAGGAAATTTGCTATGCAAATTCCCAATCCTATTCAAGCATCAAGTATGAAGATTGTGATTTCCAATTATGATTTAGATCACATCCAATCAATTAATTGGTTGAGGCCAAGTCAATAGGCAAATAATCATCTTCCAATATTTCACAAATAATTTTCAAGATTATTTCACGAAATTAACAATTAATTTCACTAATTGACAATCACTTGGTTCTAGATTAGGACTGCAATTTTAGTAGTAACTCCTACTCACTAAAATTAACATGTCTCAATCAATTTAAATCCAAATTAGACAAACTTAATTTTCAAAGATTGCTAACTTGATTTAGGACAGAAGCTAAGCGATGTTTCACGCATTTCGAGGCAGATGATAACAGTAATTAACTCTTTAATCATGTTAAAATCTACTGTACCCGCAACAGTGCATATATGTTCATTAAAACAACCATATCTAGAGCATACGAAATCCGATTTACGCAAACTCAGATCCTATGGTTTCCTTATTTAATGAGGAACAAAATCCAAGTTAAATAATTCGTGCTTAAACATTTTTAACATGGCCGAAATTATTTACTAAACAGATCTGTGAAATCAAATGTGATAAAAACTTTCGTGACCTTACAAGTCGTCCTCGGTTTTCGAATCATATTCGAAACCATCGACCTAAGGCTCTGATACCACTTGAAGGATATGGAATTTATCCTCAAGCGCATCATGGAAGTGTGATCGTTGTATCGGATACGACATATAACGACTAGTCGTACTAGTTGTTCGGTGCAGCGGAATTTAAATTTTTTTATTCAATGAAACCACATGATCCGAGAATGATTCTCAGATCGTTTCATCGATAACCACAACAAGTATAATGCAATACCTTTTGAATCATGGTTGATCGAGTCTCTAAGAGAAGAGACCACCTGTCTCAAGTCCGATCGTTGGTGAGACCGCTTGCGAGCGCGGGGATGAACCGCGTTGTCCTCGCAATCCAAGAAGTCGATCCAAGCATAGTTGCTCCTGATATCGTCGCACAAGATCGAACGTCTCCTTCGTGAGTGTAGTACTCCAAGAAGATGGAGAACCGAAGAACATCAAAGCGGCGACGCGGTGGCGAGAGCGTCGACGATTCTCTCCTCTAGGGTATGGTGGACGACCACCAAAAATAGAGGGAGAGAGGGCTGTCGTATATAAAGAAAGAGAGAGAGAGAGAGAGAGAGAGAGAGAGCTCCAATATTGCATGTAAATAGAGAGCATGGTATGACTCTCTATTTATAGGGTTTTGGGATCCATGGATCTCAATTCATGTGACATATAAAATCAATGGATGA
Source organism: Ottelia alismoides (assembly GCA_037367405.1). Taxonomy (NCBI): domain Eukaryota; kingdom Viridiplantae; phylum Streptophyta; class Magnoliopsida; order Alismatales; family Hydrocharitaceae; genus Ottelia; species Ottelia alismoides. The sequence goes on from JAZKJV010009975.1 coordinate 690,198, forward strand.
GATTGATTTATGTCAATCCAATGGTCAAGATTGTTGTTAAAACCAACAAATTTAGGTTTAAATATATTTGATAAAATCAGATATAAATCAATCCTAAATCATACCAATAAACAAGGAGAGAATATACATGGAGATGTAATCTCCATGTGAAATCTATAGGTGATGGCCACCCATTCCATATTGGAATAGGGTGCCGCCCACCTCCTTCCAAGTTGAGAGCAATCTCATGGATTTCCATGAGATTGCATATCTCCTTGAATTTCTCCTTTATTTATTTCCAACAAATTTTTTTGGGACTTATTCTTCAAAAAATAATTCACAATTATATTTGAGAATAGTGCAATCTTGCCATGAAAAAATTGTGAATCATATTCACAACCCAAACAACATTTAATTTACATTGTCAATTAATTACACAATGTGTATCCAATACACATAATAATTAATCAACACATATAAATTATAATTTGGCTCTCTCTAAGACATTATAAATCACATTTATAATATATCATGAATAATTGAATATTTCTATCCACATTATTCTTATCCATATTAATTAAATCACATTTAATTATATTGGATAATTTCTTCACACATCAATATGATTAAATCACATTTAATCACCATTTCTTCATTGCTTAGATCTTATGGAATTATTCTCGAACCCTTCAAGAATAATGTGATCTCTCCTCAGATACTTGGAGATAAGAACAGGGCGATTGCATTGTTCCACATATAGTGACTTGGATGTTGAGATCATATCTCAAATCCAGATCCCATGGACCTCCCACGGATGCTTGATCAAATCTAGACCGTAGACCTAATCTTCTCATTGCATCTGAATGTCATTCAGATCAATGTCCAGTTCATGGACTAAGATTAGGTCACTTCTCTAATGAGAGGAGTCACTAAAATCCAAACCTGTTTCATCACTCCCTCAGAATGGAAGCGTCATGGTTATACAATCGTATATGATCACATCACCCTCAGGTATTCCCAATACCTGTACATCCTGCATATTGGAAGACCTATGATAATTTTGAAGATAAAGATCACTTTTACACTGTCATCTTCAGGGTTAGATCACTAAGTTTCTCAATCTTGGTCATTGGGATTTGGTATAGATCATATGCTTTCACAAAGCATATATCTTACCTTCAAATTCATGTCATGCTTCCAAAACATGACGACCATGCATGGAATTTGTTCAGTCCCAATACTTCATGAGTGAGCTCATGTCTCCTGGTTCACAAGTGAACCTGTATGATCCCTTTGAGAGATCGTATTACTCATATGTCCTTACATGCACACCAGCTCGCCGGTGTATAGATCTTCGTTAGGTCATCAACCTATTGGTCTTCCAAATGTACATACTCAGACACATAGCAATACATCTGTCTCCGGTCAGAGGATGCTTGCCTATGTTGTGACAATATTCAACGTAGGTCTTTGGTTATCTCGATCTCGTTAAGTCAACCCATTGACTCCTAACCTGACACCTCCAAATCACTATTCCCATGTAGAGGACCTGCATCAAGAGGTCAGTCAGATATCAACCATCTGAGATAGGATTGCCATCTTATATTCAGGTTGGAGATCATCAGTTAATAATCATTTGATGATGCTTGATGAGTCCTCTATCTAACTCCTTAGATATTCATCCAAGCATCAGCCTCTATGATTCATCCAATGAATCAACAGGTGTATGATCATCAAGTTGCCCATGGTACATAACCCTTATTGTACAGAGGGATCCTATAGTGCATTCATTCATTTAAACTCATAAAGGGAGTGAAAAATAATCAATATTTTTCATTGATAATTTATTCATTACAATAACATTTATTATAGAAATGGTTCGCCCGGGGTTCACATTGCTAACATAGAGATCCAATAATCTCCAGCCTATGGCCTTATGGTCTTTCTCTATTATATCTAGCTGGTGGAGTTCATTCTCTTTGATCATCTATGAATTGATAATGACCGGAAACTTTTCCATAGGATACATAAGGAAGAAGTATTTTAGAGTAGGGGCCAATGGCTTGAGCTCGGGTAGTTCTTTGTCATCCAAGAAATCTCGCTCTATCATTGTTGAATATGGATGTGTTGCGGATGTGGCTGGATCTTGCATGGTATATGTTTCCACCAACTGAATAGTTTTGTGGGTCAGATCACCAAAGATATGTATGATTTTGACAAAAGCCGCGTCCGGCATGTTATTCTCACCTCTCGATTGTCCCGAGGGAATGTGACAAATAGGTTAAGAGACCTCTGAGTCCCTTAGGGTATATGGGGATGCAAATAAGGTATGATATTTAAGGAGCCAGAAAACTATAGTGTCAAAAATCTCCTCTATAGTTGAGCGGGATTCTTCAACTGCTGTCGAAATTTTTCTTCATGGCCATACTGTAGTAACTATGCTACAATATGCCTCTAACACAAAAGAAGCGGATATTGTGCCATCTGAATTAGGCCATTGAAATATTGCATGCTTCGTCTCTATATCAACATCTACAAAGTTGATCTTCCTAGAAGTGTAATCAAATAGGGATCCAGAGATCCTAAGGAAGGGCTTCCCTAAAATGATATGGGAATCTTTCCAATTGCTAGGGACCTCGATGTCTACTGTAAAGTCCACCGGGTAATCATGTCCCTCTATTTTGATCACAATATTGTAGATCTCGCCCTTAGGTCTCTTAATCGATGTTTCTGTAAATTGAAGCACGACTCTTGACTTCTTAAGAGGACCCAAATTCAGATGTTCAAATAGTGTAGTAGGCATGAGATTGATAGAGGAACCATTGTCTAAGAGAGTTTTAGAGAACTTAATGTCATTGATCTAAATAGTCACAAAGTATGCACCCATGTCCCTCTTCTTCCTAGGGAGATCATTGTGGATTAAATGAGATGTTGCGATCGAGAGGATATGCTTCTTTGCTATGTTATGAATCTTTCTACTAACCATGGTTGTTGTACATCTCCCTTTAAGATACTTTTTGAACACAGAGTCTCTCTATCATCTCAACTAAAGATAAGGTGACCTTGATGTTTTCTTTGCAGATTGGGACATCTCTTCATCATTTTTTTAAAAATTTCCTTTTTTCCAACCGTTAGTGTGCAGGGAAAGGAATTGAGTGATCAAGTTCATAAACTAAAACCTCACTTTTATTAAAATCAAAATTTTGTACATTATTCGGACACTAATTGACTACATGACTTAACACAAAAGGAAATGATTGTTGTTGTTGTGGGGTTGTTGGTGTTGAGGTGTGTCCTCCTGATGAGGTGTTTGATCCTTCTATGATATGGACTCACTTGATTCCATGAGTGTGCTTTTCATCTTTTCTAAATTTTATTTTATTTTATTTTATTTATTTTTTGGGATTTGGGTCCCCTCCCTGGAGTTGTTCCAGTGATGGTGTTGAGTTCCTCTCCTCCTATTCATCCCCAAAATGTTCTTTAGTTTTTACATTGGGACAATGTCCTCGTTTTCCCATGTTTGATCAATCATGGTTACGACCTTTCCTCTCTTGAGAGAAATATGATTTGTGACATCATGCGAAAAGATCCCGTATTCATGTATAAAATATTATGAAGGTAATACATGATCCTTGTGTCCAAGCCTACTTGGGTTAGCTTGGACTTGAGATGGAGTCGCGGTCTAGGGTGTAGTGAACTCCTCTCTCCACCTTGAGAGTTGGATGCCATCAACTCTCATGTCATATAATTCATCAAGAATCTATTGGAATTCAAGAGAGGTGGAAGAGGGAGACCCCTAACCCTTCCTGGACTAGGGTTGCTGATCTGCAGAGGAGATCCGTATTTTCCCTACTAGCCTTGACTTTGGTATTGCGACTGTCGCGAGTCTTGACGGACTTACTAGTATGGACGTTGTCATTGTCGTTGTTGTTGCTGGAAGCTGGGTCAAGATTGTGAGGTACGAGAGTGCAGGGTGGAGTTAAAATTATGTCGATTGATGGAATCAAGGTTATACCATACCTCGTTGATATACATTACTTGTGGAGGCTCGTCGTAAACCATCTACATAAATATTTCATTGTTCTGATACTGATGGGTGAAGGATTGGTCCCCACCCAAGTTGCTTTGTAACCCTACCGCTTGCTCTCGGATGTAATGAGTCTGATTTACATGGGCAGAGGGTGTACTCAAGGCAAGTATCTGGATTTTAGATGCACGATCAGTAAGCTCTTCCATCTGCTTTGGGCAGTTTGGTCAAGCTCTCTAAATCAGTAATTTTGTAGAGTTTGTCCACCTTCTTGTGAATCTTTTCGACCATTGTGAGTTTATCTATTATAATCCCTAGTTAACAATTAGATTGGTGGATAGAATGTTCACAGTCTTCTTTCCCCCTTCTTTGGATAAGAGTGTAAGGGGGATGGACAGGTATGCCCAGCTCATTGTCTGGGCGCGACTCGTGTCAGCTAGTTTTTCTAGCACCTTCCAGATGATGTCCTCATGTTGGCCCTTGTTGCTTTTCTCGCAGGAAGTACTCACCAACCCCTGCATCCATGAGTTCATACCACTAACGAGACTCTGGACCAACATCATCTTATTATTGACGTGCATTGGACATTTCTTAATTAAGACCTTAAAACTCTACCAAGTTTCATGAAATGGTTCGGTGGGAAACTGGGTGAATCTCGTGATTTTTATCCTCATCTGATTAACTATACTCACTTGGTAGAATTTATTTAAAAATAGAGTTTTAAAGGCATCCTATGTTGTGACCACTTCCCCTAAGTTTTACAACCAATAAGCAGCCTTATCTATTAAGACAAAGGGAGCAACTCTTAACCAATTGTAGTCTTGACTAACCTGAGAATGTTATAGATTGTCACAAACTAACTCAAAATCCAAAAGAAAATAATAGGTTTCTTCATTGGGATTCTCATTGAACTTTGGGAGCAGTGCAAGGAAAATGGTTTGTGTTCGAACGCATCCTCAGGAGGTACTTGTCTCAACTAGTTGTAATCATCGTCGATCTCCGAGATGTATGTGTCTTCCATTGCTTCCTGGATCATGTTCCCAATTGCTTGAAGTTGTCCTAACTATGCTCTGAGTAGTTCATTTTGTTGCTCAACTGCAGTCGATTGGGTGAGGATGGCTAGCATGGGCCATTTTTGTTCTCAGCATCATTTGGAGGTTTCTTGGGAGGTATCTTGTATTCTTGTTCACCTTTATACAAGAAGAGATCTGAATTAGAAATGGGTGTAAAAGGCCGAGGGTCCCTACTAAAGATAAAGGTTTCCTTGGCATGAGGAGAATTAAATAGAGGGTTGGTCTGGGATCGATTAAACCTTAATAATGTATTGTTGGTTCTGGACTTGGGAAGATGGTCATCCCAAAACCACATGGGTTCGAGAAGAGGATCATCTTGAACCGAGGGAGACATGAGATGTAAGGAGTTCTATGAAATGTTCACCAAATCTGAACTAGATTCCTCAAAGATATCCATCTTTGACGTAAAGAAGAAATGGGGAAGAGCACGAAAGTAGAATCAAGAAAGATAGAATACACATGATGTACAAATGTGCAGTCTTTGTGCACACACAAAGCAAATTCAAATCAAACCCATTGATTCATCAACTGGACAATTGTGATGGTGCATGAGAGTTCGGTCGCTTATCTTTTTAATTTTAAGATTATTTCAAACAAGATTTTCAAATATACTCTTAGATGGCCTATAGTGACAAGTGATGTAGGTATACTTGGAGAGACCTAGAGATTCCTCTCTTGAGGTAACAATGAGTCAATCCTCCTATACGATTTACCACTCACAATCATTGTTTAACCTAAGGATGAGTACATGTAATACAAAAACTATTATCCACTAGACTCAGGTGTACACAGGACGATGGATTTCATTGAAGTCCTAATGAGATGGTACCATTCTGCCATTTTATCCAAGTAATAAATGGTGGAGGGGGCACAATCACTAGAAAGATAGCTTCAATAATATTGCAGAAAAACAAACACACTTGTGGGGATTTCCTACTCTGTGCTAGTGTCAATAGGAAGGTCTCTGATCCACACCATCTAGTAAGGTTTCTTATAGCATGATATTCCAAAGAAACATCCAGATATTTCGGTACTAATCCTTAAGTGTGGTGCTCCTCGCTTAGTGTAGAAGGTACATGTGTCCAATGATGGGCATTATTCTCTTGGATACAAGGGTTGATTTTATTTCAATTTATTCAATTAAACTTACTAGAAAACCCAATTTTTAATTAAGATTGTCATTGATAGTCTTAATGAGCACAAAAAATACATCTGTTGATCAATCTTGATTCCTTTATCTTATGTGAGAAAATAGGGGGAGGATTCGTGAAAACCAATGCACGATTAAAAACTATGATGTATGATCATTTAGAGGACTTACACTACTTCTCAACGCTCTTCACGTGTGATGCATAACAGAATTGAAAATTAAACTATATGTATATAGCCGATGAAAACACACATAAGAAGATAGTTCTATAAGCGTGAAGAATAGACATATGCTTTTGGCTAAGTTGAATGATCTATGTGCATATAATTAAGTGTGTTGTATGGCCTAAGAAATTACATGAGCATGATCAAATAAATAAGTGACTATTCTAGCATGAGTGCAACTAATTCTGAAACACACTTGGGTCCCAGACCACCCAACATGGCTCAAAACAGGCCCAGGTATCCTCGAAGTCGAGTCCTGTTTAATTACAATAGGGTTGAACAAACCCTTGAGAAATAAATATTGTAGAACTTAAAACCTAATATACTCTCTTTCTCTCTCACGCACATAACTTATAAGTAAAAAAATTCTCTTCGATGTCCTTTAGATTTTACCTTAGAAATACTCCAATCTAGATCTATGAAGAGAAATTAGACGGTTAGCATATGTAGTAAGAGATAAATGCAATAAATAAAATAATGCAAGAAAAATAAAAAAATGTGGAAGAAAATTGACACAAAGATTAGTATTATAAAAATTACATGTTTTCTTTCTTTATATATGTACCAAGTAAAATTTTCGACAAATTCAAAATTGTGGGTTTTAAACACTTGTTTTCTATCTCGTAATACTATGATAATTTGATATTTTTAGTAGAGGTATTAATCGGTACATCAAATGATGTCGTTGAAGAGGATATTCCACCTGAGGATGGGAGGATCAAGTGGTTTTAATCGTGCGGTTGAAGAGTACTTATGTTCTTGATCATGAGGAAATTGTAGGTTGTGGGGGGGTTCCTCTATTCTTCTTCCACTTTTTTCATTCCTAAGAGCAGATGGCCAACACACGACTGATATCATTGAAGGGGCCATAGAGATAGGGGTAAAGGTCACTCCGACATGCCCTGTGTTGATGCCTCCGGGCTTGACCTGCAAGGAAGTATAGGGCTCAAGCTCGAAGCTTGGCCTGAGCATGAAGCAAGACTGGAAAAAGATGGGTGGAGGCTCTATTTTATATGTAGTATTTGAGCCTTCTGTGATGATGGGTAGCGAGAGATAAAAGGGGAAGTGGAAGGGGAGAAAGATGGTTGTGAAGCTTTGTCAGAGGAGGTTGGTGAGATAACATGAGAAGTTGGTTTGGCGTGATGGGTGTATGTAGCAAAAGAAGCATAAGACTATGGGGGAGCATGGAGGAGATGGAATCGTATGGGTTGCCTGAGAGGTTGATGGTTGATGCCCTCTCAGTGATTGCGTCAATGGCTAGTGAAAATGACCACATAGCTCGACTGCATATTAGATGATGTAGCAGCAACAAATGGTTGTGGGACCTCTAGATCACACCTAGATAGGATCCTCACTAGAGGAGTCGAGGGTGTATAGATTAGAGCTCGAGCTCCGGCCTTTGCAAGTCCGTAGGTGGGGGAGGATCTGGAAGCATAAGAAGAGAAGAAAAGGGGGATTATGATGAGGGCAAGTCGATCGAGGGGATGAAGATGTACGACTGAAGTTTCAGTTCATGTGCAAGGACCTGATGGTAGATTGGGTCCAATGAGGGTTGAGATGATGTGGAGATGGTCCCTCTCTCCTGGAGGAAGATGATTTGTGGAGAGTGAAACAAACAAAGGGTGAAGGGGTTACCTAAGGGGAAGACTGTGATCGGAGAAGGATAGTGCGATGAGCTTGAAGGAGCATTAAAGTGAAGAGGAGTGGGGCTCCTAGAGGAGAATATGCGGTGACATTAGGCATAGGAGTATTGTTTGGAAAGGAGCTGAAGCTCCTGGAGGTCCTCTCTCAAGAGCTCCGGTGAGGAGGAGCTTGAGATCTGTAGCTCGAAGGAGCCCCTACATAACTTTGGAAAGGAGTGGCTGTGGATCTCACCTTCTTCTTATCGTCTTTCCCTGGAGTAGGCCTCACATTTGTTGTTGTCACTACGTTAGAGTTTTTAGGATGAAGGAAGAAGGGTGGTGTGGTGGATGCATTTCAGTGGTGGTGTGAGATGGATTTTGTAGGACTAAGGGGCAATTGTTGGAAGAAAAAGGAATCCGAGGGGAGAGGCAATCAAAGGCATGAGAGGAGAAGGTCACCGACATGAGGGAGAGGGTTTTGATGGTGGCATTACATGCACAAAGGTAATGATGTTGATAGGCATTACATATAGGGGAAGAACGACTAAATCAGAGGATAAGATGGTGGGCTGGAGTAACAAATAGGGTTTTGTTGAGTTGCTGATGAGGTAGAGAGTTGAAGGTGATGTGTTGGAGGTCGATGAGAGAGGCCAGATGTGTTGGTCATGCGAGCCCACTACGAGCCATTATGTAATAAATATTATTGCAAATATCATTCCCTTATCTGAAATGAAGAATAATTTATTTGCATAATAGGTCCCTTAGTACAATTGGGTTATGTACCATGGCCATATTGATGATCACACAACAATTGATTCAATTATTGTATTATAGAGGATGGTGCTTGGATGAATATCTAATGAGTTAGATTAAGGACTCATCAAGCACCGCCAAATGATTGTTAAGAGATGATCTACAACTTGAGTAGGAGATGGAAATCCTTTCTCATTTGGTTGATATCTAACCGACCTCTTGATGCAGGTCCTCTGCATAGGAATAGAGATTCAGAGGTGTTAGATAAGTTAGGTCAAAGAGTTGACTTAACGAGATCGGATAACCAAAGTCCTATGTCGTATGTTGTCATGATATAGGCACGCATCCTCTGACTAGAGACAGATGTATTACTATATGTCTGAGTATGTACATTTGACAGACCAATAGGTTGATGACCTAAGCAAGGTCTATACACGGGTGCGTTGATGTTCATGCAAGGGCATATGAGAAATGCGATCTTGCAAAGGGATCAAACAAGTTCATTGCTGAATCGGAAGACATGAGCTCACTCAAGAGTTATTGGGAAGAATAAATTACGTACACGGTCGTCTTGCTTTGGAAGCTTGACTGAATTTGTAGGTTTGATATATACTTTTGGAAAGTATATGATCAAGACTTATGTATAATATATGCTTTTGAAAAGTATATGATCGATACTAACTCCCAATGATCGAATGTGAAACTTAATGACAAAACCCTAAAGGAGACAATCCAAAAGATATCTAAAAATTTCAAGTTAATCTGGATCTTCCAGTATGCAGGATATACATGTATTGGGAATACCTGAGGCTGATATGATCGTAAATGACTGTATAACCATGACGCTTCCAATCTGAGGGCTTGATGAAACATGTTTGGATTTTAGTGACTCCTCTCATAGAGAAGTGATATAATCTTAGTCCAAATGTTGGACATTGATCTGAATGTGATTCAAATGCAATGAGAAGATTAGATCTACGGCTTTGATTTAATCAAACATCTAAGGGAGGTCCGCAAGATCTATATTTGAGATGTGATCTCAATATCCAAGTCGCTATACGTGGACCAATATAATCATCATGTCCTTATCTCCAAGTATCTGTGGAGAAAGCGCATTATCCTTGAAAGAGTTCATGGATAATTTCATTATTGATATGTGTATCCGAGCATTGGGAAAATTGATAATTGAATGTGATTTAATTATCATGAATAATATGAATTTGATTCATATTATAAAGAGAATTGTCTGAGATAATTAAATGTGATTTAATTATCAAATATGTGAATAATGTGAATATGATTCATTTTATTTTAGCACATGAGAATAGAGATCCAAGATGATTAAATACGATTTAATTATCATGGATATGAATAATGTGGATAGCACTTTCTATATTAATCTGTAACATCTCAGGCTTAGGTACCCGATTCGTTAGCGGAGCATTACTGACCCTCACAACCTCTTGGGATCGGGCCCACATGGACCCGATTAACCACCCCCAAAATGCTCAAGCCGGGTTGTTTGGTAGTAACCTCCTCACTTTTTTTATCCCACCCGGAATTTTTGGGGGTTTTACAACCTCCCCAACTTATATTCTCAACGTCCTCATTGCGACATGGCACATCACTTCTTCCCAGTGAAAGTGGCGGCTGCACGCTCCGGGTAGCCATTTCCTCCAACCTCTTTGTAGGGGCGGCTCCACCTCTCGGGTAGCCCTTTCCACTGTCAGAGGGCGTTCGGCTCTGATACCATTTGTAACATCCCAGGCTCATGTCCCCGGTCCGTTAGCGGAGCATTACTGACCCTGAAAACCTCTTGGAATCGGGACCATACGGACCCGATTAACCACCCCCAAAATGATCAAGCCGGGTTGCTCGGTAGTAACCTCCTCACTTTTTTATCCCACCCGGAAATTTCATATTTCCACGGTGTGGAAATTTATCCCACACCGTGGAAACATGAAATTTCCGGGCGGGATAAAAAAGTGAGGAGGTTACTACCGAACAACCCGTCTTGAGCATTTCGGGGGTGGTTAATCGGGTCCGTATGGGCCTAATCCCAAGAGGTTTTCAGGGTCAGTAATGCTCCGCTAATGGACCGGGGACCTGAGCCTGGGATGTTACAAATGGTATCAGAGTCGAACGCCCTCTGACAGTGGAAAGGGCTACCCGAGAGGTGGAGCCGCCCCTACAAAGAGGTTGGAGGAAATGGCTACCCGGAGCGTGCAGCCGCCACTGTCACTGGGAAGAAATGATGTGCCATGTCGCAATGAGGACGTTGCGAATATAAGTGGGGGAGGTTGTAAACCCCCCCACCCCCCCAAAAGGTCCCACACCGTGGAAACATGAAATTTCCGGGTGGGATTAAAAAATGAGGAGGTTACTACCGAACAACCCGGCTTGAGCATTTTGGTGGTGGTTAATCGGGTCCGTATGGGCCCGATCCCAAGAGGTTGTCAGGGTCAGTAATGCTCCGCTAACGGACAGGGGACCTAAGCCCAGGATGTTACATAATCATATATGTTATAAATGTGATTTATAATATATAAGAGGGAGCTATTTGTGATTTATATTTGTCGATTAATTATTGATGTAAATTGGATTCATATTGGATAATTAATTGAAAATATAAATTACATTTTGTTTTGGGATCTGAATGTGATTCACATTTTTCCAATGGCATGATCGCAAATTTCACAAGATAATTATGAATTATTTTTTGTGAAATAATTACAGCAATTATTGTTGTAAATCTTGGAGATATATCATGAGATAATGAGATCTCATGAGATGATGGTGGATGTCCCCCTTTTAGGGGATGTGGTTAGTATCCTCATTATCTCCAACAGTAGCCAATTGATTGGATTTGAAATTGATTTATCAATATATATTAATTTAAATTAAATTAATTGTTGTTGTGTTTTTACAACAAGATTGTTGCCATTGAAAGAAGCACAAATCAATCTCACCCATTGATTATGTGATGCCCATGGATTGGGATCCATGGACTCCCAAAATCCTATATAAGAAGAGGAACCCCTTGCTCTTCAAGATACTCAATTACAAATGCTCTCCCTCTCTTTCTCCACATGCCGAGCCTCTCTATCTCTCATAGTGGCCGTCCACCATGGAGCCCTTGTGGGAGTCGTCATCGTCGTAGCATCGTCGTTATGTTGTTGGATCATCAACTCATGGATCTCCATCTCCTTCGGTGTGTCTTTATCATGAAGAAGATGTTAGATCTCGTGTGACTAGATCAGGGGATCCGCCGCTTGGATCATCAACCTAGATTGCGAGGAGTATCTGTCTCATCAACACACTCACAAGCGTCTCCTCCGTTGGATCAGACTTGAGACAGGAGATCTCTTGGTTTAGAAACTATATCACAACTAAGATTCAAGAGGTAACCTTAATACCTATTGTGGTTTAGATGAAATGATCCAAGAAGTGTTCTTGGATCATGTGGTTTCATCATTTCAAAATTTTTAAAATTCCACTGCCCGGAGCAACTAGTGCGACTAGTTGCTCCCGATCGCATTCGATGCAATCCTCATGCTTTCGTGATGTGTTTAAGGATCTTCCCATATCCTTCAAGTGGTATCAGAGCCTTAGGTCAGAGGTTTTGGATATGAACCATAAAGTAAAGAAGACTTGGGTTCACAAGGGATTGTGAAAATTTTATCGCATTTCAATTTTCATAGCCTGTTTTGTGATAAATTTCGGCCATGTTTAAAATGTTTAAATACAAAAATATCACTTGTATAATGTTCAACATTAAATAAGGAAACCTTTTAATTCTATTTTACATAGTTTGGATTCCGGTTACTCAAGTTATGATTATTTTAATGACCATATCTCCACTATTTCAGGGATGGCGAATAATGACATAGTTAAGGAGTTAATTACATTTTTAAAATGCCTGAAAATGTGTGTTTATCACTTGGATTCTATTTTAAATCAAATTATAAAACTTTATAAAAAATTTTCTCACTTTGGATTTAAATTGAATGAGATATGTTAGTTTTAGTAACTAGGGTCATCGTTGAAAATTACATACTCGATCATGAACCTTGTGATTGTAATTTAAGTAACTTGTGAAATTAATGATTAATTTCCTGAAATAATTATGGATAATATTTAGGAAATATTTGATGATAATTGTTCCCTTAAATAACATTACCTCAACCAACAAATGATTAGATATGATCTAGATCACCAATTGGTTGATACACTTTCAACAAACATGTTTCTTGAATGGGTTTGGGAATTTGTTTAGAAAATTTTCTTATAATCAAAATGGTTTTGATTTATTTCTATATGGTATAATTTTGGTAGAAAAATTGATAAAGATCTCAAGTACACAATGATCGATTTGGCATTATCCCTTCCTGAGGTGGATATGGTGTCTAGTCGGGGAGCATTGGGGTAGCAGGGTGCACCGTATGCGGTCTGTACCACTCCCGTCGGTAATGTCCTTGATAATGCTGGAGAAATGCTGGTAGGGACTCGATAATGCTGGAGAAATCATGGTGTATTTTCTAAATCGAATAATATGTACTTTGAGATAATACCATTCTTTCAAGTAATAATCAAGTTTGTTGATTGAATTGGATTGATAATTGATTTAATGTGATTAAATTGATTATATCCAATTAAAATACTCTATTTTGAATAAAGTTGTTATTTCCTTGGTAAGAATTAATTATGTGAATATGATTAATAATAATTTATTAAAATTTGAACATGATATAGAGGATCACATAAGTGACATCCATGGTCTCCCATCAAGGCGAAGGGTTCTGTCGCCAGGGATTGTATGTAGGAGACACCTATCTGAAGTGACAGCTCCTGTATGCAAGTGCATCTGGATCGGGCTCTTTGCTTCTAGAAAGAGTAAGGACGTATAACTAGAGACCCCAATATCAGATCCTCATATTATTGGGGTGATATTGGATTACGCATAGCGAGTTGTATTCCTGTTGACGGTTGGTTCAATTATCAACTGACCTGCTACCAACAAAAAGGAGTTATGCATAACCTCCCATACAAGTCCTCAAAAGGTGCCAAGCATATACTGACATGATAACTATTATTGCATGTGAACTCATTTAGTGGAAGGTGATCCTTCAGGGATCCCTTCCAGTAAACAATGCAAGCTTTTAGCAAGTCGTCCAATGTCTGAATACTCCTCTCAAACTTCTCGTCTGTGAGGGGATGGTAAGCTAAACACAAATGTAGTTCAGTCCTCAAGGCTCTCATTAACTCTCCCCAATAATGTGATTTAAAGTGTGAATCTCTGTCTGACACTACCTCCTTGGGTATTTCGTGCAACTGAATGACATGTTTGATGTATAACCCTGCTAGCTCAACTGAAGTACTTGTCATATAGACCGGAATGTAATGGGCTGACTTGGTCAACCGATCAACGATCACCCATATCGCATTGTGCATGCATGGGGTAAGCAACAATGATGTGATAAAGTCCACAGAGATACTCTCACATCCACATTGGAATAAGAATATGCTATAGTAAACCAGGGGGTCTATTGTGCTCTGCCTTCACCATCTAACAAGTAAGGCATTAACTAACGTTCTTAACTATGTCCCTCTTTATACCCTCCCATCAAAGTATTGATGGAGATCTTGATACATCTTAGTTTCATTTGGATGAATAAAAAGTTTCGAACAGTGCACCTCATCCAGGTTATCTCTCCTTAGCACATCGTCGTTTGGGACACACACTTAACATATCTGGAATTTGTTGAACTCATCCTTCAAGCATTTGTGGCACAAGTCTTGTTTCCTCTGATATATTTGTTTCCCTTGGACAATCCAACCCCACAAGGTATTGTACTTTGCCAGTGAAGTCACTGCATCAGATGTGCCCTCAAATGGATGCCACTCACTAAGTGTGGTGAGTACATCCCAAGTTTGCAACCAAGTTGTTGAACCCTCAGTATGTGACCACCTACACAAGTAGTCTGCTACCACATTCCCCTTACAAGGGTGGTATGAAATAGTACAATCATTGTTCTTCAGCAGCTCCATCCACCACCTATGTCTCATGTTCAACTCTCTCTGATAAAAAAAATATACCTGAGGCTCTTATGATTGATGAAGATCTCAAAAGTTACCCCATGCAAGTAGTGGTGTCATATCTTCAGTACAAAGGCTACATCTGCCAACTCCAAGTTGTGAGTGGGGTAGCTGCATTCATGGTTCTTCAGTTGCTATGAATGTAAGCAACAACATGTCCTCACTGCATCAACATAGTGCCCTGCTCTTTCTCGGAAACATCGTGGAAACCATGAAGTCCAAGGTACTAGACAGAAGGGTGAGAATGGGTGTGGAGGTCAATTGCACCAGGAGCGTAGGGAAGCTCAACTCGTGTTTGTCACTCCACAAAAATGGCCTATCCTTCTGTATCAACCAAGTGAGGGGTAGGTCTAACTGAGAGAACCCTTTGACAAATATCTTGTAGTATATAGCAAGATCAAGGAAACTACAGACCTCAATAATTGTCTTGGGATGTTCCCAGGACACCACTTATTTTATCTTGGCAGGGTAATGAATTGCCTGAGTGGGTATATTAATCAGTTCTCGTTATAGCACAACACTTAGCCAATTAGTCATAACCGAGAAAAGAACTCTGTGAGGAGTGTCTCGGCTTAAATTTATATCCCAGCCAAGTCTGGGGTCTAATACAGGGAGGCAAAAGAATAATTTTGGGTTAATTCAGAACACTTATATCTACCTTTCCAATGCGGATTTTTTTGTATTTCTTGTATGCAAAATAAATGCGAGTGCCAAATGATGTTGAATAAAGTTAATTACTATTCACACAACTTCGACAAATTAAGTTTAATGTGAAATCGATCCAATGCTACCAAATTATATTTCTCCTAAATACCTAATCTAGTGGTGATTGCAAACCACATTTTTTTTGAATTTTAAGGGTTAAAATGCAACAATGAAAAATGTACACTTTTATGGGTTTTCACACAATTTTTAACGCAAACAAATGCAAAAATTATAAACATTTTAGTGAAACTTATGCATGATTATATGAAGTTATAGTTTTTTTGGAAATGTTTTGAGAATATATGAATTTTTTAATGAAAACAAAATGATTGTGAGTATTTAATTCCTAATAAATCCACATTAATCAATTTATCAAGATATATGCAATCTAGGAGAGTCGGAATTTTGCTAAAATAATGTTTGTGGATTTAATTAAAAATCAACTACCAAAATAAATCATCAATTTATTGAAGCCATATAAAATATCCATTTTAGATGAAATTTGGAAAGTAGTTAAAGCACATTTCAAAGCATCATGTTTGATTTTTACATAATTTTTAAAGCATCTGTTAACTAAATATGAATTTAAGACCTCACAGTGGGTAAAATAAGTAATTTTTCCACTAATAAAAAATTTTCATTAATTATTCAAATCTCATAAAAATCCAAATAAATAGCCAAATGATAGAATTAATTGCTCAACAACATGGTATTTTTCATTAAAAGAATTATGCTAAAAAGATTTTCAAATTAACACATGAACATAGGGGTATCCATGTAATTTTAGAAAACAAAGCTTAAAACAAACTATGAACAAAGGCATTTTTACAAATAAAGAAAAATGATAAAATAAAAATGTATTTTTTACAAAATAAAAAATGAAAGAGGGGACCTTCTTCTTCGTGTTTACAAGCGGTCAGGGATGGAAGGAAGGTACATTTGATGGGGGGCGCGTGACCTGCGAGGGCAGGAGGGTGGTCGTGCATGGGCATTGGGAGTCAACGATCGAGGGGTAAATGGTGGCAGGATGGAGGCGATGGGTGTCGCATGCGGATGTGGACACTAGTGGCTGGAGCTTGGGCGCATTGGAGGGTCATGTAGGTGGAGGGAGCAGACATTGCTGACACATGGAGGTGCACATGCGAGGAGGGGGCTGGAGCTAGGGTGCTGCATGTGGGAGGAAGGTGGTGGCATGACGAGGAGGCCGAAGCTTGGGGAAGCGCATGTAGGAGGGCCACGAGCGGAAGGTCTGTGCAAGGAGTCGTGGGTGGTGCAGGCGCAAGGATCAAGGGCCTGTATAATTGAAGAAATGGCATAGGTCCTGCGGACAGAGGGGTGTGGTGTTGCGATAGTATGATGGAGGGACGACCACGCTGCTACGACCGGTGTGAGGAGGTATGGCAGCAGGTGGTTGAGAGGCCATTCGGGGTCATGTGCTGCAACTAGATTTATTTATTTATTATTATTTTTTGATTTTTTTTTTTGATTTTTTAAAAAGGAATACAAATGAAGATGAGAATGAAGGGTAGGTGATGTGATGAATGATGATGATGGAGTGGGATGATGTGATTTGGATGTGGTATTAAAAAATGAATGTGACCAAGACAAAAAAGATGTTAGATAATATAAAATAACGAGGGGAATGAGGATGGGAAACTTACTTGAATTTTTGTTGGCGGAGTAGCTGCATTGAACTCCTGTCGTGGCCTCGAGCATGTGACGGAGCATGAGAAGTTGAGTAGAGATCTGGAGGAAACTGTGAACTGAAGCTTTGTAGATCTCGCCAATGGTTGAAGAAGGTCGGAGACTTGTCGTCGCTCAACGTCGAAGGTGGAGCTGTCACCTCGGAGCTTCGACATGGGTGGAATTCTCTCCTTTCTTATTAAAGAATTGATAGATGTGGTGTTTGATGATGGGGGTGATTGTGATGTGGTGGAAATGAATGAAGATGAACAAGACACAAAAAAATAAGTAGACATTAGATAAACAAATGAGAATTTACCTGTGGTTCGTCGAATTTAGGAGCAGCTATGCTGGACTCTTGTCATGGCCTCGAGCATGTGGCGGAGCATGCGAGGCTGTGCAGTGACCTGGAGGAAACTGCGACACAAAGTTGAGCTCTGTGGATCTCTCCATGGCCAAAGAAGTCCAGAGACTCATTGTCGCTAAATGCCAAAGGTGTAGCAGTCACCTCGGAGCTTCAGCGGGGCTGGAGTTCTCTCCTCGCTTGTTTAAGGAATTGGCGGATCTGGAAAAATGAGGATGAAGAGAAGAATATAAAGAGAAAGGAGATAGAGGTTAAAAAAGTTGTGGAAGAAATGATGTTGAATGGGAGGTTAGATAAAGACTTGGTGGTTAATAAAAGAAAATGGAAGTTAGTGTACAACGACTAAAACAAAGCCTTTTCCCACAATTAAGCAGGGTCAGCTACATGGATTATTCAACATGGAAGTTAGTGTAGAGAAAGAAAAATAACTAAAAGAATATCAAAAAAATAAGTTAGGCTACTAAAAAGAAAAAGATAAAATAAAAGAAAATCGGAAAATTGCAAACAATATAAAGAAGAAAAACAAGGAACAAAAGACCATATATATACACTATTTTTTACTTTTCTAATTTTAGTTTTTTAGAATTTTTAATAAAATATATTTACAAAATAAAAAATAATTACTAGAAATAAAATAAAACAAAATGATTTTTTGGATTTTTAGTAATTAAGAAATGTAAATTACAAAATTAGAATAGAAAAATATGTACACTATATACAAAGTCACTTGCCTTATTTTCAAAGACAATTTTTTTGAGATTTTTTAAATTATTTCATTTACTAAAATATACAATAAAGAAATTAATAGAAAAAAAATGAATCGAAAAGGGTTATGTTTGTACAGAAAAATCAAAGTCACATTTATTGCATTATGTATAATACACAACGAGGTCTCAAAACTCAAATTTTGCAAACGAGGTCTGATTTTAATGAAACTACTTTCATTGGATAGATAATTTTCTAACTTGAAGTTTAAAAGTGAGTCTGGTGAATTTGGAGTTCATACAGAGTGGAAATTTGGCTGGGAAGTTGGACTTTACGACTTTTTCTCTTTGCGCTCTAGGAGTATTTATTTATGGTGAAATTTATTTTATATTTGTGTATCTTTATACACATTTTTATAAACAAGTCAGAGAAAGAATTAGCCAAAAAGAGTTGAAATGAAATTATAAAAAATACATGAAATTTGGCTATTTACAAATGACAAACTCCTTTATTTTACGGATTTTTATTATTATTTTATTTTATATAATATAATATATAATAATTAGTGTATTTTATTTACAAGAGTTATTTTATTAATTTATTGATTTTATGGACACTTATTTGAGAGTTTACTCAGTGGTTTTTTCTAAGATCAATATATTTAGATGATGAATTGTGGATTCATCACGAAGTCAACTAACACCCCTGCCCCTGAAACCACATGGACTAGGAATGCCACCTTAGAAAGCTAGGACTCACACTTGTCGTATATGGTATACAACTGATGCTCTCAGAGTGTCTCAAGCAAAATACGAAGATGAGTCTCATGCTCGTACTCATCATAGGAGTATACTAGAACACTATCTATGAATACGATCATGAACCTATTCGAGTATGAACAAAAGACTTGGTTCATGAAATCCATGAATACAATATGTGCATTCCTAAGTCTAAAGGGCATCATCATGAACTCGTAGTGATCATATCTAGTACAAAACACAGACTTCATTGCATCTGCATCATTTATCTTCAAATGATGGTATCCAGATTGCATATCGATCATGGAGAACACTGATGCTCCCTATAGTTGATCGAACAGATCATCAATCTGTGGGAGAGGATAACTATTAATTATTATTCGCTTGTTCAATTTTTAGTAGCCTATGTATAGCCTCAAAGATCCATCCTTATTCTTTACGAAGAGGACTGGTGCTCCCCCTGGTGATGTACCAAGGTAGATGAATCCCTTCTCCAACAACTCCTATTACTAGACTTTGAGATTCATGAATTCAGTTGGTGCCAACTGATGAATCCACGATTCATCATCACAATATCTTGATCTTATCAAAATCCTTGAGTAAATTCTCAAATTAATATATATAAAATAAGTAAATTAATAAAAAACTCTTGTAAATAAAATACATTAATTATTGTATATTTGATTGTACAAAATAATTTAACAATAAAAAGCCACAAAAAATAAAGGATTTTTTTACCAGTAAATAGCCCAAAACTTCACCTATTTTTAATCAAATCATATAAACTCCTTTTTGGCTAATTCTTTCTCTAACCTGTTCATAAAAATGCACATAAAAATACAAAAATACTAAACAAATTTTAGCTCAAATAAATGCTCCTATATCCCAAAGGGAAAAAGCCGTAAAGATCAACTTCCAAGCCAAATTCCCGCTCCGTATGAACTCCTAATTCACCAAACTCACTTTTAAAGTTCAAGTCAGAAAATTATCTATCCGGCGGAAGTGGTTTCATTAAAATCAGAGCTCATTTGCAAAAGTTGGGTTTTGGGACCTAGACGTACATTGTATATTATGTATATATTCATTCTTTCTTCATTTTTTATTTTACCTTTCCTAATTATTAAAAATACAAAAAAATCACGGTTGTTTGTATTTTGATTGTAGTATTTTATTGTAATTTTTCTGTTGTAAATATCTCTTATTAAAAACAAAAAAATACATATTAGAAAAGCAAACAAAAAAATGTACATGTTGTATGTATTCCCTTGTAAATTCTCCACTATTTTTTCCTTCTTTATATTTTTGTTGTATTTAAAGTAGCCTATTTTATTTTATTTCATTTTATTTTCTTTTATTTTTCATTTTCTACAATAACCACCATTCAACTTCATTCTACCACCAACCTCCATTCAACCCCACCATTTTTTAAACCTCCCATTCAACTCTATTAATTATATAATCTCCCACCACTTTAATAACCTCTCATTTCATCCTCTTTATATACATCCCATACTCCTCAATTTGCATTTGATCCATCTTTATGTGAGGAGAGCCTAGTTCCTAGAGTTGAATCGGTGACAACGACGCAACCGCGGTCGAGCGACATCAGCCCTCTCTCCGGTGAGATCCGTTGGCTTTTCGGCCAACTTCGTAGTCACATCTGTGCGTTGCTCAAGCTCATTGCTTGCCGGCAATTTAAGCGAAAACTGTGGTCTCGTGAGCACATCATAGGTGATCGTCTCCATTGTAGGTAATTTTTCTTCTCATTTTATCATTTTGTTATTTTTGCAATTTTTTTAGCACATCAAATTCACCATCCAAAATCCTTCATTTGTTTATATCTTTATCACATCACCACCATCATCACATCCCTTTTTTTATTTTCTTCTTTTCCTTTTGTTTTAAGAAAATTTAAAAAAACAAAAAAAAATAAAAAAAATTGTTCAATTCCAAGAGCATCAAAAAAATTAAAAAAATAAAAAAGACAACAGGAGCAGCTCGGCCGCCGCCCCCACCTTCAACGCCGGCCGCCCCTATCTCACCCGCGCCACAGCCGTCGCCTCAACGGTGCTTCCCTGTCCTCTCCGGCAACCGTGCGACACCACCATCCCTCTGCTGCCGGTGCTCGTGCCCCACAACCGTAGCCAGTCGGCCTCCCGCCTCCTACGGCCATTCCGCCTCCTGTCGGTCTCCATCTCTGTTCGCGGCTACGCACGAGCCGTCGGCCCTCCAAGCCACCACCGTGTGCCTCCCTCTCCTTCGCCCCACGCCTCACCGCCCCCTCCTCGCGGCCACGCACGGCCATGCCGCCGCACTCCCCCTTGTCGGGTTCCACCTGCGAACCAAGGAAGAAGAAAGGTCATTTATTTTTCTTTACTTTTTTTATTGTAAAAATTGCACAAATTTCTTGTATAGTTTCAGTAATTGTAAAATGGTCCCTGTATATGTTTTTGTTGTAAATACTGTTTTTTGAATTTACAAAGACAACCCTGTGTTCACATTTTAATTTGGACATCAATCTTACATGGTTTTATTCAATGAAAAATGTCATTGTGTTGAGCAACTAATTGTCTACATTCTGAATATTTATTTATATTTTTGCGATCTTTGGGTAATTAATTAAAAATGTTTAACTGAAATATTGCATATTTTACTCATTCTGTGATCTTAAATTGATATCTAACTCATGGTTGCTCTAACAATTCTTGAAAATTTAGACATGATGCCTTGAAATGTGACTGAAATACTTTCCAAATTTCATCCAAAATGAAGTTGTCTTGTGCCCAAAATAAATTATAGAGTGATTTGACTATTTGATTTTTATTTCAATCCACATACATCTTTTTCACAAAATTTCAAGTCTTCTGGATGCCATATGAAAATACCTATTTGGGATAATTTGCTCTCTGTCTAATTTGATATTGTGGATCAATTAGGAATTAATTACTTACTTTCACTCTGTTTTTACTAAAAAATCAATAAAAAATTCATATTTTGTCAAAAATTCCAAAAACATTACTGTAGTCTCATTTCATCATGTTTTATTCCCGTAAAATTTTCATAATTTTTGCTTACTGTTTGAGTGAAAAATTGCAAAAATACCCATAAAAAGTGTACATTTTTAATTGTTGCATTTTAAACCATATAATTTAAAAAAAAGTTCTTGCATTCATCCCGGCATTAAGATTCTTTGAAAAATATAACTTGGCTAAATTGGACTTATTTTCTATTCAAAGTAATTTGGCTAAGTTGTATGCTTTCTTAATGTATTAATTCAGTCGTATTTGCATTTGCATTTGTTTTTTGCATTAAAAAAATATAAAAAAACTGCATTGGAAATCTACATATAAAGTTTCAAATTAACCTGAAGTTATTCCTTTGCCTTCCTGTGTTCGACCCCGGACTTGCCTGGGATATCAATTAAGCCGAGAAACTCTTCACGATGATCTTCTCTTGATTCTGATTGATTCGCTTAGTACACGTATTATGACGAGCCCAAATGAAAAATCGTATTCCGAGGACTCGTCAGATGGCGCTGTTGCTGGGGAAGCAAACGGCTTAGGGATTAGTTTAAAATTCTGGATTTAGATTTTCATTTACTCGGGTAGTCTGACCTCCGAGCCACTTTGTAATTAATCCATTTTTTGTCATTTTTTTCTACATATTTCTGTATATATTTTGTTTTTTTCTCTCTAACATAAATTTTATTTTTCTTGCGAGGGCCCGGTGGACTTGGATTGCATCGGAGGTCGACGGACGTGATGCACGCTGACTGCTGAAGAGAACGAGCTAGGAGAATTACTTTATTTTGAGAGAGTTTTGTAAATTGTTGTAATTATTTAGGTAACTTGCTCATTTATAGCAGCTCTTGTTTGAGAGCTCATGCTTGTAAAAAGACTTGGACATTATTTGTGGTGTGTCGAGACTTGTTTCACTCTTCGGTGAGGGTGGATCTTGACTTGAATGGCGAAATTAAGGATTAGGCACACGGTAGTTTAGAATCAAATCTGTTTGTGCCCATCGTAGTTTAGGCTACACATATCTTAGAAGATTCACATATCTTATAAGATTCATGATGAGACACACATAGACATGTACTACTTAGCTCAAATCAAATCATTTCTTTTCCGCTAATAGTATATTGTTTAGATGCGGTTTTCTCGATCTACATACAATTAGTGTAATATTTACAAATTTAGTTTTCCATAATTCATGGAGAGTGTTGGGATTCACTGTAAGTATACCTTCTTCTAAGCATGCATCATAGTTTCTTGTTTGCATTCTGATTTCCAATTTTCCTCTTGTTTTACAACTTAAGGTCAAAAAGGAAATTGGGACTGAATGGTAGATGTGTTTTTATGTTCAGATTAAATTTCAAGTGATAATCTAACTCTAAAATTGGGACTGAATTGAGCTGGTCGATTAAAGAAAAAAGGAATAAAAAGAACCCTTGTTCTTGGTGCATAAAGCCCTCATTGTTTGTTTTACTTGCAAGTGAGAGAGAGACGACCCTAGGATAGAGACAAGCCAGGATTTCTTACTTACTACTGGTTCTTTATTTTTAGGCGATTAGCTACTTTTCAGTGAGGAATACGGGTATCCGTATTTATACGGTCCGGACTTCCTTAACAAAGTGGGAGGTTTAGAGGGCGCTTTAGTCCTCAAGGAACGGGCTCCGGCCTGTACTTACTCCTATACTGGCTGAAAGTAGGTCAAACTAGTTGTAAGAACCGGCCTAGTCTATAGGAAAATACGGGCACCTAACAGCTCGTTAATCTTTCCAAGATTGTATTTATCACCAACTAAAATTGACAAGATAATTCGGCCAAACTCTTACGGCCATCACTTGTTGAGTTGGTGAAATTGAGGGTTTGAATTGCGTTTGTATTGTGTGAATTTACTCCGCACATTTACATGCATCGTAGAACTAGCGCCTCATTGAATGTCGTGTTTTAATCGGTTCTTTTGACATCGAAGATGATCGATTGGGGGATATTTATTTGGACATTACGAATCTCTCGTTGAACCCTCCAAGAAGTATGTCTTCACAGGTCCATACGCAACTTGGACCAACCTGGACTCATGACCCTCTTGAGCCCAGGATCACCCACTTTTGGGATGGTTACTCTTAAATCATTACCTTTCTCTCTTCCCACCTCACCGAGGAAGACCTTCGCCTCGATGAGAATATCCTGATTCATAAATCCTCTTACAATCAAGAACACGTTGCTGATTCAGGCCATAAAGAAGTTTCAAGGAAAATGCCTCCAAAGAAGAAAGACGAGGAAGAAGAGAATCATGAAGACTTGATGAGAATGATACTAGCCATATTAGCCGCATCTGAGCAGCAACACACACTTCTCAGAGCTCAGTTAGGATAGTTAAATGTTAGGGTCGAACCACCAATGGATGCGGTGTATAACCCTGGACAATATCAAATTCGGAACTACTTGAGTCCGGCCGAACCCACTATTGATTTTGAATTAAAGTCACATTTTCTGAACCTGCTTCCACACTTTGATGGGAATGCTTCTGAGGAGCCATATGCATTCCTAAGGGACTTTGATCTCATCTGTGCTAACCTCAAACATAATAATGTTAGCTAGGATTATATTAGGCTCAAAGCCCTTCCATTTTCCTTGGGTGGCAAAGCCGACTACTGGGTAAAGAACTTGGGAGTTATAGTCACTACTTATGCCCAGTTCAAGGATCTATTTCGGAAGAAGTTCTACCCGTTGAGTAGAACAAACATGATGAGGACACGAATTACGAGTTTTTCCTAGTTACCCCTTGAAGCCTTCTGTGATGCTTGGGAAAGATTCAAGGACATCCTGCAGAAGTGTCCCTGTCATGAACTAGATGACAATATCTTGGTCTAGTCATTCTTCATTGGTCTTAACCCTGAGATGCAGGGTTTAGTAAGCGTTGCCTATGGAGGCAGCTATACATCACAGGGAGCGGATACCGTCTGGAGGGTATTCGAGCAGATGGCTGAAACTAGCCGCTCACAGATGGCCAGTGACGGACACAGATGAGCTACCCTTTTAATGTGATATGATTGACTATTTTGTTGCAGTCGGATAGATCCGCGTCGATAAAAAATAACCGCACAAATCGATTAAATCGTCGAATCAATTTATGTACGGTTTTATGATTATTTAGAGTAGGTAAGCCCTGAGGTTGACTCAAAGAGGCAAAGGAACAACTCAGGATCAAGTTAGATGAATTAGATTACGGTTTTCTGAGTGGGATCTTTTTTTTGATTTTTTAATGCAAGACACATGCAAAATCATGCAGAATTACAAGTTACTTCAGAAGGATAGTCAAATTAATTCCAAAAATTATGAAACTTGGCCAGATGATGAAATATGATGAAATTAGGTTACACTAATTTTTTTGGAATTTTCTAACATTTTATGAATTTTTTACAAATATTTTAGTGAAAATAGAGTGATTATGAGTCTTTAATTCCTAATAAATCCACGAAATCAAATTATCCAGAGATGATTTATCTCAAATAGATATATCAATAAGTAATCTAGGAGACTTGAAATTTCTCAAAAATGTTATTCGTGGAATTAATTAAAAATCAATTACAAAAATCACTCTATAATTTATTTTATGTACAAAACAACCCCTGATTGGACGAAATTTGAACATTAATTAAAGAACACTTGGAGGCTTCATTCACATTTTTTTCGCAATTTTTGGAGCAATAAATGACTATGTGCGGATTTCAGAGCGTAAATGGGCAAAATATAACTCAATTTCAATCTCTATTTTTTAATTAAATGTCAAATGCTCACAAAAATATAAATAAATAGCCACAAGATAAAGAATTAGTTGCTCTACAACATGCTATTTTTGATTGAATAAAAAGATGCCAAATGACTATCCAAATTAATGCATAATCTTAGGGGTGTATATGCAATACAAAAATGAAATAAACAAATAAAAATGTGCACTGGACACTTTTTGTGATTAAAGCAATATGCAGGATAAACAATGCAACTTTCACGAAAAAAAGAAATTAAAATAGACCTTTCAAATCGTGGGTTCCAAAAATGGAACCCATCTTCCACCTTCTAGGGCACGCAAGAGGAGGCAGTGGGTATGGGCGAGGTCAGCAGGAGGGGCGTGAACGGTGTCGCTCGAAAAAGCCGCGCCAGAAGCGGCGTGCGGAGGGCGACGCACCTGTTGCGCAAGGGAGATGTGGGACACGCTGCTAGCAGCCGTTAACGAGTGGCGGGCGGCGTGCCTGGTGCCGCAAACGTGCGCGAGGGGTGCTGGTCGTGGGGACGAGGCGCCACAGCGGCGCCTGGAGGGGCCTGATGGCGACGCGTGGCGGAGAAGGGGGTCGGATGCTACTCCCGTGCGGCAGCGGTTGGAAGTCGACCAAGGGCGAAGTGCGCACGGCGCGCCTAGGCACTGGTGGCGGCGGGGAGCGTGGCGCGGTTGGGGGGTGGCTGCACCTTGGAGGGCGGCGGCGCAAGGGCGACCCGCGGTGTCGCGCGAGAAGGAGGGGAGTCGGCAGGAGGTGCTGGGTCAGACAGCGGGTCGCGGTGCTATAGGTGGTTGACGGCGGCGCGCGTGGGCTGGAGGTAGACCTGACGTGGGGTTGGTGGCGAGGGGGACGACGGTTGATGCCGTACCGTTGTGGGCGGCTGCGCGCACAGCGGTGGAGGATGGCGGCCGTTGGCATGAACAGGCGGGCACCGCGGACTGCAGCGCGAAGGGACGGCGAGGTGCTGGCAGGGGAGCACGGCCGTCCAAGGAGACCTGGAGTTGTGGCTTTTTTTTGCAATTTTTTATTTTGTTGTAAACAGGAAACAATGGTAGAAATGAAATGAAGTGGTGATTGTGGTAGGGATGATGATGGTGGTGCAATTGATTTGGTTTGGATGTGATGAACAAGATAAACAAATTATGTTATATAATAAAAAATTGACAAGATAAAGATAGAGAATTTACCTGTGTTCGTCGGCTTGTGGAGCCGTGTCGTGCGGCTTCCGGTTGTGGCCTCGATCCGGTTCGACGAAAAATCGGAGAAGCTTTGCGATCTTGACGGGAAGTTCGCTACGCGGAGATTAACCGCGGATCTCGCCTGCAGGTCGTCGTCGCTCAACGTCTAAGGGGGAGCTGTCACCTCACGGATTAAATGGGGCTCGAACTTCTCTAACTCGTAGAATGGCGGATGAAGATGAAGGGAGGAGTGGAAGAGAATATAAAGAGGAGGAGGAGGTTGGAGAAGGTTGGAGAGAGTGGGGTAGTGGGGAGTTATTAACTTGGAGTGGAAGAAAAGTTAGGGAGAAGAGGTAAAGGGGATAAAATAAATAAAATAAAATAATAATATAATATGCTACTAAAAATAATTAAAATATCAATAGTAAAATAATAATAAATAATAAATCCCAAAATAGTAAGATAAATCCGAAA
Source organism: Ottelia alismoides (assembly GCA_037367405.1). Lineage (NCBI taxonomy): Eukaryota > Viridiplantae > Streptophyta > Magnoliopsida > Alismatales > Hydrocharitaceae > Ottelia > Ottelia alismoides. The sequence goes on from JAZKJV010009975.1 coordinate 717,773, forward strand.
TTAACAAAATAATAAAAAATGGGGTGACACATGGCGGCTCCAGGAGCTGCCACATGTCGCTCCTAAAAAATTAAAAAATAAATGTAAAGAAAATCAAAAAAAATAACAAAAGGGATTAAATCAAAAAGTGATCAACACGAAAGTTGCTCGTCTCGACGAGATCTACAACTTTCGTGAAGGGCCGAAAATAAAGGAGATCATCTGTACAAATTGTATTTTTGGTGGTACCTTATAGATATAAAATACCGCATTTTATCTTTTGTAATTTTTTTGTCATTTTTAAAATAGAGAAAAATCAAAATAAATGGTAAAATACAGGGGCAAAACGGTCAATATGTACAATATACAAAAAGGGGCTCAAAACCCAAGTTTTGCATACGAACTCCGATTTTAATGAAATTGGTCTTGTTTCGAAGGTCTCTGAATGTATATTACTTTAAAAGTGAGTAGACCTAATTCAGAGGTTGTATGAGCGAGATATGTGCATTTTAAGGCTTCTAGTTTCAAACTTGGATTGAGGGTTTATTGGTCAATTTTACAAGTTAGTATTTTTTGATATTTTTCTATAATTAGTGTTAGTCATATATACACTATGGAGTTGATTTTATTGTATTTGGAGTTAGTATAAAATATGTACAAATATGGTATTTTAGCTAATATACAGGTGAATATTTACAAGTGAAATTGGCTTCTTATTTAATGCAAATATGAGTGCTAAAATGCAGATATTATGCTTGCATGCATGAATGTTAATTATGTAAGATAAGGGGAAACATGCTACTATTTTTCGGGAACAAAGCTCTATTTTCAACTCTTAGAGTGATGAATCACAGATTCATCAACCCCCTATACTTAAACCTTGCTCGTCCCCAAGCAACTAAAATGAAATGCAAGAGTGAAATGAGATTGGGTTCCATACCAAGGTCATGAACAAAAGTTGAAAATGGAGCTTGACTCAACCTTTGGATTAGTTGTGTGGCGGAACCTTTTTGGGATCTGAATTTAAGACCTAACAGACTTCAAGTTCCACAAGTCTTCTATTCAAGACGCCTCAACAGTCCGGTCAGAACAAATCCTCAAACGCAAATTTCTAATGACTATGATTCTTACTTGTACTGTGTAAGTGATAAATAGCTCTCCACATCAGAAATGGCTCAGAACCAGCCTCCTCTAACAAGGTAACTCTAATTACCCGATCCAGTGACTCTTTCCTCTAGGAGCAGGGTATTCCCTTCTAAGTTCAAGTGCGACCAACTCAATAGGAGGGGGTGGAGAAAAGAATGGACGGTAGCCAGTGTAGCTACCTATCCCGGGATGCCTGACCAGTGTAACCAAGTCATCCAGCTGTAGACTTCTTGCTAATATACATACTACGACAGGCAATATTTTTTTGGCATGTCTATATTTTTTTGGAGTTCTTGCATTTTTTTCTCTTTTTTTTCTTTTTTTTTGAACTATATACAAGGTGCAGCATGTACATCAGGAGTTTTTCCTCTTGAGCCAGTAGACTATCCCTCTTTTGAAGCATTATTGTAACCCACAGCATCCTGTCCTTAGACTTCAACATCACCAGACTAGGTTGAGATGCACTACCCTCCCTAGAGGAGGACGGATGTTTCCACCCGTGTGCTACTCCAAGCTAAAGGATTCTACCTCCTCACCACCTCGTCAATGAAGAGCTACATGCATTGTGCTTGTCCAAGTTAGGTCACTGTCTAAAAGAATCATGCGTGTGCACGAGATATTCTACTTTGACTAATCAAGATGACATGTGAACATAGACTTGTGGACTCAAAGAATTAAATCACTTGACATGAGAAATCTTAACTCCAGTTCCTATAAGGTTCATCCGAAATTAGGTGGATTAAGGTCAAATCAAGTCCATCCTCAATATCTACTCATGACTTGGTTCAGAACCCACTAGCTTTTCACCTTGCATATGCAACATATGCAGATGAGGTGTAGATGACATGCTATGAATGAAATGCAAGACTCTTTTTTTTTGAAATGCAAGGATGATATGCAAGAGTAAATAAGAATCCTTATTTTGAACATATATATTTTTTTAGTATACAACAAATTTTATTATTTACAACAAGTTTTTAATTTACACATAATATACATAGTATACAACACACATTTTTTTGGGTTTACATCTTATTTTACAACAAATTTTACATGAGTATGTTTTACCATAATTTTACAACTTTTATACAAGTATTATACATATAGTACAGAAAATTTTTTTTCCCAATTTTTACGCACCCCATAATTATTGCATAATATATACAGAAAATACGCGAAAGTATGAGCTATGGGTAAAGTATATATGTAATATATACACGCCCCCTATACTTAGCGTGTGCTATGTCCTCAAAGCACGAAAAGTGATTAAAAAGACATAGCTCGGGCTAAGCGTAGGAGAGCTAAAACTACAAAATGTATAGAAGTCGCTCCGCCCCCCTATACTTAGGCTCTGGCAGCCTAAGTGTAGAAGAAGATCAAAAATGGGGCGAACGAGGACAAGAGGGGAAATGGATGAGTATATACACGGTGGGCACCGATCCCCCGTATACGTAGGCTCTGTTGAGTCTAAGTATAGGACAAGAGTGAGTATAAGAATGGATGTGATCTGGAGGATGTACAGTCAATAGATGCGGGTCACTCTCCCCCCTATACTTAGGATCTGGTTATCCTAAGTATAGTCATAAAATGAAATGAGATGAGCCGGGGCGAGTGATTCGGATCACTGGGGAGGGAGGGAGAGAAAGTATATACAAGAAAGATTGAGAATATACAAGGATTAATAAGGTTTACAAACGAACCTTCTTGCGGACGCGAGGAGGTGGATAATATACATATGTGTCGCTGTCGGAATCGTCCTCAGATGTATAATAGTGAGGTGTAGGGATCGTCCAACGAGGGTCGACACATGGCTGCTTGCTTAGATATGGCTTGAGAACAGTCGAACTGAGCTCACTCATATAAATCACCTTATCCGGACCAGATGAGGACTCCTCAGAAAATTCCTTCTCTTGTGTGTTGAAGGAAACTTTCTTAGCCGGTTTGCTAGAACTTGAATCATTGAGAGGGAGATGAGAGAGACGCGCCTTGAGAGGTTTGGGGGAACATCTCGAGGAATCAATTCTCAGCTTCCACTCACTAGATAGCCGACTAGAAGAGGGAGAAATCGTGTTTTTATGTGGAGTCAATTCAATCTTCGTGGCTTCCTTTGAAGGTCCGGGACGTGGTGTGGTGCTGGCCATGGGTTCCTCATAAGAAGAGTCACCATATAGATTATAATATTCCTGAAGGGTCAGCAAATGTCTCGGGAAGGTGCTAGTGGTCTCAGTCGACTTGGCATTATTAGGCTCTTGTGTCGGATCAGCAGAATGATCAAGGCAATCAAAAAAGGTTGTATCCGAATTAATGATAGCTTCTGGTCGTGAGTCCTCCTTAGAAGCTGTCACGGTGGTGGTGCAAGCAGTTGATGAAGTGGAGGTGTGGCGAGTCTGGAAACCAACGGTCGTCCGGATAGTCGGTCTCTCAGGTGTAGCCGAGAGGTGGGACTCATCTACCTCTCAATGGTCATGACAGTCAACGAATGTGCGGGTCACCATAGAGTAAAGTCTATCAAAGAATGGGTGAGGTCGGAGTGCTCCCAATGCTGAAAAACCAATCTCCCGAGTCTCGCAATCTATAGTTGCCTTAGCTGTGGCTAAGAATGGCTAAGGTAAAGGTGTAAAATAAATGCTAGGTCGTTGCGACCTCAATCACTCGGGCTGAGTAAATCAAGAAAAATAATCAACCACTCGAATAAGATAAAATCAAGCAAGCACAAGAAAGAGCGGTCTAGCTATTAGGTTTAACCTGGTATAGCTCCCAGGGTCGAACTCAAGGAGCACAGATTGGCCTTGCGGCCTACGATGTAGTCAAGTATCCAAGGAAGTCTTTTTTAGGGTTTTTATTTGTTTTTGTATTTTTCTGATTTTTTAAAGGATGAGAAAATGAGAGAAAATGAATGCAATGCAACTTCAACGATTTATACAACACACAAAAATGATGCAAAAATTCCAGAAAATTGGTTTTTATGTTTTAAATGTTTTTTACTGTTTTTGGTGAATTTTTGGAATTTTTCTAATGAATAAAATAATTATTAAAAATCAAACAATGCAAAGAATGTAGGGTACTGTCCAGCAAGGTTAGAAACTCAAAAATAAAATATTTAAAAGCTTCAAACAACCCTGGAGGTAATTTTCCTATAATCTAGAAAGAATAAGGAAAATTTAGGCACCCTACTTAATGTTTTTGGATTTTTAATTTATTTACTCCAATTTTTATGAGTTTTTAGGGGTTTTTCAATTTTTATGGTTTTTAATGGATGAAAAGTGGCCAAAATTGGCTCGAAAATCAATCAACCAGTAAACAACATTACCTAATTTTTTTAGAATTTTTAAAGGTGATTTTATATTTTTTTGGTATTTTTAAAGTCAAACAGTGGCGAAAATAGGGGTTTTTGAATTTTTAAAAATAATAAATGAAATCCAAAATGTCCCCAAAAATCATAGAAATTCCTACACCATGGCAGGAGCCATGTGTCAAAATTTCATTGGATTTGGAGGTCGTTTGATATTTTATTCAAAAATAAAGGTGGGGCACTGTGCACAGGGACCTAAGTGCAAATACCCAAAAGTTCTGGGGTCCTGGTGCAAAATACCCAAGAAGTCACGTGCCAAGCACGTGTCTGGGGCACACAGGGACCTAAATGCAATAAAAATAAGTTCCAAGGACCTATTGATAACTCGTATCAAAAGTCCAGGGGCTTATATGCAATTTACCCAAAATAATTCGCACATGTACAAAATCAATGCTCACAGGGGTATATTTGCAAATAAACGAAACATTTCATGCATTCATTAACATCCAGAACTACAAGGGGTCGCATGCAAATAACCCAGAATAACACGTGATGACGCACGTGGTTCACTACTGGCAGGGGTATAAGTGCAATTAAAATAAAGTCCGAGGTCCTTGATGCAAATAACCCAGAAAATAAACAACTAGAATTGAAAATTACAGGACTAAACTGAAATAAGACAAACAGAGGGGGTCCTATGAAATTTACCCCTTTATTAATAGCGACGGCCCGATGGTGACGCGTGGATGATCGGACGGTGGAGAACAAACGCGCCTTTAACGAAGGAAGCGCGGGCCTGATCTGACGGCTGGTATGCGTCCACGTGGTTGATCGGACGGTGGAGCTGCTGCGTGGCTCTTCGAAGAAAACCAAGCCCAGATCGGATGGTCGAGGTGCAGCCACGTGGATAATCGGACGGCTGATAGACGTCGTGGCTTAACCTCGCTGCTCAACGGCCCAGATGAGATCCTCTGATGTATCGACGGCTGCTGCCCCTCCTCAGATGAACGGATGAGGATTAGATCTGGAGCTGGAGCATCATCGGACGGCTCTGGAGGGTCCTCGAAGAACTGATGGCCGGCGAACTTCGCCGGCCTCGTGAAGGTGCCTCCGGTCTCCTCTGCTGCGCCTGAAGGTCGGAGAAGCTCCGGCGTGAAGTTGCGCAGCTGCGGCGGGTCTCCAATGCCTCGGCCGAACCCTGGAAGGCTCGGGCGAGGTCGTCGGAGAAGAAGCTCCTGGCTGAACTGGGAAGGAGGCTCAGACACCCCCTTTGGACCTGCAAAATGGTCAAGAAGCTTCGCGGGTCGAGGGCAAAGTGCCTCGACCCGGTTAGGTGGCGTGAAGGTGGACGGTGCGGCGTGGCGAACGAGCTCCGGCGAGCGGAGGACGGTGAAGCTCGACTCCCAGATCCTGTGCGATCTGGGTTGAGTGAAATGGCGTAGAAGGTGCGTGAGGAGGTTGCGAAGGTGCTGATCGGGTCGGATTGGAAGATGGGTAATCGGAGTGGCCGGAATCGGAGATATGCGTCGGAGGTCGGAATTGGGGGAAATCGGAAATTACGCTAAATGGGAAAGAACTAAGGTTACCTGATGGCTGAAGTAGACTGTGCTGGAGATGGGCTATCTCCGGGTCGTAGCTTCGAAGGACGTCAAGGCCTGAAGCTCGGTGCTCGACGCTGGCGGCGGAGCAAAGACGGCGATGTTCGCCGGATCGATGGAATCGCCCTCTCGCCTCACTGCAACACGGGCAAAAGCTTGCTGTCACTCTCGCCTTGCCGATGGAGGTCACGGGGAAGAGGGAGATGGGCCAAAGATGCGGCGCGGAGGCGGCGGAGGTGATGGCTATATAGGGTGACAGGGGCGTCTAGGGTTGAGTGGGGACGGCGAAGGAAAGCTTTGATTTGATGGCGGAGGATCCGGCGAGGGAGAGGGATGTGCGGCGAAGAATTTGGGCGCGGGGGTTGAGTGGGAGACAGCTGGAGTCGCGTGGGAAAAATCGGGGAAGAAGGCGCGGCGCGCGACGGCCAGAAAAGGAAAGAGGCGCGGGGGAGTTGACCGGGGTCAACATTCCCCCGTGGCCCAATCAGGAGCGGCCACGTGTGCCCGAACTTTGACCATTTATTTTAGGGCAAAAATAGGTCGAATTAAAGAAAACTTAAAACATGAAATATTTTTCTTTTATTTTTTTCTATTTTTTGGTGATTTTTAATTAATTTTTGGAAATAAAAATAGGTTAGCTCTATATATAGGTATATGTACACTACATGGATTTTTATTTTTGATTTTTTATTTGTTATTTTTATGTGTTTTTATGCTCATTTTGTATTTTATTTATTTACAACATGAAATATAGAATAAAAGAATATTTTTATTTTATTTTTATTACTTATATACAAGGGTGAAATAAATAAATAAATACATTAATATACATGGTATAAATACAATGTATTTTTGTATTTTCAATTTTGTAATTTTTATTTGATTTTTGTTTTGTTTCTTTTTATTTATTTTATTTACAAAATAAGCCATAGAATATTCACAAAAAGTTTGGAAAATAAATGAATTTATTTACAAGGTTAAATAAATACAAGGGTGTGGTTTATACACATGGTGAAGGAGTGATATTTTTGAATTTTGATTTTTATCTTTTTATTTTGTTTTTAATAGAATATACACACAATATGTACAAGTATATTTTTGGGTGAGGAAAATATAAAGTTTTATGTATTTACAAATATATATATAAATGTGAGCCCCTATCTCTCTCTACTTGGCTTTTATGCGGTCAGGCCCATGCTGAGCCCTCCCTTGGGTTAGGTTGCTCAATATTTATTCTAAATATTTCCCTCTTTTTCTTTTTGCTCTTTATTCTTTTATTTTGTGCACAAAAACATGCTAATTATAGGTTTTTTTACACAATGCATGCTTTTGGTATTTATTGGTATTTACACATATCTACATGTATTTGCAAAGGTTTTTGTAGCTAAAATAGAAGAATAAAGAGTGATGAATGGGTATTCATCAGTCTATCAAAGAATGGGTGAGGTCGGAGTGCTCCCAATGCTGAAAAACCAATCTCCCGAGTCTCGCAATCTAATAGTTGCCTTAGCTGTGGCTAAGAATGGCTTCCCAAGAATAATCGGAGACTGGGTAAACCCTCCTCAGTGCTCGATGTCAATGATCGTGAAGTCCACCTGGAGTAGAGCACCTTGGAAAGTAACGATGACTGAAATATTTCCTCTAGACCATTTGATGGATCGATCAGCCAGTTGAACGATCTCTCTTGACTTTTTGATTGGCCTGAGTTTGAGCTTGTCAAACACAGAGGTCGGGAGGATATTTATCGGTGAGTCATCATCGACTCTTGCATGGGTGAAGATGGTGTCTTTGATTTCACATTCAACTTGGGGCAACCGCTTCACTCTGCGGCTCTTGGTATTTCTACCCATCACCAAGGATGTGGCCATAGACAGTATGTGTCTTTCAGTCCTTGTTCTCTTAATACCCGACCTCTTGGGCATAAATTTACTCTTTACAAATCTCTTGAGGTCGGGGAAGTGATGTATGGCCTTTATTAAGGGAGTTTAAAGACCAATTCCTCATCAAGTGCTTCCCTTAAAGTGGAATCCAATTTTTTTTAAATCATTTTCATTTTCAATTTTTATGTGAATTTTTGATTTTTCAATTTTTTGGTGTTTTTGATAGATGAATGATCAGACTCTAGATTGTAGGGCAAGTGGTTAGTAGAAGAGGGAGATAGAATGAACTCCAGTTGTACAGACGGTGTGGGTTCCCTGATGTTTGTGTTGTTTTCAACCTCAAAAATACTCTTGTCTTTTCTCACTTTTATACCCAGGCTGGTAGAAATTGAGTGGAATATTCCCATTACATCTCTCAACTCGTTACCAAATGATTCATTTTTCTTAATAAGTCTAGAGATGTCATCCTCCACAAAATTCTCATGACAAATCATGGGAGAGTTCTGCTCAAGTGGAGGGTACTGCTGAGACTTTGGGTGCTCATACTCAACATACCTAGAATCTGGCATGTAATGCTGGGTCGAGTATGGAACATCTAGATGGCAAATATTGGTCTAAGCCTCGTATGATGAAACAGGGACTGATAAGTCTAGCTCATGAGTCCAATCTTGTGAATGCATAGGCTCTCCAAATGAAGGCTGGTTAATGGAAGCTTGATCACTAAAGTCAATCAAGTCGGGGAAATCATGATGTACAGGCCTCTCTATTCGGGTTGTTCGATCGACCATGTTATGCCCTAAGTTCAAGTCGGAATGTGTATATGTGAGTTGTGGTATGGTCCCTACTTCGGGTGAAGTATGTGGGGGCATATAACTTTGCCAATCATCTGTCTCAGTAGTGGCTTGCTCTTCATTTGAGTCTTTGATTCCTGCAAGCTCTTGAGAGTAAGGACAGTAACCCCAAGGTGGAAGTGGATCCGAAGTATAAAAATATGGAGTAGGTGAGAATTGCGAAGAAGTGGAGAAATCAGTTGAAGTTCTGACTTCATAATCGGGTTGAGGTGGGACCGACCACGGGTAAGGGTCTCCCGTGGATGGCAGAGGATACATGGAAGAAGGAGAAGGTGAAGATTAACAGTATATAGTCAAGGAGGAATGATCAGAGGTCATAGGGTATGGGGACCAATATCCCGACATCTTGAAGAGGATATGTAAGTAGAATGAGGTAGAAAATACGCAGTTACGCAGGATAACACACACGGACAGACATAAAGACAAATGCAAGAGCAAACCCTGAATTCACACTCAACACAGTGAAGGACCCAAAACCGAGTCTGATTAGTCTTGTTGAATTTAAGTGTGAACTTTTCAGAAAAGATAACAAGGAGTTACGCGGCCTATAGGGAAGTCGGCTCAGAGCCGGATGCGTCTTCCCTGTTTAACATGTCACCTAAGATACCGACGGTCCTTTCTTTCTTCGCTCCTATCCGGAGTTGGGGAGTCAAAGATCGTGCCCCTATCTACCTGCAAGAAGGCGGAGGCTGACAAAGCTAGGCCTTATCGCAAAGTACCGTTGGTTCGCTCCTGACTACCCGTGAACAGGCGGAGGCTACTTGGTACTAGTCAGTGAATCTAAAAATATCCAACTCGTGATATTTGTTAGGATCAGTTGACCCGTGATATGGAAGGCGGGGATTTGGGCTCTGCCTTAAGGTGTTCACACACACTCAAGTACCCTCACTCAGCCTGAAAACAAGGTCGGGGTTACTCTCCCGCAAACAAGGGTTAATTTTAGTCAAATTTTTTGGTTCAATTCAATTAGCAGTCCCGATTTTAAAGATTAGTTGTCACTGATATTAATCCACACAAGTAATCACGTCTACCGTCCAGTCCCAATTCCTTTATCCTAGGTTAGAAAACCGAGAGAGAGAGAGAGAATCGGAAAAAGCCGATGCAATCGAGAAAATGATGATGAATGCTTGAGTAAGAAGACTTACAGTGCCTCCAGCTCTCTACAATGCGGGATGCAGGACTGAATTGAAATTTTATACTAAATGAATGCAGAAGATGAAAAGCCGCTCCTAGACAAGCAGTTCTATTAGCGAGTGAAGAACAAGTTCAATTTGACTAGATCTGCGGTCTAAGTGCGTCTTTTAAGTGTATGTGTGGTCCTAAAAATTACGAGCACAAGCAATTCCTAAAGTGTCTCGAGGAGCCGCTAGTGCAAGCCTAAGTTACAATTCAAACCACACAGCACACGGAGACATAGTTCCACTATCTTTACACACGCGAGAACCCAAACGGGAACCGCTAGAAATGATGCAAAGAAAACGAGAAATATAAGTCCTCTCAAATCTCTCAAACAAATTAAAATGCATGTTCCTCGAAGCGTCTTTGACTCCGGAGTCCCTCGCACAAAAACAAGTTGAGGTCAAATAGAGAACGACACAAAAATGCAAAAATTTAAAAGACAGAGAAATATTCACAAGAAAACCGGGGGTCAGACTACCCGGGAATAGAAAATCAAACACTCAGAAATAACTGCAAATTAACCTAAGCCGTGCCTCCCCGGCAACGGCGCCATTTGACAGACACAGATGGCCTACCCTTTTAATGTGATCTGATTGACTATTTCGTTGCAGTCGGATAGATCCGCGTCGATCAAAAATAACCACACAAATCGATTAAATCGTCGAATGAATTTATGTACGGTTTTATGTTTATTTAGCCTGGGCAAGCCCCAGGGTCGACTCAAGGAGGCAAAGGAACAACTCAGGATCATGTTAGATGAATTAGATTACGGTTTTCCGAGTAGGATCTTTTTTTTAATGTAACACATGCAAAATCAGGCCAAATTACAAGTTAATTCAAAAGGATGGTCAAATTAATTCCAAAAATTATGAAACTTGGCCAGATGATGAAATATGACGAAATTAAGTTACACTAATTTTTTTGGAATTTTATGAGACTTTATGAATTTTTTATAAATATTTTAGTGAAAATAGAGAGATTATGAGTCTTTAATTCCTAATAAATCCACGAAATCAATTTATCCAGAGAAGTGTTTATCTCAAATAGATATTTCAATAAGTAATCTAGGAGACTTGAAATTTCTATAAAATATTATTTGTGGAATTAATTAAAAATAAATTACAAAAATCACTCTATAATTTATTTTATGCACAAAACAACTCCTGATTGGATGAAATTTGAAAAGTAATTAAAGAACACTTGGAGGCATCATTTACAATTTTTTCGCAATTTTTGGAGTAATAAATGACTATGTGCAAATTTCAGAGTGTAATTGGGCAAAATATAACTCAATTTCAATCTCTGTTTTTTAATAAAATGTCAAATGCTCACAAAAATATAAATAAATAGCCACAAGATAAAGAATTAGTTGCTCTACAACATGATATTTTTGATTGAATAAAAAGATGTCAAATGATTGTTCAAATTAATGCATAAACTTAGGGGTGTATTCGCAATACAAAAATGAAATAAACAAATAAAAATGTGCACTGGACACTTTTTGTGATTAAAGCAATATGTAGGATAAACAATGCAACTTTCACGAAAATAAGAAATTAAAATAGACCATTCAATCGTGGGTTCCAAAAATGGAACCCACCTTCCACCTTATAGGGCACGCTAGAGGAGGCGGCGGCTATGGGCAAGGTCCGCGGGAGGGGTACGAACGGCGCCGCTCGAACGGCCGCGCCAGAAGCGGCGTGCGGAGGGCGACGCGCCTGTTGCGTGAGGGAGCTGTGGGACACACAGCTAGTAACCGCTGGCGAGTGGTGGGCGGCGCGCCTGGCGGCGCAAACGTGTGTGAGGGGTGCTAGTCGTGGGGACGAGGCAGCACAGCGGCGCCTGGAGGGGCCCGATGGCGACACATGGCGGAGAAGGGGGTCGAGTACTGCTCTCGTGCGGCAGCGGCTGGAAGTCGGCCAAGGGCGGAGTGCGCGCGGCGCGCCTGGGCGCTGGTGGCTGTGGGGCGCGTGGCGCGGTTGGGGTGGTGGCTGCACCTTGGAGGGCGGCGGCGCAAGGGCGACCCATGGTGACGCACGAGGAGGGGAGTCGGTAGGAGGTGCTGGGTCGGACAGCGGGCCGCGGTGCTGGAGGCGGTTGACGGTGGCGCGCGTGGGCTGGAGGTAGGCCTGACGTGCGGCTGGTGGCGAGGGGGACGACAGTTGGTGCCGCACCGCTGTGGGCAGCCGCGCGCACAGCGATGGAGGACGGCGGCAGTTGGCGTGAACGGGCAGGCACTGCGGACTGCGGCACAAAGGGACGGCGAGGTGCTGGCGGGGGAGCATGGCCGTCCAAGGAGACCTGGAGTTGTGGCTTTTTTTTGCAATTTTTTTTATTTTGTTGTAAACAGGAAACAATGGTAGAAATGAAATGAAGTGGTGATTGTGGTAGTGATGATGATGGTGGGGCAATTGATGTGGTTTGGATGTGATGAACAAGATAAACAAATTATGTTATATAATAAAAAATTGACAAGATAAAGATAGAGAATTTACCTGTGTTCGTCGGCTTGGGGAGCCGCGTCGTACGGCTTCCTGTTGTGGCCTCGATCCGGTTAGACGAAAAATCGGAGAAGCTTTGCGATCTTGACGGGAAGTTCACTACGCGGAGATTAACCACGGATCTCGCCTGCAGGTCGTCGTCGCTCAACGTCTAAGGGGGAGCTGTCACCTCATGGATTAAACGGGGCTCGAACCTCTCTAACTCGTAGAATGGCGGATGAAGATGATGGGAGGAGTGGAAGAGAATATAACCAGGAGGAGGAGGTTGGAGAAGGATGGAGAGAGTGGGGTAGTGGGGAGTTATTAACTTGGAATGGAAGAAAAGTAAGGGAGAAGAGTTAAAAGGAGATAAAATAAATAAAATAATATAATAATATAATAGGCTACTAAAAATAATTAAAATATCAATAGTAAAATAATAATAAATAATAAGATATATCCGAAATTAATAAAATAATAAAAAATTGGGGTGACACATGGCGGCTCCAGGAGCTGCCACATGTCGCTCCTAAAAAATTCAAAAATTAAATGTAAAGAAAATAAAAAAGAAATAACAAAAGGGATTAAATCAAACAGTGGTCAACACGAAAGTTTCTCGTCTCGACGAGATCTACAACTTTTGTGAAGGGTCGAAAATCAAAGGAGATCATACGTACAAAATGTATTTTTGGGTGGTACCTTATAGATATAAAATACCGCATTTTATCTTTTGTAATTTTTTTTTCATTTTTAAAAGAGATAAAAATCAAAATAAAGTTAGAAAAATTATGAGAGGAGTATTTACAACTTAATCTATTTTTTTGGATTTTTAATAATTAAGAAAATGAAATGGTAAAATACAGGGGCAAAACGGTCAATATGTACAATATACAAAAGGGGCCCAAAACCCAAGTTTTGCATACGATCTCCGATTTTAATGAAATTGGTCTTGTTTCGAAGGTCTCTGAATGTATATTACTTTAAAAGTGAGTAGACCTAATTCGGAGGTTGTATGCGAGAGATATGTGCATTTTAAGGCTTCTAGTTTCAAAATTGGATTGAGGGTTTATTGGTTAATTTTACAAGTTAGTATTTTTTTGATATTTTTCTTTAATTAGTGTTAGTCATATATACACTATGGAGTTGATTTTATTGTATTTGGAGTTAGTATAAAATATATACAAATAGGGTATTTTAGCTAATATACAGGTGAATATTTACAAGTGAAATTGGCTTCTTATTTAATGCAAATATGGTTGCTAAAATGCAGATATTATGCTTGCATGCATGAATGTTAATTATGCAAGATAAGGGGAAATATGCTACTATTTACTCAGGAACAAAGCTCTATTTTCAACTTTTAGAGTGATGAATCACAGATTCATCAGCCAGCATGGCCTATACACCATCCCCCAGTTCACTCTCATTTGGATGGGGAAAATCAGTTGTAGTTGATCTCTCTCAGGACGTGATCCCTAGCATGGGACTCCTTGCAGACAAGCTCACTGTAGTCGAGAGGATTGACAAGAGAATTGATGAATTGGACTAGAGCGTCTCCAAGATTCCAAAACAAATGGAGGAGTTGACTGATAGGGTATCTAAGATAAAGATATCTATCGTGACTACATCCTCTGCTCCTGTATATCGAGTTCACCATATTCAGGAGCAGTTAGTGTCAAGGCAACCCCAGCCGTTGGAGCAGGACCAATCCTACACCCATTCTTTCTAGCAGCCACCTCCATTAGCAGAGGCAGTTCAGGAGGAGCCTCCACCGGTTTGGGAGGTGAACGGAGTATGGTATACTCAGGACCCAGCCAGGCAAGGAAGTATGGGAGACCGACAAACCTATCAGCGTCCCTCGACCTTTCACAACATTGCATTCACCTCCGCACCACCTCCTTCGCAGCAGAGCCCTAGATTCCAGCCACCCCAGCAGCAGCAACAGTACTAGCAGTATGGCCGACAGGGCCATTACGAAGCGGGCCAGTAGGGCCCGCAACCCCAGAAGCAGTCGCAGACAGTACCATGTCCAACAGGGTCAGTCTTCCAATTCTTCTTCCCAGTCTTATCCACTTCCTTCATTGCATAGTCCCGTGGATATTCAGCAGCAGATACTCAACGAGCTTCGTTCCTATAGGAACGAAATTCACGACTTACAGGTTGATGTCAACCGCCCGTCCAGATGGTGAGACGAGCAGACTGCACCCTCTACCTCTATCCCAGCCCAAGTTTAGGCTAACCCCAATAGCCTGAACCGATCTAGTTCTCAGTAGCACTTTAGTCAGGTATACTATTCAACATCTCCTAGATCTGAACATGAGATTCTTTAGTGTGATGAGGCTAACCACATGTCACTCAGGAGCGAAAGGACCATGACCGTACCTGACCGGGAGAGGGACACGAGGAAGGGCATCTCTGGAGCACTACCTGAGGAGTCTTCAGAGGATGAGGAGGAGAGGCATCATATTTCAGAGCCCCATCAGCACCATTCGAGGATTTCTACTAAGGGAGCCGAGAGGATGAGGAGAGCATGTATGCAGCATCGACAACATGGATACACTTCTGATTCTACGGAGGACCTTGCATCTCCGGTTGTGGCGGATACCACTCCATCTTCTATTCCACAACCTTTAGTAGATAGTCTTGATTTCGGTCCCATGTTGCATCAAAAAGACTCATGTATGAAGAACTCTGTTACCGTTAATGCAAAGAATGATCTTTCAGTTCATGATTCATACTCTTCATCCTCTGTTTCTCTAGCTTCAATCCATTTCCCCTATGCTCTTACGGTAGGAAAGCACATAAAAAAGATTCAGAAAGATGACCCGATATGGCACCGTTTTGTAAAGAGAACATCACTGTAAAGATGCCATTTGATGAATATATGGCTAACCATCCTGCATTCCAAAAATACCTTAAGGTGGGATGTAAACCTACAAGGGTTAGCAGGAAGAAAGATAACTGAAATATAAAGACACACGTCTTATCAGTAGCCACAACCTATTGTCTCAAGAATCAGACTTTACCAAGGAAAAAGAGAGACATGGGTGCTCACTATGTGGAGAGTCGTATTGACGACATTGCGTTTGCCCACACACTCTTGGATAACGGTTCGTCGATTAGCTTACTTCCCTTAGCATTATATCAGAAACTGGATTTGGGACCACTTCGCAAATCTAGAGCTTTACTCCAATTCGCAGATCATTCAATGAAGAGACCTAAGGGAGAAGTGAAGAACGTAGTTATCTCGATTGAGGGGCAGAACTATCAGGTTGACTTCACAGTCTTGGACATGGAGACCCCCAATCATTGGAGAGAATCTCATATTATTCTTGGGCGGCCCTTCCTTAGGACCGCAGGCACAACTTTCGATTATGGTACGGGAATGATGAAGTTCCGTTCTCTAGGTGGAAAAGTGAACCTTGAGATGAAACAAACCAAGTGTCAGCGACTCGATTCAGAGAGTAGCATAGAGTACTCATCTTCAGAGGCAGATTGCAGAATGATTATCATAGTTGGGATTTGGGGACAGATTCCTTTAGGACAGAGCGAGTCCCTTTCATCTGGAAAGGGTATAGTGGATGATGCAGTTTTCCAAGTGTTGTATGATCTTGTGAGAGATGCATATACCTATCCCCATGATGACACAGAGATCCATCTGGATCTGTCAGTTCCATCCCCTTCAGAATGATCATGGACATAGATGACGAGTCGGGCACGGCCTTGGACGAAATACCGCGTTTCTCTGGCGATCCGACTCTCCATACTTCTGAGTTGGTGGCGAGTACTACGTAGCTTAGCCCACCTTCATGCAATAGGGAACCAGATTTCGATTCAGTTCAGCCAGATCTTCTTGATGATACCACATTGCCAGAACTGAAATCACTACCTCCTATAGTCAAGTACTCCTTTATTGCGGGACCCAAAGAGGGATATCCTATCATCATTAGCTCAAAATTGACTTTAAAACAGGAGTCTAGGTTGTTAGAAGTTTTACAGAGGAACCGCAATGCAATAGGCTGGACAATGTCGGATCTCGTGGGCATCAACCCCGCTCTCTGCTCGCACCACATTTTTACTGAGGATAATGTGAGACCTTCCTGTGAGTTCCAAAGGAGACTTAATCCCAATATACGGGAATTAGTGAAGAAAGAAATTGAGAAATGGTGCAAGGCAGTGTTCATATACCCTATTTCTGACTCCAAGTGGGTGGACCCACTTCATGTTGTCCTGAAGAAATCAGGAATTTAGATGGTCACCAACGAGGAGGGGGTAGAGATCGCGACATGAGTACCTACGTCGTGGCGTATTTGTGTTGACTACATCCGCCTGAATGTTGCGACCAAGAAAGATCACTTTCCCTTGCCTTTTATTGATCAAATCTTGGAGAGACTCGCAGGGAAAGAGTTCTTCTGTTTTCTTGATGGGTACTCAAGCTACAACCAGGTGGCCATAGCCCCTGAGGACCAGGAAAAGACCACATTCACATGTCCATTCGGTACTTATGCTTTCAGGCGCATGCCATTCGGGCTCTGTAATGCCCCTAGCACATTTCAGCAGTGCATGATAGCCATATTTGCCGAGATGGTGGGAGATTTCCTAGAAGTGTTTATGGATGACTTCTCAATCCATGGAAATTCTTTTGATACATGTTTAGCACACTTGGACTGAGTCCTCACGAGGTGTAGAGAGGTGAATCTGGTACTCTCATGGGAGAAGAGTCGCTTTATGGTGACGGAGGGTATCGTGTTGGGGCATGTCATCTCCAAAAGTGGAATGGAGGTTGACCCTGCCAAGGTGGAGGTGATCAAGAAACTTGATCCACCTACCAACGTGAAGTCAGTGCGGTCATTCTTAGGGCATGTTGGATTCTATAGAAGATTCATTCAGGATTTTTCAAAGATCGCCCGCCCATTGACTGAGCTCTTAGGGAAAGACACAGAGTTCGTTGTAGATCATAGGTGTCTAGAGACCTTTGAGCTCTTGAAGAGGAAGATTTGTGCCTCGCCTATCCTACAAGCTCCTGACTGGTCTCTCCCCTTTGAGATCATGACTGATGCCTCAGATTTCGCTATAGGAGCCGTGTTAGGACAACGACGAGAGGGGATCCCATTTGTGATCCATTACACGAGCAAAGTATTAGATCCTACACAGAAGAATTATACAGTGACTGAAAAGGAAATGCTCGTTGTAGTATGGGCCCTCGAGAAGTTCAGATCATATATTTTGGGCTCTAAGATGACAATATATACTGATCATACAGCCATTCGATACTTAATGGAAAAGAAGGATGCGAAGGCGTGTCTTCTTAGGTGGTTTTTACTCCTCCAAGAATTTTATTTGGAGATAAAAGATAAACCTAGTGTGAAGAATGTTGTGGCTGATCACCTTTCTTGGATTGAACTTAAGGATTCTCCTGATTATGAGTGGATTAGAGAGTCCTTCCCAGATGAGTCAATTTGTGTTATTGACTCACTTCTGTGGTATGCCAACATGGTGAACTATCTTGTCTCCAAGCAGGGTCCTCATGGTTGGACTAGGAGTAGCATTGATCGGCTGAAGTCGGATTCGAGGAGATACCACTGGGACGATCCTTTCCATTTCTTCGAAGGACTAAATTGTGTTTGAAGAAAGTGTATTACTCAGGAGTAATACCAGAGTGTCCTCATATATTGTCATTCACTTGAGGCAGGAGAACACCATTCGGGAAAGAGAACCACTCACAAAGTACTTCAATGTGGATTGTATTGGCCGACCTTGTTTAAAGATGCTTTTGATTTTGTACGGTAGTGCCCAATTTGTCAAAGTATGGGAGGGACAGTTGGACAGAGAGATGAGATGCCTATGCAACCGATGATTATTTGTGACGTTTTTTATGCACGGGGCATAGATTTTATGGGTCCCTTTCCAAACAGCCAAGGACATGAGTACATATTGTTGGCCGTTGATTATTTATCCAGGTGGGTGGAGGATATCCCAACCCGAAATGCAGACAACAAGACTGTTTGTAAGTTTGTGAGAGACCATATTATTGCTAGGTTCGGGGTGCCAAAGTTTTGGTATCTGATGGGGGTAGCCACTTTGTGAACCGAGATATGAAATCTTTAGCTAAGGACTATGGATTTGAGCGTAAAGTTACTAGTCCTTACCACCCACAGTCCAACGGCATGACAGAGGTTTCGAACAGAGAGGTGAAGAGTATTTTATAGAAATTGGTTCATCCCGATAGGAAGAACTGGTCTCAGCTCTTGGACCAAGTTCTGTGGGCTTATAGGACAACCTACAAGACACCATTGGGTACTTCACCATTTAAAATGATCTATGGCAAGTCATGCCATTTGCCCGCAGAATTGATTCATAAATCCGAATGGGCAATTAAGAAGATTAATTGGAGTTGTCACCTTTGGAAGCTTTGTCGAGACATGAACTTGAACGAGCTCGTGGAAATATGAAACAGGGCATATGACAACAATTTGATTTATATGGACAAAGTAAAGAGATGGCATGATCAGCACATTAGGTGCAAAGACTTTGTCCCTGGACAAAAGGTATGGTTGTTTAATGCCAGGTTGAAGATGTTCCATGGAAAGCACAAATCTAAATGGATGGGTCCCTTTGTTGTTAAGAAAGTGCACGTGAATGGAAGAGTAGAGATAACTGATCTCACAGATGGTGCACAATTTCATGTGGTGAATGGACAATTATTGAAGCATTTTGTTGATTCCAAAGAGCAGTTAGTCCAAGTCGAGGTCATCAACTTCATGCAGAGTGAGCACAGAGCAGATACATTATATCACTCGTCATGAAGATGCAGCATCAAGATTCAGCATCTTGGAAGATTCATTGCCCTTGTACATTCTCCTTTCTTTGTATATTCTCCAGAACACATCTGTTCTCACACTTACTCCTGTCCTATACTTAGGCTGACCAAAGCCTAAGTATAGGGGGAACCGATGCCCGCCATGTGTATACTCATCCATTTCTCCTCTTGACCTCGTCCGCCCCATTTTTGCTCCACTTCTACACTTAGGCTGACCAGAGCCTAAGTATAGGGCGAAGGATCAACTTATATACTTTTTATTATTTTAGTCATCCTATGCTTAGCACGAGCTATGTCTTTTTCTCGCTTCTTATGCTCTGAGGACATAGCACATGCCAAGTATAGGGGGGGCGTGTATATATTACATATATACTTTACCCATAGCTCGTACTTTCACGTATTTTTGTATATATTATACAATAATTATGGGGAGGGTAAGTAAAAAAAGTTTTTCAAAAAAAAATTCTTATTAGCTTTAAAAAATACTTTTTCAAAAAAAAATGTCCTTTCTTATCTACCCATCTTTTTATTTGCTTTTAAAAAATCTTTTTCAAAAAAAATGTCCTTTCTTATCTATCCATCTTTTTCAAAAAAAACTTTTGAAAAAAAAGCAAAACGTTTTCTAAAAAAATTCTTCTTTTCCTTTTTTCAAAAAACTGTCTAAAAAATCACAAAATAAGTTGGTTTAATCCCTGACACAATTCACTTTCACACAAGAATAGTTATGTTCAAGAACACTTGGTTTATGAGGTCTTGAGATTTTGAGTTAACTAGCCTTAGTCATTAGGGTCCTTGACTTAATTATTCACATTTCCCTAGTTTGAAAGATTTGTGTGTTATATTGCATGCTTAATCTCTACATTAAGAATATGATCAACACCTCTCACATATCACTGCAATTATGATGAGATGAGTTGAAATTTCACTTGAGGAACTGGGATGAGTGATTTGAGTTTGGACTTGATTTGATGATGCTCGAGGATGGGATAAAATCAATGAAGGCTTCATGAAACCTGAGTGTCAGCATCTTTATCCAGTATGAGAACATGGTTCTTGTACTATCTCTTGACATTTACCTATGTGCCAGGGTGTGATAAAATAAAAATGTTGATCAGTGTGTGCCAACTCTTGGTAAAAGCAGTGGAGCTAGCCAAAAATACTACAAAGCAATGAAATGTCAAAGAAAAGCTCTCATTCCACAAAATCAATTATCAAAAGAGCTTCCACCAAAGACGAGCGCTCCCAACCATTTCAAAAGTGACCACTTGGACCACCACTATTAGGACCAAGAGTTGGGCTTGCACCAAAAAAGGGCTCTGCATTGTAAATGCTACAAGTTTGGTTGTAGAAGGTACGATAGATACTCAAAAAAGGAACACCCCAATGTACTCCCAGGAAAACAAGTGCAGATGACTCCAACTTCTCTTGACGGACACACTGATCACCAAAAATATTTGTTGTGTAATAAGGCACTTGAGAGAATCCTTGTTCCAATAAAAGGGAAAGAAGAAATGACACAATCCTATGCCCTCCAACAACTGGCCTTCCATCTACACTATTAAGTCTGACAACTAAAGAGACGGTGGATTGGATGCAAGAAACGGTTTATTCCCTAGTGTTGAGGATCGGGTTCTTAGGAGAGTCTCTTGGATTGGAACCATGGCTGACATTGTGACTCTACTCTTGTAACTGCAGTCAACACTTAATGTCATATCCCTACTATATATGTATACAAAGAGAGTCTGATGATTAGGGAAATTGGATACCTTTTGACTAGAGCTTGGTTTATCTTAGAAATTTAGGATATCTAAAATCGAGAGTTCTCGAACGGATCAAGTCTTGTATTCACATGCACAGTCAAGGGTTAACCCAACTTATTCATTCTTTATTTGCTCGAGGACTAGCAATGTTTAAGTATAGGGGGTGATGAATCCACGATTCATCATCACAATATCTAGATCTTAGCAAAATACCTGAGTAAATTCTCAAATAAATGTATATAAAATAAATAAATTAATAAAATAACTCTTGTAAATAAAACACATTAATTATTGTAGATCTTAGCAAAATACCTGAGTAAATTCTCAAATAAATGTATATAAAATAAATAAATTAATAAAATAACTCTTGTAAATAAAACACATTAATTATTGTATATTAGATTGTACAAAATAATTTAAAAATAAAAAGCCGCAAAAAAATAAAGGAGTTTTTCACCTGTAAATAGCCTAAAACTTCACCTATTTTTAATAATTTTATATCAACTCCTTTTTGGCTAATTCTTTCTCTAACCTGTTAAAAATGTATATAAAAATACAAAAATAGAGAATAAATTTTAGCTTAAATAAATGCTCCTAGATCCCAAAGGGAAAAAGCCGTAAAGACCAACTTCCAAGCCAAAATCCCACTCCATATGAACTCCAAATTCACCAAAATCACTTTTAAAGTTCAATTTAGTAAATTATCTATCCATTGGAAGTGGTTTCAATAAATCGGAGCTCATTTGCAAAGTTGGGTTTTGGGACCTAGATGTACATTGTATATTATGTATATGTTCATTCTTTATTCCTTTTTTATTTTATCTTTCCTAATTAATAAAAATAAAAAAAATCATGGATGTGTTGTATTTTGATTGTAGTATTTTATTGTATTTTTTCCATTGTAAATATCTCTTATTAAAAAGACAAAAAAAACATATTAGAAAATCAAACAAAAAATGTACATGTTGTATGTATTCCTTTGTAAATTCTCCACTATTTTTTCCTTCTTTATATTTTTGTTGTATTTAAAGTAGCCTACTTTATTTCATTTTATTTTCTTTTATTTTTTATTCTCTACAATAACCACCATTCAACTTCATTCTACCACCAACCTCCATTCAACCCCACCATTTTTTAAACCTCCCATTCAACTCCATTAATAATATAACCTCCCACCACTTTAATAACCTCTCATTTCATCCTATTTATATACATCACATCCTCCTTAATTTGCACTTGATCCATATTTATGTGAGGAGAGCCTAGTTCCCAGATTTGAATCGGTGACAGCGACGCAACCGCGGTCGAGCGACGACAACCCTCTCTCCAGTGAGATCTGTTGGCTTTTCAGCCAACATCACAGCCACATCCGTGCATTGCCCAAGCTCATCGCTTGCCGGAGATTTAAGAGAAGACCGTGCTCTCATGAGCACATCGTAGGCGATCGTCTCCATTGTAGGTAATTTTTCTTCTCATTTTATCATTTTGTTATTTTTGCAATTTTTCAGCACATCAAATTCACCACCCAAAATCCTTTATTTGTTTATATCTTTATCACATCACCACCATCATCACTTCCCTTTTTTATTTTCTTCTTTTCCTTTTGTTTTAAGAAAAGTAAAAAAAACTAAAATAAAAAAATTGTTCAATTCCAGCAACAACAAAAATTGAAAAAAATTTAAAAAAAAGACAGTAGGAGCGGTTCGGCCGCCCCCCACCTTCAACGTCGGCCGCCCCTCTCTCACCTGCGCCACAGTCGCTGCCCCAACTACCCCAACGACGCTTCCCTGTACACTCCGCCAACCGTGCGGCACCTCCGCCCCTCTGCTGCCGGCGCTTGCGCCCCACAACCGCAGCCAGCCGGCCTCCCGCCTCCTACGGCCATTCTGCCTCCCGTCGGTCACCATCTCCATCCGTGGCTACGCACGATCCGCCGACCCTCCAAGACACTGACGTGCGCCGCCCTCTCCTTCGCCCCGTGCCTCACCACCCCCTCCTTGCGGCCGCACCGCCGATGCCACCGCACTACCCCATTGTTGGGTTCCACCTGCGAACCAAGGAAGAAGAAAGGTCATTTATTTTTCTTTATTTTTTATTGTAAAAATTGCATAAATTTCTTATATAGTTTCAGTAATTGTAAAATGGTCCCTGTATATGTTTTTGTTGTAAATATTGTTTTCTGAATTTGCAAAGACAACCCTATGTTCGCATTTTAATTTCGACATCCATCTTACATCGTTTTATTCAATGAAAAATGTCATTGTGTTGAGCAACTAATTGTCTACATTCTGAATATTTATTTATATTTTTATGATCTTTGGGTAATTAATTAAAAATATTTAACTGAAATATTGCATATTTTACCCATTCTGTGCTCTTAAATTGATATCTAACTCACGGTAGCTCTAAAAATTCTCAAAAAATTAGACATGATGTCTTGAAATGTGATTGAATACTGTTCAAATTTCGTCCAAAGTAAAGTTGTCTTGTGCCCAAAATAAATTATAGAATGATCTGATTATTTGATTTTTAATTAAATCCACATACATCTTTTTCACAAAAATTTAAGTCTCCTGGATGGCATATGAAAATACCTATTTGGGATAATTCACTCTCTATCTAATTTGATATTGTGGAATAATTAGGAATTAATTACTCATTGTCACTCCGCTTTTACTAAAAAATCCATAAAAATCATATTTTGTCAAAAAATTCCAAAAAAATACTGTAGTCTCATTACATCTTGTTTTTATTCCAGTAAATTTTTCATAATTTTTGCTTATTGTTTGTGTGAAAAATAGTGAAAATACCCATAAAAAATGTGCATTTTTAATTGTTGCATTTTAAACCAAAAAATTCCAAAAAAGTATCTTGCATTCATCCCTAGATTAAGATTCTAGGAAACATATAACTTGGCTAAATTGGACTTATTTTCTATTCAAGGAAATTTGGCTAAGTTGTATGCTTTCTTAGTGTATTAATTCAGTCGTATTTGCATTTGCATTTGTTTTTTGCATTTAAAAATTTAAAAAAACCGCATTGGTAATCTATAATAATTCAGTCGTATTTGCATTTGCATTTGTTTTTTGCATTTAAAAATATAAAAAAACCACGTTGGAAATCTACATCTAAAGTTTCAAATTAACACGAAGTTGTTCCTTTGCCTCCTTGTGTTCGACCCCGGACTTGCCCGGGATATAAATTAAGTCGAGACACTCTTCGCAGAGATCTTCTCTCGGTTATGATTGATTTGCTAAGTACATGTATTACAACGAGCCCAAATTAAAAATCGTACTCAACGGACTCGTCACCAACCTGTATGGAGAGATAGAGATCGTTTGTGTATCTGGCAATAGCATGATCTAAAACTCAATCTCCCTAATAGGTGGAAGTCCATGTAAGCCATCTGGAAACACATCAGAAAACTCGTTGATATGCAAAATTTCACAGGTTTTTTATTTGATGCAAATAAGATGATCAATTTGAATGCCGCTGCAACCCATAGTTTCCCAAATCAAACAAATTATTTTAATCCAAAATCAAAATCAATTTGAATATTGCTATTTATTAATTACTTGGTAAAGCTCTCATGGTCAAACACAAGAAGGCAACATTTATAAAGCAAGGGTTATTCAACTGAATGAAAACTCAAAAGAAAAGAAAAAGGAAACTCAAAGAACATGACTCTTGGATTTTGGTGAATTTTTAAACTTTTAATGATTTTTTATTTTGTAGTTTTTATATTTTTTGTGATTCAAACAACGAAAAAAAGAAAAGAAAAAACAAATGAAACACACTTTTTCGTATTTTTCAAATATGATAAAAATAACAAGAAAATTTAAATGAAAATATTTTTTTAATTTTTTACAGATTTTTAAATTTTTTAAAGAATTAAAAAACAATTAAATAAGAAATAAAATAAATAGAAATTCAAGAACACTTTTTTGGATTTTTAAAATATAAAATAAACACTAAAATGCTGGAAAATAATTTTCACAAATAGAATTTTTATTAAGCTTAAAATCAAGTCTAAATTTTTTTTAAGATTTTATATGATTTTTTAAAGTTTTTCATTGTTTTTCAATTTGAAGGTTTTTGCAAAAGATTTTCAAATAAATTTTGTACATGAGTTAATAAAATCAAAAGAAATAAACATTTTATTAATTTTTGATGGATTTTTCAATTTTTTATGAATTTTATAAATTTAGAAGGATAATTTTTTATGGTTTTGATTTTTAAAAACAACAAAACAAATATTATTACAAGCAAAAATTATGGAAGAGAAAACAAAACAACAATAGGTTAAATAAAAATGCAAGGACGATAATGCAAAACTCCCAACAAAAACGTGTGAAGCATGTGCTATCAATATCGTAGGAGCATAACTGCAATTACTACAAAACTTCTTCTATGTTGTTAACATGCAAAAAATTCAGGACAGTTATTGCAAATATCCACAAAAGTCACATGTAGGATCACCTGCGAGCAATCAACATGGACCAAAACGTAATTAATTATACTATGTGTCATGAATCATAAAAAGTTTCTGAAACGCGTCCCACTACCCTTATTAATTCGAGCAAATTAATGTTCAAATATCGTTAGTTGCAGTCGGATAATGAGAGCAGATCAAAAACCACTTTGAATTAATGTCAAGTTAATCACACGTGGCAAATTTATTTTACTTGGGCAAGCCCAAGGTCGAACTCAGTGAGGTAGTTGTCTCTTTAGGTTAATTTTTAGCAAAGTCCAATGTTTGATTTTCAGGGGATAATGTTTTTGGTCTTTTTCGGTTTTTATGCAAGACACATGCACAATCCAACCAGTTTACGAGTTAATTCAGATAAATGTTTAAATTAAGTCCAAAAATTATGAAACTAGGCCAGATGATGAAATGGGATGAAATCAAGGTCCTCTAATTTTTTTAGAATTTTCTGACACTAAATGGATTTACTGTGAATTAAAATTGAATGCAAGGTGTTTTTCACAAAATTAATTTTAGTAAATACCAAATCACATTATTTTCAGATATCAAAATTATCCTACATAGATCTAAGTGCGAAGAATCTAGGAAAATTAATCAACCTAAATTATGTGAAATGCACCTATTAAAAATCAATTAAGGAAATCACTAAATTATTTATTTAGGCCTCGAGATGTGTGCAAATGAGATGATTTTTTGGGCACAATGTAAATCTAAATATCCTCAATTTAATGTGAATTTTTGGTGATTTTTGAAGTCACAGAGAAATTACTATCAATTAAAAGGCATAATTGGACAAAATATAACAAAATTGAACCAATTAATTAATAGAAAAATCCACTGCTATTACAAAAATATGCCATGTGTCACATAATGAAGAGGACAACATAAGATACACAATGCAATTTTTTTAAATTGAAAAATGAATTAAAATGAGTGCCTAAATATACGTGCAAAGGCAGGGATATAAATGCAATACAGAAATAAAATGCTCAAAGGAAATATGCTGACATGGACTTACATGCTATTACCTAGAATGGAGGGGACATGGTGCAAATCTCCCATGAGAGCATGTTGTGCACATGAAGGGGAGTAGAGTTCTCTGCATGCATTGGGTGAATGCAGATGATGCATCTAGAGTGCGACAAGGAACAACCACGGAGAAGGACGACCACACGCTCGACGAAGGGCGAGCAGCGGAACGGCCGTGCAGCCTGGCGTCCAGGCGGTGGGGTAGTCTGGCCGTGGAAGTGCTCCTGTGGAGGAAGTATGGCCGAGGCAGGTGGTTGGTTGTGAACCTCCTCGCGTGGGAGGCGCGGAGGTGGAGAAGGAGGGCCTCGCGCGGCCAGCGCTTGCGGCCACACGCAGGGACGTCGAGCGAGAAGGAGGCTAGGTCGACGGAGATGAGGGGCGCCGGGCGGGTGGCCGCACGGCCTTGGCGGCTTTTGCGCGAGAAAGGTGCATGGTCGGCGATGCTCTGGTCGGTGGAAGCACCTACAGTGAGCCGCTCAAGCGCGGCAGCGAGGTGTAGAGGAGCTTTGTGGATACAGCGGCCTTCGGCTCCGAGGGGAGATGTGGGAACGACGAAGGAGTGCACGGGGGTGCTGTGTGGCGACCGCGGCTGAAGGGGGAGGTCGCACGGCTGGCAGTCGCTGGAGGAAGAGCGCGCCCAGGTGGCGGTGGCGCTCGCGGCCACACGCCGGCGGGAAAGCGCAACTGGATGGTGGGCAGGGTATGCAGAAATAGAGGAGTTTCCCCTGTTGAACAGGGGACCCTCTCGAATTTGTTTTTGTGTCTAAATTTTTTATTAAATGGTTGACGAAAACTCCTCGAAAAATTAAATAAAAATCACTGTTGTGTTCACAACGTGTGATTTATCTATTGAAGTGCTCTCTATTTAGTGATTCGTGGGACGAATAATGATGGATCAACAAGAGAGAGTGTGGGTGTATAAGAGGAAGAAGCAGAAGGAAGAAGATGGAAATTACCTGGAGTGGTGCCTGTGACGTTGGAGTGTATGCTCCAACTGATCGTCGCTCAAGGGAACGGCTGGGCCCGAGCTTCAACAACTCGCAATGGAGCTGCGACAAGGGTTAAGCCCCTTAGATCTCTCCAGAGAAGAAGGTGGGTCATCGCTCAACTATAGAACTCCCTAGTTGTCACCTAAGGTTGATAGGAGCTCTCCTCTCCCTCACCGTGAAAATGGCGGGTGGGGATGAAGGAAGGAGGAGAGGAGAATATAAAGAGGAGGAGGAGGTTGGAGAAGAGATGGAGAAGGTGGAGTGGTGGGGTGGTGCCGTTATTAGCTTCACCCTTAAGTCAAGGGAGAGTGGGGAGGAATGGGTAGAGAAGAGGCTTGGCTGTTGATGGATAACCCTCTCATCCAACGGCTCAGGATGAAGGAGGGAGATGGCATAAGTGGGTGAATGAGGAGGCGACACCTGACAGCTCTAGGAGCTGCCACGTGTCGCTCCCAGACAAATCCACAACTAAATATAAAGAAAAACAAGACGAAATAATAAAAGATGTTAAATCAAAACGTGGTCAACACGAAAGTTGCTCGTCTCAATGAGATCTACAACTTTTGTGAAGGGCCGAAAATCAAAGGAAGTGATATGTACAAAAATGTATTTTTGGGTGGTACCTTATAGATATAAAATACTGCATTTTATCTTTTGTAATTGTTTTTGTCATTTTTCAGTAAGAGAAAAATGAAAAAATAAAAATAGAGAAAATATGAGAAGAATATTTACAACTTAATCTAAATTTTTTTGGAATTTTAGTAATTAATAAAATAAAAGGATAAAATGTAGGGGTAAAACGGTCAATATGTATAATATACAAAAGGGGCCCAATACCCAAGTTTTGTATACGAGCTCTGATTTTAATGAAATTGGTCTTGTTTCGAAGGTATCTGAATGTATATTACTTTAAAAGTGAGTAGACCTAATTCAGAGGTTGTATGAGTGAGATATGTCCATTTTAAGGTCTGAGGTCTTCAACTGGGTTTGGGGTTTTATTGGGTAATTTTACAATTTTGTATTTTTTTGATATTTTTCTTTAATTAGTGTCAGTCATATATACACAATAGAGTTGGTTTTATTAGGTTCGGATTTAGTATAAAATATATACAAATAAGGTATTTTATCTAGTATACAGTTGAATATTTACAAGTGAAATTGGCTTCTTATTTTATGCAAATATGAATGCTAAAATGCAGATATTATGCTTGCGTGCATGAATACTATTTATGCAAGATAAGGGAAAATATGCATGTAATTACTCGGGAACAAAGCTCTATTTTCAACTTTTAGAGTGATGAATCGCAGATTCATCAACCCCCTATACTTAAACGTTGCTTGTCCCCGAGCAACTAAAATGAAATGCAAGAGTGAAATGATTTTGGGTTCCATACCAAAGTCATGAACAAAAGGTGAAAATGGAGCTTGACTCGACCTTTTGATTAATTGTGTGGCGAACCTTATTGGGATCTGAACTTAAGACCTAACAGACTTGAAGTTCCACCAGTCTTCTATTCACGACGCCTCAACAGTCTGGTCAGAACAGATCCTCAAACGCAAATTTCTAATGACTATGATTCTTACTTGTACTGTGTAAGTGATAAATAGCTCTCCACATCAGAAATGGCTAAGAAGCAGCCTCCTCTAACAAGGTAACTCTAATACCCAGTCCAGTAACTCTTTCCTCGAGGAGCGGGGTATTCCCTTCTACGTTCAAGTGCGACCAGCTCAAGAGGAGGGGGTAGAGAAAAGAATGGACGATAGCCAGTGTAGCTACCTATCCTGGGATGCATGACCATTGTTGCCAAGTCATCCAGCTGCAGACTACTTGCTAACATACATACTCCGACAGGCAATTTTTTTCTTTTTTGGCCAGTCTATTTTTTTGGACTTATTGCATTTTTTCTTTTTTCTTTTTTTTTCTTCTTTTTTTTGGAACTATATACAAGGTGCAGCATGTACATCAGGAGCTTTTCCTCTTGAACTAGTAGACTATCCCTCTTTTGAAGTATTATTGCAACCCACAGCATCCCGTACTCAGACTTCAACACCACCAGACTAGGTTGAGATGCACTACCCTCCCTAGAGGAGGACGGATGTTTCCACCCATGTGCTACTCCAAGCTAAAGGATTCTACCTCTTCACCACCTCATCAATGAAGAGCTACGTGCATTGTGCTTGTCCAAGTTAGGTCGCTATCTAAAAGAATCATGCGTGTGCATGAGATATTCTACTTAGACTAATCAAGATGACATGGGAACATAGACTTGCGGACTCAAAGAATTAAGTCACTTGACCTGAAAAATCTTAACTCCATTTCCTATAAGGTTCCTCTGAAATAGGTGGATTCATGTCAAATCAAGTCCATCCTCAACATCTATTCATAACTTGGTTCAGAACCCACTAGCTTTTCACCTTACATATGCAAGATATGCAAATAAGATGCAGATGACATGTTATGAAATGCAAGACTCTTTTTTCTTTCTTTTCTGATGTAGATATGCAAGAGTAAATAAGAAGCCTTTAAGTTTTTCATTTTTTTAATTATTTGGTATACCTCCTATGTTACAACAATTTACAAGAGTATTATACAGCTTATACAAGTATATTGTACAAAAAATTTCTCCAATTTTTACCCAACCCGTAATTATTGCGTAATATATACAAAGATATGTGAAAGTACGAGCTATGGGTATAGTATATATGTAATATATACACGCCCCCCTATACTTAGTGTGTGCTATGTCCTCAGAGCACGAAAAGCGATCCAAAAGACATAGCTCGTGCTAAGCGTAGGAGAGCAAAAATTACAAAATATATAGAAGTCGCTCCGCCCCCCTATACTTAGGCTCTGGCTGCCTAAGTGTAGAAGAAGACAAAAATGGGGCGGACGAGGGAAAGAAGGGAAATGGATGAGTATATGCAAGGTGGGTATCGGTCTCCCCTATACTTAGGTTTGGTCAGCCTAAGTATAGGACAGGAGTGAGTATGAGGGCCGATGTGATCTGGAGGCAGTGAACAGACTCAGTTGACTCACCCCCCTATACTTAGGATCTGATCATCCTAAGTATAGTCCAAGATGGTGATCAATGATGCTGGGATGAGTTACTAGAGTTGCGGGGGAGAAAGGACAGAATGTACAGGAATGATGGTATATACAAGTGAGTCGGTCTGAATCTTTCAAGATACTGCCGATGGCTAGAGCTTACTACTGCAAGGTCTCATGCGCGGCTCGATGTGTGTTGGCGGAATCTTTCTCGCGCATGAATACAATCTCCTCAACATGGACTAGCTGCTCATTGGATTCGACGAAGTGCTTCAACAATTGTCCATTCACTAGGAATGTCGGTGTGTCCTCTGCGAGATCAGATATCTCGACACATCCACTATCATGCACTGTACGAACGACAAATGGGCTTGTCCACTTGGACTTCAACTTGCCTTGGAAGACTTTCATCCTTGCATTGAACAACCATACCTTCTGTCCAGGAACAAAGGTCTTTCGTCTGATATATCTATCATGCCAACGCTTCACCTTGTCCTTGTACACCAAACTGTTGTCATATGCGCAGTTTCTGACTTCCACAAGCTCATTCAGATCCATTTCTTTCTGCTTCTACCCAAGATGCGTGTTCCAGTTGACCTTCTTAATTGCCCATTCTGATTTATGCACTAACTCTGTGGGCAAATGGCACGGCTTTCCGAATACCATTCGGAATTGGGAGGTTCCTAATGGTGTCTTGTAAGCTATCCTATACGACCATAAGACCTGATCCAATATCTGAGGACCAGTCCTTCCTGTCTGGGCGGATAAGCTTTTTCAATATAGTCTTCACCTCCCGATTCGACACCTCAACCAAACCATTAGTCTGTGGGTGGTAAGGGCTAGCGACACAGTGTTCGATGTCGTAGTCCTTCAGAAGTTTCTTCACATTTCGATTTACAAAGTGGCTACCCCCATCTGATATCATCATTTTTAAAATACTGAACCTAGAGATTATGTGCTCTCTGATGAATTTATGGACAATCCTGTTGTCTTCGGCTCGGGTCGGGATAGCCTCCACCCACCTTGACAAGTACTCTACCGCAAGAAGGATGTACTCGAATCCGTGGCTCACAGGGAATGGGCCCATGAAATCGATGCCCTAGGCGTCAAAGACATCACAAATGATGACCGGCATCATAGGCATCTCATCCTTGGAACCAATGGTTCCTCCCATTCTCTGGCATACTGGACACGACTTCGCAAAGGTGATGGCATCGTGAAACAGAGTCGGCCAGTAAAAGCCACACTAAAGTACCTTCCATGCGGTCCTCTTCCCTGAGTGGTGTCCTCCTACCTCCAAGTTGTGGCATAGGGAAAGGACACTCTGGTATTCCTCCTGTGGAATACACCGTCTCCAAACACAAATCCGGTCCTTCGAAGAAAAGGATCGGATCCTCCCAATGGTAGTGTCTAGCATCCGACTTCAGTCGGTCGATGTGGCTCTTGGGCCAACCTTCGAAAAATTTTCTTGGAGACAAGATAGTTCACGATGTTGGCATACCATGGGAGTGAGTCGACCACAAAAATCGACTCATCAGGGAAGGAGTCTCGAATTGATGAGTCCTCGGAAGTATTGATATCTTCGAGATAAGAGAGATGATCGGCTACTACGTTCTTCTTTCCAGGTTTATCAAGAATATCCAAATCAAATTCCTGGATAAGAAAAATCCATCGAAGAAGATGTGCCTTCGCATCCTTCTTCTCCATCAAGTATCGTAGCGTCGTGTGGTCAGTGAACACAATTACCTTGGATCCAATTAAGTGAGATCTGAACTTATCCAAGGCAAACACTACCGCAAGCATCTCCTTTTCCGTAACTGTATAGTTACACTGAGTGGTATCAAGCACTTTGCTTGCGTAGTGGATTGTAAACGGGACGCCATCCCTCCTCTGTCCTAACACAGTCCCAACAGCAAAGTCTGAGGCATCCATCATGATCTCAAAAAGGTAGAGACCAATCTGGGGCTTGTGGGATCGTGGCATCCATGATCATTCCTTGTAATAGCTTAAAGGCCTCAAGACATTTGTAATCAATAATAAACTCCATGTCTTTGCCTAAAAGCTCAGTTAACGGTCAGGCAATCTTAGAAAAATCCTTGACGAATCTCCGATAAAATCCGACATTCCCGAGGAACGACCGCAACTTCTTGACGTTGGTTGGTGGCTGGAGTCGTCTGATCACATCCACCTTGGCAGGGTCAACCTCCATTCCTCTCTTGGAGATGACATGCCCCAACACAATGCCCTCTGCCACCATGAAGTGACTTTTCTCCCAGGAGAGCACCATATTAACCTCATAACAGCGTTTGAGGACTCGGTCCAGATTTCTAAGATAGGAATCGAAGGAATCGCCGTGGACCGAGAAGTCATCCATGAAGACTTCCAGGAATTCGCCGACCATTTCAGCGAATACAACAATCATGCACCTTTGAAAAGTACCCAGAGCATTGCATAACCCAAAGGGCATGCGCCTGAAAGCTTAGGTACCAAAGGGGCATGTGAACGTGGTCTTTTCTTGGTTCTCTGGAGCTATGGCTACTTGATTGTAGCTCGAGAAGCCATCCAAGAAATAGAAGAATTCTTTCCCCGCTATCCTCTCTAGGATCTAATCAATGACTGGTAGGGGGAAATGATCCTTCTTCGTCGCGACATTTAAGCGTCTGTAATCCACACAGACGTGCCACGATGTAGTTACTCACATCACGATCTCCTCTCCGTCCTCGTTGGTGGTCGTCTGAATTCCTGACTTTTTCGGGGCCACCCATTTCGAGTCGGAGATGGGATAAATGAAACACGCGTTGCACCATTTCTCTATCTCCTTCTTCACTACCTCTAGTAAATTTGGATTCAAACGATGTTAGAATTCACGAGAGGGTTTGGCTTCATTCTCCAAGTAGATATGGTACGAACACAGAGCGGGATTTATCCCGTGGAGATCGGAAATGCTCCAGCCTATTGCCTTGCGATTTTTCTCCAAGATCTCTAGCAAGCGAGATTCCTGCTCTTCGGTCAATCGCAAACTGATGATAACCGGATATTTCTTCTCTTGACCCACAAGGAATGCATATTTCAGTGTTGTGGGTAAAGGTTTGAGCTCAGGTAAGGTGTGATCGTCTAGGAAATCTGGCTCAATCAAATCTGGCTCAGTGTTGGAAGTGGCTGGATCTTTCTCTGTAATTGCTGCCACCAAGTTATTCGGCTCTGGAGTCGGATCATCAAAGGTCTTCATGTGATCGGCAAAAGCCATGTTCGACTCATCATCCTCATCTTCCGATTATCCTAAAGAGGGAAGGACTGACATGCCTAGCTGGGCCTCTAAGTCATCGAAGATGTCGGGAGATGCAGGTTCTGAGATGTACTCGTTTTTAAGGACCTCGCAAACTGACTCATGCACTGGATCATCTCCAGAGGGGAGGGACTCATCGATGCTGGTTGGGTTCTGTCTCCATGGCCCAACTATATCTACATGGTCACGGTCTGCTTCGGATGAAGAGTACTCGGTGCTGGATTCGGAATCCGATCTCTGCCATCTGGTTTGCTTCATCTCAAGTTCCTCATCTCCGCCTGGAGTTTGGAACTGGATCTTCCCGATCTTATAATCAAACAAGTCCCCTGCTATCTTGAGGAAGGGCCTGCCTAAGATGATCTGGGAGTCTCTCCAATTGCGAGGAGTTTTCATATCTAGGACAGCGAAGTCCTCTATGTATTCTTGACCCTCGACTTTGATTACAACATTCCTCAATTCTCCTTGAGACCTCTTGGTTGATTTATAAGCAAACTGCAGAATTTTCTGACACTAAATGGATTTACTGTGAAATTAAAATTGAATGCAAGGTGATTTTCACTAAATTAATTTAGTAAATATCAAATCACATTAATTTCAGATATCAAAATTATCCTAGATAGATCTAAGTGTGAAGAATCCAAGAAAATGAATCAACCTAAATTTCTATGTGAAATGCACCTATTAAAATCAATTAAGGAAATCACCAAATGAATTATTTAGGCCTCGGGATGTGTGCAATTGAGATGATTTGTTGGGTACGATGTAAACCTAAGTATCCCCAATTTAATGTGAATTTTTGGTGATTTTTGGAGTCACAGAGAAATTACTATCAATTAATAGGCATAATTGGACAAAATATAACAAAATTGAACCAATTAATTAATACAAAAATCCACTGATATTATAAAAATATACCAAGTGTCACATAATGAAGAGGACAACATAAGCTACACAATGCAATTTTTTAAAATTGAAAAATGAATTAAAATGAGTGCCTAAATATGCGTGCAAAGATAGGGATATAAATGTAATACATAAATAAATGCTCAAAGGAAATATGTTGACATGGACTTACATGATATTACCTGGAATGGAGGGGACTTGGTGCAAATCTCCCGTGAGAGCATGCTGTGCACATGATGGGGAGTAGAGTTCTCTGCATGCGTTGGGTGCATGCAGATGATGCGTCTAGAGTGCGACAAGGACAACCACAGAGAAGGACGGCCACACGCTTGACGAAGGGCGAGCAGCGGAGCGGCCGTGCGGCCTGGCGTCCAAGCGGTGGGGTGGTCTGGCCATGGAAGTGCTCCTGCGGAGGAAGGAGGGCCAAGGCAGGCTGCTGGTTGTGAACCTCCTCGCGCGGGAGGCACGGAGGTGGAGAAGGAGGGCCTCGCGCGGTCGGCACTCGTGGCCACACGCAGGGACATCTGGCGAGAAGGAGGCTAGGTCGACGGATATGAGGGGCACCGGGAAGGTGGCCGCGCGGCCTTGGTGGCTTTTGCTCGAGAAAGGTGCGCGGTCGGCGATGCTCTGGTCGGTGGACGCACCTGCAGTAAGCCGCTCAAGCGCGGCAGCGAGGAGCGGAGGAGCTTCGTGGATGCGGCGGCCTTCGGCTTCGAGGGGAGATGCGAGAATGACGAAGGAGTGCACGGGGGTGCTATGTGGCGGTCGCGGCTAAAGGGGGAGGTCGCGTGGCTGGCGGTTCTGGAGGAAGAGCGCACCCAGGTGGCGGTGGCGCTCGCGGCCACATGCCGGGGGGAAAGCGCGGCTGGACGGTGGGCGAGGTATGCGGAAACAGAGGAGTTTCCCCTGTTGAATAGGGGACCCTCTCGAATTTGTTTTTGTGTCTAAATTTTTGATTAAATGGTTGACGAAAACTCCTCGAAAAAAACAATAAAAATCACTGTTGTGTTCGCAACGTGTGATTTATCCGTTGAAGTGCTCCCTATTTGGTGATTCGTGGGATGAATAATGATGGATCGACGAGAGAGAGTGTGGTTGTAGAAGAGAAAGAAGCATAAGGAAGAAGATGGAAATTACCTGGAGTGGTACATGGGACGTTGGAGTGTATGCTCCAACTGATCGTCGCTCAAGGGAACGGCTGGGCCCGAGCTTCAGCAATTTGAAATGGAGCTGCGACAAGGGTTAAGCCCCTTGGATCTCGCCTAAGAAGAAGGTGGGTCGTCGCTCAACTATAGAAATCCCTAGCTGTCACCTAAGGTTGATAGGAGCTCTCCTCTCCCTCACCGTGAAAATGGCGGATGGGGATGAAGGAAGGAGGAGAGGAGAATATAAAGAGGAGGAGGAGGAGGTTGGAGAAGAGATGGAGAAGGTGGAGTGGGTGGGGTGGTGTCGTTATTAGCTTCACCCTTAAGTCAAGGGGAGAGTGGGGAGGAATGGGTAGAGAAGAGGCTTGGTGGTTGATGGATAACCCTCTCATCCAACAGACCAGGATGAAGGAGGGAGGTGGCATAAGTGGGTGAATGAGGAGGCGACACATGGTGGCTCCAGGAGCAACCACGTGTCGCTCCTAGAAAAATCCACAACTAAATGCAAAGAAAAATCAAAAATAAATAATAAAAGATGTTAAATCAAAAAGTGACCAACACGAAAGTTTCTCATCTCAACGAGATCTACAACTTTCGTGAAGGGCTAAAAATCAAAGGAAATGATCTATACAAAAATATATTTTTGGGTGGTACCTTATAGATATAAAATATCGCATTTTATCTTGTGTAATTGTTTTTGTCATTTTTCAATAAGAGAAAAATCAAAGTAAAAATAGGGAAAATATGAGAAGAATATCTACAACTTAATATAATTTTTTGGATATTTAATAATTAAGAAAATAAAAGGATAAAATGCAGGGGTAAAATGATCAATTTTGTACAATATACAAAAGGGGCCCAAAACCCAAGTTTTGCATACGAGCTCCAATTTTAATGAAATCAGTCTTGTTTTGAAGGTCTTTGAATGTATATTACATTAAAAGTGAGTAGACCTAATTCAGAGGTTGTGTGAGAGAGATATGTGCATTTTAAGGTCTAAGGTCTTCAATTGGGTTTGGGGTTTTATTGGGTAATTTTACAAGTTAGTATTCTTTTGATATTTTTCTTTAATTAGTGTCAATCATGTATACACAATAGAGTTGTTTTATTAGATTCTGAGTTAGTATAAAATATATACAAATAAGGTATTTTATCTAATATACAGTTGAATATTTACAGGTGAAATTGGCTTCTTATTTTAAGCAAATATGAATGCTAAAATGCAGATATTATGCTTGCGTGCTTGAATACTTTTTATGCAAAATAAGGGAAAATATGCATCTAATTACTCTGGAACAAAGCTCTATTTTCAACTTTTAGAGTGATGAATCGCAGATTCATCAGTTTCTATTGTTATTTACATAATTAGGACTAAAACAAAATGAAAGTATTGCAAGGTAAAAAGTGCAATATACCTAGGGCGTGTGTGGTGCACGTGCAGGTACCCGAGTGACGTAGAGGGCTTTGATGGTCTCCTATAGATCTGATCGAAGGGCTCGCAATTGGGCATTGACTAACAATTAAGATCAAATCTGGAGTGTCTTCTCCTTGATAGGACGATGCATAGGTCACCTGAATGAACACCTATGAATGCTTTCTTGGACTCACTTTAATCACCCAGATCTCATCAATTCTCTCTCGGATCGGTTGTTTGAAGGGCCCATGAGGTAGCTACTAAATCCCTACGTCTAGTGAACTACTTCAAATGTTATGAATCCATCAGTTATGTAATCTGGAAGGTCCTTTGCCTGGAGCTACACTGGAGGTCAGATTCTGGAAGATGTAACCCTAATCTCATGCTCCTGGACCTGCACATGAAATGGATCTCGAAGACGCAACTTCGAATAGGGTTATTTGATGATGAAAGAGATAGAAATGGAGAGGAGCGGTGATTTGATCTTAGGTGAAAATGAGGGCTAGATATCGGACCTCCGATCTGATCTGATGGCCAGATCTGAGGGGGATGGGCTACGTAAGGAGGATGAGAGTGAAGGGTTGATCGATTTGGGACGAAAATCAAGGAGAAGTAGCCTCTGATCGCGTTGATTCGTAGACCAGGAAATGAAGCTATGCAAATCTACCTCGATCGGCTAATAGAGATGGAATTAAGGCTAATGGAAGCTACATGTATCTACGGGAAGGGAAAGCATATGTAAGCGATGAGGAAGGTAGGGTCGTTACCTCAATCTGGTGGCGTATGTCCAGAGAGGCTCGAGCATGGTGGAGGAATTTTGCCACTCATGGATCTCGTCTATTCAGCATTGATTTGGCCCTCAGATGACTACTCCAAGATGTTGTCACCACCATAGAGATACTGGAGGTGAGAAATAGTGGCTAAGATAGATCCTATAGGGTTGGTGGGATTGGATGTGAATTTATAGACACAGGCGAGGGTCTAGAAAGATCAGAAAAATACACGTGAGAAATTGTTAGAACAAGAGAAATTAAATTGCCACCGTGGATGATGGATGTGCAAGGAGCAAATGGGTCGAACAATCGAGTGAAAAGTGTGTCGGAGTTGGACCATAAAATTGGTAGAGAATAACAGGTTGGAGGGATGGAATCAGACCCTGGCCGAGGAAGAGGGGTTGACTAGATGGTCAAAGATCCCAATTGGACCAATAAGAATTCTATTTCAATAAATTAAAATAAAATAGAAAATAATTTCAAGTTTAAAAATAACTAAAATGAATAATGTTAATAATTTTATAAAAAAATGCAGGGCACTTTTTAATAAATTAAATAAATTAATTAAGGTAAAAAAATAAAAACCTTTATTAATATGTATAAAATACCTATATATTCAAGAAATTATTTTTAATAACTTATTTTTAGAAATAAATAATTCATTTATTTACAAAATAAAATAAGGATTTTAAAAAAATTGCTTCTATTTTTAAATGTTAATTTAATGTACAAATAAATAGGAATATATACAAGATGGGTAAATTATACCTATATAATAAATACACTTTTTATTTTGATGCTTTTTTATTTTGTTATTTTTATTTTCATTTTATATTAATAAAATATAATATATACTAAATAATGAAAAAATAATATGTACAAATAGAACTAAGAAAATAAATAAATAAAAAATACATACAATATATACATATGTACAAGTACACCAATAGGGTCCTAAAACCTATTTTTTGCATATTAACTATGATTTAATGAAACCACTCTTATTTGATAGATGATTTTACAAAACTAACTTTAAAAGTGAGTACACCTAAATCAAAATTCATACGGCCGAGTTATGAGGTTCGGAGGTCAGGCTTTACGGCTTTTAGATTTTGAGATATATTAGTATTTGAGATTTATTGATTATTCACAATTACTTTTTAGTTATATATTCATATTTTCCAGTGATTTTTTTAGATAATTCATTGAAATAATTAAGTTTTTGGAGTTGCACATAAATAAATAATAAAGAAGTTTTATATACATAGTGCACATATAGACAAAGGGGTCCAAATGCCCAAACTCATACATTTTATATCATATTTTTTGGTATTTGTAATAAATATTTTTAGTTACAAAACAAAGTTTAAAAGTGAGTTTGGTCAATTTGGAGATTTCTATAAATAATTATGAACCTTGGAAGTTGAACTTTTAGGTTTTTCAGGTTCATTGTAATTATTTTTTTAGTTTAATAATTTCCTAATATTTTTATAAATAATATACATTATTACAAATAGCTTTCAAGAAAACATTTTTATTTTAGGTTGTTTATTGATAAATAAAATAGGTGAAAATATATATAAGGTGAAAAAATATGAATATGTACAAGTAAGATTTGGTTTTCTTGATTTTTATAAGTTATGGACCCTATCTCCCCCTACTTTATCTGTGATTGATCAGATCAAGTCTTGACCTTCTCTCGAGGTTTGGGGTCAGTATGCATTTATTCCATAAACGTGTCCTTTATTTCTTTTCTTCTTTATTCTTTTATTTTAGTGAAAAGAATGGTAAATATACATTATTAACAAATCAATGATGAATGAGAAATAATGATAATTAATAGATATTTACATGTTTTTCACTAAGGATTTTAGCTAAAAAAGAATATAGATGTTGAATCATGGATTCATCATTCCTCTATACTTTACCTTCGTTAGTCCCTTATTAAACACTTATTCAAAAAAAGTGAAAAAGAAAAATAAGAAAAGAAAAAGGAAAGAACTTAGAATAATACTGATTATTAAACTTATCTTCATAAAATTGAAGTATGGAGCTCGATCAAACCTTTGTATTATTAGTTTGGTTCAACCTTATTGGGAAATGAAATGAAAACCTAGTTCCACAAGACTATTATTCAGATCACCTCAACAGTCAGGCCAGAACAAGTCTACATACGCAATCTCTTATGACTATGAATTTTTACTTGTACGGTGTAAGTGAAATATAGCTCCACACCTCAGATTTGGCAAAGAAACATCCTCCTCCAATTGGTTACTCTAATTCCCTGATCTAGCTACTCTTTCCTCGAGGAGTGATGTATTTGCTTCAATGTTCTAGTGTAAATGGCTCAAGAAGAAGGGGTAGAGAAGAGACTGGATTGTGATCAGTGTAGCCACATATCCTTGGAGCTGGACCAATGTAGCCAAGTCTCCAGTTGCAAGCTTCCTTGATATGAGACTTTAAAACATATGCCTTGCGTATTCATATTTTTCTTTGATAGGAATTTTTATTTATTTACTTTTTGCCCATCTATCTTTTTAGATATTTTCTATTTTTTAACATATATACAAATGCGCAGCATGTACATAAGGAGTTTTTCTTCTTGAGCCAGTAGACTATCCCTCTTTTGAACCCACAGCATCCTCTCATTAGACGTCGACAATACTAGATTAGGTTGAGATGTAGTACCCTCCCTAGAGGAGGACGGATGTTTCCACCCATGTGCTACTACAAGCCAAAGGATTCTGCCACCTCACCACCACATCCATGTTGAGCTATGTGCAGAGTGCTTGTCCAAGTTAAGCCACCGTCTAAAAGAATCATGCGTATGTTGTGAAATATTTTACTTAGACCAATTAGGATGACATGTGAACATAGTCTTATGGACTCAAAGAATTAACTCACTAGACCTGAAAAATCTCAACTTCAATTCCTATAAGGTTCCTCTTAAATTAAGTGGATTAAAATCATAATCAAGCTCCATTACTCAATTTTATTCTAGACTAGTTTAAGCATTAACACCATTCTGAAAAATGCAAATGCACATGCAACAAATATTTACAACACATGTTTTTCAAAAGAAAGATAAATAAAAGATAAAATCTTTTTTAAAAGTTTTTCAAAGAATTTTACAAAATTTTATGGATTTTGTCTTTTTTCAATTTTATGCATTTTTAATAAATAATTATATATATTTACAAGAATTCACAAGGATTTTATACACCTTTTACAAAAACTTTTATAAAAACCATATACAAGATTATACACATTTTATAAAAGATTTTATAACAAGAACATTTACAAGTTTTATGTATAATTTTTACAAGTGGATTTTATCTACAGATTTTATTAAAGGGTTTTATATACAAAAGAATTGTATATATAAATTTAAATTTACAAAAGAATTTTATTTTAAAATAATTACAAACAATTATGGATGTTATTCACACATGGATATTACAAGTTTACAAATAAATTTTATACCCACAATTTATATCCCAAGTGAAAAAATATTTTACAACCATTTTTCAAAATTTTACAAAGTATTTTTCAATTATTATACAAATAATTTAGAAAATAATTTTATAGATAATTTTACAAAAGTTTTCAAATCATTTGAAAAAAGATTTTCAAAAATACAAAAAAATTTACAAAAAGGGTTTTGCAAACATTTTATTTTCAAACATTTTACAAACATTTGTAAAATATAAATAATTTTGATACAATAATAGTTTACAATAATTTTACAAAAATTAATTTTATAAACAATTTACAAAAATTTATACAAAAATAATTTTACAAAGGTGTTTACAAAAGATTTTTACAAATATTTTACAAAGCGTTTTACAAAAGGTTTTACAAACAATTTTACAAATTGTTTTACAAAAGATTATACAAAAATAATTTTACAAAGGTTTTACAAACATTTTAAGATTTATTTTTCAAAATATTTTTATTCAAAATTTAGCCATACTATTAAACAAACGTACGAGTTATGGCTAAAGTATATATACAATATAAACAACACTCCTTATACTTAGCTCGAACTATGTCCTCATAGTGACCAAAGAACGACAAAGGAAGACATAACTTGTGTTGCGTATAGAAAAGTGAAAAGAATCCTATGCTACAATGAATCAAATAATAAAAAATAAAATGAATAGAAGTCGGTGATCCCCCCATACTTAGGATCAAATAATCCTAAGTATAGACGATTGTACAAGTAGGAAAAATTGAGGAAGGAAATGTACATGAAATCAATGACTCGACTTGTTCCCCTCTATACTTAGGGCAAAGGATCCTCACGTATAGAAAAGGACATCAACAGTTAAGGGACAAGCAAGAGAACAGAAGAAAATAAGACAAAACAACAAGACAAAAGGAACGACATCACTCCATTTATACTTAGGGTAAAGAATAGGCAACAATAGGAGTAATGAAATGGAACGAAAATGAACAACTTAGTGTCTACACCCCCTATACTTTGGATTAAGTGTATCATAAGTATAGTGAAAATCCTAAGAGAGACCTTATGTGTAAAACAAAAATGTAAGAAACAAAGAACAAATCAAGACGAAACACATATATACAAAGTAGACAATGTTGAGGTGCCTCTCAACAAGCACTAGATTTTATGCCTCTAGATGGGCACAAAGGCTAGGATGACATAGTATTGAGGTTCAGGATGTCATCTGTAATGCGAATGCCATATCTTCATTGTAGTCTCGGTATGAGAACAACAATAAGGTCAATAGTGTAAGTGATGATACCCAAATAAACAATTAGAAGGTTGTCTTCTACCAGGTAAATAGAAGGAAAACAAAATTAGTCATTGGTAGTACAAATGAAATCATTGACTCATTATCAGAATGGAGTGAAAGGGTGGAGTCGAAGAAATAGAACGTGGAGAAAGAAGGATCAGTCATGGAATCCTCCACATAAATCACCGTCTCAAAAAGGTGTGGAAAGTCAAGATCAGTAGACTCGCTAAGAAAACTGATATTAATGCGCATAACGTAGAGATATCAGATAAATCATTGAATATATCAAAGATCGACTCATCCTCACAAGGGTCGTCGAGGAGTGACAACTCAGACTCAGCAAAATTAGAAGACTCAGTCTCGATATCTGACATATCAGATGCACATCCAAGAAATGAAACTGAGTATAAAGAACATATCACTCATATATAAACTTTGTGGAGATGGGAAAGATCTGAATGACTCAAGGAAGAGAACGAATAATCAAACTCAAATAACGGGTTCTCTCTTGAAGTCAAAGAAAAACCATCAAACGTATAAGAAAAATCAGGCTTAGTGAAATCCAGGTCAAGATCAAAGAGATCACTGACCTACCAACATGAAGGAAGCTGAATTGGGACGATGCTGAAAATCATCTAGTCCTCAGAAACTGTGTCAAATTTATCACACAGGAGGACATATGACTCACATATGGGACTATCAATGTCTAGCAAATCAAAATGGTGTCCCTCATATAACTCTGGCTGCTGGAATGGATCTGAACATACACATGAATCTGAGAAGCACATATGAGAAAAGAAATCTAGTTGCTCGTGACACAGAAAATGTAATGGTTGAACTAACTGCTGAAACATTGCAGGCTCATGTTCCATCTCTTAGAATACCGG
Organism: Ottelia alismoides; assembly: GCA_037367405.1. Classification (NCBI taxonomy): domain Eukaryota; kingdom Viridiplantae; phylum Streptophyta; class Magnoliopsida; order Alismatales; family Hydrocharitaceae; genus Ottelia; species Ottelia alismoides. Next base: position 761,476 of record JAZKJV010009975.1, read on the forward strand.
AAGAGGTGGTATCCAAGAAGTAGTAATTGTCTCATCGTCCATCATCTTTGTGGCTTTAAAGTCCATGTCCTTTGGCTGGTGTGTGTGCTCTGACTCCTTAAGAAGTATATCACACATGACTAGTTATGCATCTCCCTCATGTGTTGTCCCGACTAAATCATCATGTGAAGACTGGGAAGTCAACGAGATGTCATAAAGATATCCAAAGATAATCTAAAGTGAATCAACATCAAGACTGTGGTGTGAACCACCATACGAGGCATCGACCAGTCTCTGCTGCTTGGCAGTCATCCCCTATAGAAGATCTGTACAAGGGCAGTCTTCAAAATTTCGTGATCAGGAAATCTCTTCAAGAGGTCAAGAAACCTCAGCTATGAATCATGCAATGATTCCTGGAGGTCTAAGGTAAAATCTTTGATAATATAGCACATCAACTCTACTTTATGATGGGGGTAAAATCTCTGCATGGACAATGCCCGTAACTCACCTAATGTACCTATCTTCTTCCCCATATCTCCATCTCATCTCTTGACTCTAGTTTGAAGTGAGAAAGGGAAGGTCATTAGCCTCAACTCCTCAGAAGTCATGTCTAAATATGCTCGTGAATCACAAAACTCCTCAAACTCATATAGATGAAAATAAGGCTCATCGTGCACATCCCATGAAAACTTCAATAGTACTTGAATGAACTCTAAATCTAGAATGAATAAACTCAATGTAGAAATTAACTTAACTTCATAATATGGCTTCTCATCCATCATCCCATCATAGAAGTTGTATGAATCTTTCAACTGTCAATGTGATCGCCTATGGAATGCTCTCTCATCCTAGCATATAAGTCGCCTGTATCTCGCATCTCCTCAGTGTAATCTCCACATGCCTCAACTCCTAGATAGCATGCCCAGTAAGACTCAAAAGTGGAACGGGAGGGAACAAAGAGGATGGGGACTGAGAAGAAGAAGAAAGAGAAGATGAATAAAGAAACAAGGATGAGAGTTTGGCCAGAGTTCCAACCTTAAGATACAGTGATGACGATGATGAAGATGAAAAAAGGAGCCGCAAGATCCGGCTAAAGAGAAATTGATTCAGTGTCACGACTCAAGAAAATAGAAGGAGTGATGATAGAAGAAGAAAAATAAGGGTGGTAGGGGGGAAAGAAAATAGAGTGAAGACAAAAGGAAATATAAGGTGAATGCTAATGACTTAAAAAATATGGACGTAACCAACTCAATACCAATCAAATACAAATGCAAAGCAAACCCCCAATTTGCATACTCAACTCAATAAAGATCGAGAAGGATCGATCTTTAATCTTATCAATTTTAGATTTAAGTGATAATACAATTACTTAATAAAACTCATGGGTGTAGTCATCTAGGGTAGAACCAGACTAAGCCAGCAGAACACACAAAACTTAGACCAGACTACTTTTGCTAAATATCGAAGGCAAGTACTTGCATATCAGTCGTACACTTATGAGTAATGTACATGAGCATAGGGTACAAGTCCAGTGATTTTGGCTCTAGTCCTTAGTGTCTACATCCTCATCCACTATATCTGGAAAGTACCTACAAACAGTGAGGGAGTTACTCTCCCCAAAACAATGATATTACGTTTCTTTTAGGGTTGAGTTTTCTTTAGCAGTCCTGATTTTATTTGGTTATCACTTTTTTTAGTATTTTTCAAATAAAATGATCTAATAATTTTTCCAATTATTTTTTTTCCTAAGTGAGAGAAATCAAGGGAGGAAGTCAGAAAAGCTGATGTGGTGGAAATCAATAATGCATGCAAGAGTAAAGAGATGTGTACCTTGCTCCAGTAGTCTACATGCAAAATGATCCTCTCATAAAATAAATGCAAGAAAGTAAACTACCTAAATGATGCAAGAGAAATGTCCTAAGCAGTAACTTCTATCTGTAGGCAGGAACAAGTTTATTTGACTAGTCCAATCCTACGCTCTAATATATAGGAACAAATATTTCTATTACTTATCGGTTAACTGGCCTAACCGATATAATAGAACCTACTTCTAAGGGCTCAAGCACAAAATTTAGCGAGAAAATAAATAAAAATAATGGTAAAGAAAACAAAATCTGGTGAGGTCCCCCAAATGCACCGACACATAATGAAATGGACCTCGAAAAATGTTATATCCAGAGTCTCTAAAAAATAGAAAAAGGGCAAGTGTCGAAATTATTACAAATATTTTATAAAAATGAAATGAGAAATAAAATGCTCCAAGAAATATGCTAAGTCTCCTGCTTCTTCTCTCCTACCCTCTCCAGCGGGTCTATGAAGAAACTCCTGCTTCTTCTCTCCTACCCTCTCCAGCGGGTCTATGAAGAAACAAGTTGCCTTCGTTTTGCACGTGTGCATCGGCGCTCCTAAGAATGCAACCCTCGGTCACCGGGCCCTCACAAGAAAGAGAAAATTAAGAAATATGTTAGATCATAGTTATGAAAAATAATGAGCAAAATAAAAATAAAGAAGAAAAATTAAACAAATAAAGAAACAAACATGTAAACAAGTCTAAATGAGAAGAGCAAGAAAAGGAGATCTCGGATGAATAACCAAAGTCTGATCTTGGAGGGCTTTCGGTGTCCAAGACGTCGGATCCTGCAAGCATTGTATAAGCCTCCTCATGGCAAGTTGTTCTCAACTAAGTGCTCACTCCTCAAACAAGTAAAAAATCCATAATTATGGCTAATAGAAATAAGTTTCTGAGAAGAAAAACAAACACGAAGAATAGTAGGAAAAGAAGCAACCTAGCTACCCTCATCGTGCCTCTCCGCAACGGTGCCATTTTGATGACCCAGGTTTCACTAATGGTTTTAATTTATTTAATGAAAATGATGAGAAAATGTGATGTGAATATGTCATTGTTAACCAAAATAAAACATGAATCAATTAAACAAATTATCCAATAATAAAGGTAAATAAATTATGGATTGTTATTTTAATCATTATCATGGTATAGCTCCTAAGGTTGAACACAAGGAGGCAAAAATTATTAAGCAATTGCTATTCATTTCAATGAAAACTCAAAGAAGAGAAAGAGGAAACTCAAATCATGCGACTCTTGGATTTTTGTGAATTTTTATATTTTTAAGTTTTATGTTTTTTATTTTTTCTAATTTTAAAAATTTTAATGGTTTTTAATTTTGCATTTTTTTAATATTTTTTAGGTTTTCAAACAAAGAAAATAAAGAAAGGTAAAAACAAATGAAACATACACTTTTTTAATTTTTAAATATGGTAAAAATAGCCAGAAAATTTAAATAAAAACAATATTATGTTTTACACAATTACTTACTATTTTTCTATTTTTTAGAGATTTCCAGATTTTTTAAGATTTTAAAAACAATTAAAACATAAAATAAAGTAAACTGAAATTCAAGAACACTATTTTTGGATTTTAAAATATAAAAAAAAACTCAAAAATAGAAGAAACTAATTTTCACAAATATATTTTTGTGGTTTTTATATTTTAAAAACAACAAAACAAAAAAATTTGCAAGCAAAAATTATGGAAGAAAAACAAAATAACAGGAGGTTAACTAAATTTTTATGGAATTTTTAGAGTAATTATGACATTTATTTCAAGCAATATAAGTAGCACAAGCTAATCTGGAAATAAAGGACTCAACTACAATTATTTTAAGTTGGAGACTGAATATTAACAAGAAAAAAATGCAAGGATGACAATGTAAAAATCCAAATGAAAATGTTTGAAACACATGCAATCAATAACGTAAGGCATAACTACAATTAGTTCGAAAATTCTTATATTTTATTAACATGCAAAAAATTCAGGACAATAACTGCAAATATCCACAAAAGTCATGTGTAGACTCATGTGTAGGCAATCGATAGGGATCAAAATGTAATTAATTAAACTACATGTATTGAATCGTAAAAAAGTTCAAATGTTATTTACAAACTTAGGACTAAAACGAAATAAAAGTACTACAGGGAAAAGTACAATATATCCAGGGTCGTGTGCGGTGCACGTGCAAGTACCCAGGCAACGTGGACGGCTCTGATGATCTCCTCCAGATCTGATCAAAGGGCTCACAATTGGGCAATGACTAATGGCTAGGATCAAATCTGGAATTCATTCTCCTCGATCGGACGATGTATAGGTCTCCTGACTGAACACCGATGATGGTGTTCCTGGATTGGCTTTTATCATCCATATCTCATAAATTCTTGCTCGTATCAGTTTCTTGAAGGGCCCAGGAGATAGCTGTTAAACCCCCGCGCCTAATGAATTACTTCAAATGTCATGAATCTGTCTGAATTGTAATCTAAAAGGTCCACTGCCTGAAGCAGTACCGGAGGTCAGATCTAGAAGATGAAGCCCTCATATCACGCTCTTGGACCTGCAAATGAACACATAGCTTGAAGACGCAGCTCCCGTCGGGGTTATTTCATGCTGAAAGAGAAAGAAATGGAGGGAAGCGGTGATTTGATCTCCGATGAAAATGAGTGGTAGAGATTGGACCTGTGATCTGATCTGATGACCATATCTGAGGGGGACGGGATGTGGAAGGAGGGTGAGAGCGAAGGGGCGATCGATTTAGGATGAAAATCAAGGAGAAGTGGCCTCTGATCATGTTGATCGTAGATCTGGAACTGAAGCTCTGCAAATCTACCTCGATCAGCTAATAAAGATGGAATTAAGGCTAATGGAAGCTACTTGTAGCTGCGGAAAGGGAAAGTATACGTTGGTTATGAGGAAGGCGGGGCCGTCACCTCAATCTGGTGGCGAATGCTCGGAGAAGCTCAAGCACAACAAAGGGATTCCAACCTCACACGAATCTCGTTAATTCAGCATCGATTTTGCCCTTGAATGACTGGTCCAAGATGTTGTCTCAACTCTATAGCTACCAGAGGAGAGAAAAGGTGGTTGAGACGGATCCTCTAGGGCTAGCGAGATTGGACTCGAATTTATAGACGTGAGCGAGGGTCTAGAAATATCGAAAAATGCACGCAAAAAATTGTTAGAATAGAAGAAACAGAATTGCCAGTGTGGATGTTGCATGTTCAAGGAGAAAATGAGTCGAATAATCAGGTGAAAAGAGTGTCGAAGTCAGACTGTAAAATTGGTAGAGAATAGTGAGTCAGAGGGATGGAATCAAACCCAAGTCGAGGAAGAGGAGTTGGTTAGCTAGCCAACGATCCCACTTGGACCAATAAAAATCAGATATTTAAATAAATTAAAATTAAAAAAAGCAATTTTAAATTAAAAAATTAAAATGAATAATGCTAATAACTTAATAAATAATTTATGGTGGTTTTTTCATAAATTAATTAAATTAACTAAATAAGGTAAAATAAATAAAAACCTTTATTAATAGGTATGAAATACATATATATATATATATATATATATAATGATTTTTAGGAAGTTATTTTTACAAATAATTACATAATTTAATAATGTATTTATTTATAGAATAAATTAATGATTTTAAATATATTTTATAATTTTAGAAGTTAATATAATGGTACAAATAAATAAGAATGTATACAAGATATGTACATTATACTTATACAGAAAATACATTATTTTTATTTTCGATGATTTTTTATTTTTATTTTTATTTGCATTTTATATAAATAAAATACAACGCATACAAAATAATGAAAATGTTATATGTAAACAAGAAAATAAATAAATAAAAAGACATACATTATATACATATGTACAAGTACACCATTATGTTCCCAAAACCTACATTTTTGCATACTAACTCTGATGGTCGAGTTCATATGGTCGAGTTATGAGGTTTAAAATTAAGGCTTTGCAGGTTTTAAATTTTGAGATTTATTGGTATTTATTCAAAATTATTTTTAAGTTATATTTTTCTACTTTTCTAGTGATCTTTATAGATAAATCAGAAAAGGAATTACGTTATTTGGACTTACAAATAAATAAAAATAATAATAAAGAAGTTTTTTATACGTAATGCACATATATACAAAGGAGTCCAAATGCCAAAACTCACATATTTTATTCCACAGTTTTTTGATATTTTAATAAATAGTATTAGTTACAAAATGAAGTTTAAAAGTGAGTTTGGTCAATTTGGAGTTTGCTATAGATAGTTATGAACCTGAGTATTTGGTATTTTAGGCTTTTTAGGTTCATTGTAATTATTTATTTATTAGTTTAATAATTTTTCGAATATTTTATAAATTAATATATATTATTACAAACAACTTCAAGAAGGAAACATTTTTATTTGAGGTTGTTTTATTGATAAATAAAATAGGTGAAAATATATACAAGGTGAAAAATATGAATATGTACAAGTGAGATTTGGTTTTCTTGATTTTTATAAGTTATGGACTCTATCTCCCCCTACTTTATTCCTGGTCGATCAGATGAAGTCTTGACCATCTCTCGAGGTTTGGGTCAATATGCATTTATTCCATACATCCTTCTTTATTTTTTCTTTTTCTTTTCTTCTTTATTCTTTTATTATTATGAAAAGAAAGGTAAATAGACATTATTAGCAAATCAATGATGTATGATAAATAATGATAATTAATAGATATTTAGAGGTGTTTCACTAAGGATTTTATCTAAAATAAGAGAATAAAAATTTTGAATCATGGATTCATCACTCGCTTACGACTCTAACATCCTCGATCATTCGATCATGTACCATTGAGTCTACCATGTAGACAATGTAGCCTACACAATCCTGACTGCGAAACTAGTGTGTCCTCAAGGCGGAGATGCACTCGATCCCACCACCAGATGTACATCCATCAAACTGAAATGGTGGCACTCTAGATAGATGGAAGACCACCAGACATCTTCCTAAAATGTTCCAAGCACATATTGTGATTATTCCATGCCTAAAATGATGTCAAAATCCTCTAATTGATTAAACAGTAGTAATGTGGGCATCTTGGGACAACCTATTTGCATGGCTACATCCTCCACTTTCCCGCAATTGATAAATAATTGACACTATGGGCCCTTGATGTAAAATCAATATGGAACCTTCATCACAAACTTGCTAAATGTGGGCACCATATGATGTATAAGGAAGGAATGTGTAGCCCATGAATCAAACAATGCATGTAAAGAAATCCCAAGGTATGAAATCATACATCTGATGACTAGAAGCATGGGCATGCTCCTGTATCACTGCATTCAGCTGGTGGTACGCTAGATCCCGTAGCAATGAATGCTTATTGTGGGGCTCGCTGAAAGTCATGGCCTCCACGTCGGAATCTCGAGCCCTGAAACAGTTTGAAAGATCCAGCTAGTCTTTCACTCAAATGTTGATACATGCCCAAGATGCTTGCATGCAATCGGCATTAGACCTTGAAGTGGCCTAGCAATCCATAGAGGTAACAAGTACACTTGCTTGGCTGTGATAAGCTCCCTCTAGAAGCAAAATTGTTGCCCCAGTCCTACGAATCTGTGTCTGCATAGGGAGGACGGGAAGAAACTGAACCACGAACTGCCAAGTCCTGCCCCAAGGTAGGGGATGGTGTGAACCTACTAGTTATCAGTGTCATCGCAGTCAGATGGTGGAACCAAACTCTACGGAATTGGGAGAAGTCCTGAATTTCTTCTCTACTAGGCTAGGGTGGAGGTAACTGCAACCAACCTCCATGTAAACGGCTCTATGTAGCCTCCTACATTGTTACCTTCGCAGTAACCGCTTTCATGGAGGTAAGGTCCAACATAGATAATCTATCTTGGATCTCTTCAGGCATCCCCCAGAGGAACTTCTGCAAGTTCTCTTGTGGATAAGCTATAGTAGCAAAGGAGTTGTGAGATAATTCCATGTAACATATCAGGTACTCATGTGCTATCATTGACCCCTGGGTTAGGTCAACGAACTCTCTCCTATGATCTTCTACTTAATGGTCCGAGTAGAACTCTGTATGAATCTCATCAAAGAAGGCCTCCCAAGTGATGGGCTCAATCAGATGCTCCTCTTTACCATATTAATTCAATTAAAAATACTAAAATTAGCATGAATTTTAGAAAAATACCAAAAATAGAGAAAATATAGAAAAACAAAAAATATTTTTGAGTATTTATAGCTTTGTTTATAGTTGTATTAGCTATATTATCTTTATTAATACATATACTTTTATATTATCTTATCAAAAAGAAAAGAAAAATAAAAATCATGAAATTTAAAAGAAAATATACATTAAAAATTAAAAATATATAAAAATCAAAAATTCAAAAAAGTAATAAAAACCCACAAAAATTCAAAAATCCCCCAAAAAAACTCCAAAACTTCTATTGTCTTTTTTAGTCAATTTTGTTGTCTATCCCTAGTTCTGCCAATGTTCGACCCCTACTATACTTGTTTACTATACATTTTATTGTATGGTATAATAAATTTCGATCCACTTGATTTATCTTTACATTGCTCTATTTTTTTGTGGGTTGATTCTTGATTGACCTTGGGTCTAGTGAGTGGTGGCCTCATCGACATTGTATCTTCGCATTTATATGAGGATGTTATTTAGAACCTCACCAAACTCAGTTCATCGCTTAGTTACACCTTCAGATTCGAGTTTCGACTCTAAGAACAATCGGTCGAGTTTTTCCGTTGTAATTCTTATTTCATGCCACAGTGTCTGATTTTCTATGGCATGGGGGTAGTTTGGAGTAGCACCGTCAAGGGAGGGACATGCACCCTTGGGAATCTGAGTAGAAGCTTAGATGATCGTGATCCCGATTGGTCGTTGGTTAGGAGACATACTACTTGGTGCATTGGTGTGCCCTTATGATCGGTGTATTGTCTCTATTTTCAGATGTGTGGTACCAAGTAGTTATGTTTGGTTGTTTGTGCTTCACTTCTTACATTTAAGGTTGAAACTCCTGTACTAATACTAGCTTGTGTAGGGATATATTAATTGGTAATATGGATGGAAGCACTAAGCGAGGAGTTTCAGAAGTTGTGGTTATTGTAGGAGACGATTCAGGATGTATTCAAAACCATATTTCCAAAGGTCAGTTACAAACCAGTGGTGAGGGTCTGCACATGATGAAGTATGGGGTTTGAATTGGTATGCAATAAAGTCTGACATTCCACCACCACTCTACATAGCCTACTAATGAGTACTCTATAAAAGATATCCATACATCCTAAGGCACATGGGTTGTTGAGGTTTATTATATGAAAATATACTAAATAATTTTGATGTCTTTATATATATCGAATATTCTATAAAATGCTCAGTCAGGAAAGGATCTATAAAAAAATCAAGTACAAGAAGAAGAATGCTCAAAGCATGGCAAGAAAAATATCATATCATTAGAGAATAGGATATGAAGTTATTACTGACCATGATGAGCATCTACATCGAATACATTTGATGTTTTTATAGTCTTTGTTAAGCAGCCATAAAAATATTACTAAACGATTAACCTAAATCTACCATCAGCCATAAAAATATTAGTAAACGATTAACCCTATTCTACCATTTGATTAGTTTGAATACTTTAAAATATGTGAGCAACAAAAAAAAGGGTATGCATTTTTATGTAGTGATCATGATGAGCATCTACATCGAATACATTTGATGTTTTTGTAGTCTTTGTTAAGCAGCCATAAAAATATTACTAAACGATTAACCTAAATCTACCATCATCCATAAAAATATTACTAAATGATTAACCCTATTCTACCATTTGATTAGTTTGAATACTTTAAAATATGTGAGCAACAAAAAAAAGGATATGCATTTTTATGTAGTGATCATGATGAGCATCTACATCGAATACATTTGATGTTTTTGTAGTCTTTGTTAAGCAGCCATAAAAATATTACTAAACGATTAACCTAAATCTACCATCAGCCATGAAAATATTACTAAAGGATTAATCTAATTCTACCATTCAATTAGTTTGAATACTTTGAAATATGTGAGCAACAAAAAAAAGGATCTGCATTTTTATGTAGTTATAACTATAAAATAACTACTATATATTTCATAATCAAAATGTTACATCCTATGTAACTCCCATAACTACCTATTCTATCTAACCCTCAATATTTGATCTAAAGGCTATACTATTTTCTAAAAGTTGCAACATTAATTTAAATGAAGCAACTTAGCAACTTCCACTAGACTTTGATCCTAGACCTTCAAATAAGATCATATGGTTTACATTTTTTATGAAACCTACATTTATTAGTAATCTAAAACTTATTTTTCAACTATAAATATTTACCTACTTCTCTTCGGTTCTTTACTTCACCACTCTCTTTATTTACTACTTAAATCCTCAAATAGATAAATAGTTCTTCTCCCTCATTTTCATTCTTTAAAAGCATCTTGATGAAAGCGTGCTTGAAAGGAGTTTTTCGCCATCAAAAGCTTTGCATTCATTTTGGCTATTGTATTATAAGATCTAAATTATTTTGATAATTTTATCTACTTTGACATTACCATTCTTTTATACTAATTACTTCTATTAATACTCATATATTTAGTATAATTTTGTTTGCAACTAGGAGACTAGGGGTGACATTTCTACTCCTATTGGAGATTATTTGTCACTATCCATACTCCAAGATCTACTCCATTAGTTGCTTGTTGTATCTTCGTTTGCCATATTGTTAACATCTCTATATTTTATAAGGCAAATTTAATATAAAAAGTTTTTAAATTATTCTTTAAAGGACCAAACTTATAAATTGAAATCAATATATTATTCAAAGGAAACATAAAAGAAATATGGCTCCGTAGGACTTGTACTCACTTTGTCTATATTTTGTTCCCTTGTAACTTTTTAAAATTGAAAAGATCTACCTTGTGGATTGTACAAGGTAGAGATTAAGGGACTACGCTACTTCCATTAAAGTGGTGTGGTTAGTGCAGCCTATGTGTGTAGGGGCTTAAAAATCCTAGATAAAAATATCTAGATGAGAGGTTTTTACCCACGTCGGTTTCCTCTATAAATTTGTTGTCTACGTGTGGTTTATTGTAAATCATTCTAATGTTGTGTGATTGTCATAAATCGATTATGTCATATTGTTTTTGCTCTATTGAATTATTTGTAAATTAAATCAATTAAACTAAAAATATAGTAAATGAAAAATTCACCTCCTCTTGTTTTTCAATTGGCATCAGAGCCAAGTTACATAGTTTTGGTGTAAAAACCTAGTGTTTAACGATCGTATTATGGATGGGGGTTCAATTGTCACATTTAGTTCTAATGGATAATGTGTCACTATACCACCTTTTTTTGATGGATTAAATTATACTTGTTGGAGACAATGAATGGAAATATATTTACAATCATATGACTATAGTATATGAGAAATTATTTAGAATACTTTTAGTTACATGTTAAACCTAAAAATGACAATCTTTCTGATGTACAAAAAAGAAGAATTGCTTTAAATCTATGAGTGCTCTATTTTTTGCACTTAGTCCTGGAGAGTGTAATAGGATTTCACAATGTAAACAGCATGACATCTTGGCTACCCTCAAAACTACTTACAAAGGAACTACTAAAATAGAAAATAGTAAAATATTTTACTTACTCAAGAATTCGAAAGTTTTCAAATGAAAAAGATGAAACTGTTTAAGGCATGTATACTAGATTTACGAATATAGTTAATAATCTAAAAGTTTTAGGAAAGAATTTTGTAATTGGAGAATTAGAAGGTAAAATACTTAGATCTCTAACTCAAAATTATGAGTCCATAGTAAAATCCATTGAAGAAGCAAATAATGTTGAGGATTTAAAAATGTATGATCTTATTAGAAACCTGATGACACATGAAATTAAAATAAATCATAAGAAGAACGACATAATAGATGATAAAAAACAATTAGCATTTAAGGTTGAATATTAAAATGAAGAGTCATATGAAAGTGAAGATGAAGATATAGCATTACTTAATAGAAAGTTCAAGAAATTCTTTAAAAATAAAATGATTATATAAAAAGAAAAATAGTTCTAACCATGACCAACTTATTTGTTATAAATGTAAGAAAAAAAGTCATATTCGGAAATATTGCCCTTTGATAGAAAATGATGAGGAAAAGAGAATTTCAAAGAAACCTTTCAAGAAGGATAAACTAAAGAAGGCATCACAGACAACTTGGGATGATACTGACTCAAGTGAAAGTGAAACTGAAGATGAAGCTCAAGACAAGGAGGCGTCACGTTAAGGACTCATGGCGCTGGAAGAAGATATAAATTATCATTCAATGAATTATCATATGCTTTTAATGATCTTTATAAAAATATAAGAAATTAAAAAAGAAAATAAAATAATTCAAAATGAATATATCTTAAACAAAAAAATAGAACTTAATATTAAAAATAAACTCATACTAGAAGAAAAAAAATAAAATGAAAGACAAAATTAAAGATCTAGAACTAAATATCTCTTCACTAAGAATTGATTCTGAAAGATTATAAAAAGATATCTGAAAGTTTAGAAAAGGTAAAGGAAATCTTGATACACATTTAGGTTCTCAATTACCTAAACAAAATAAGCATGGTATAGGTTATCACAATTTAAGGAATACACTAAAAATAGTAGTTATAAGTTAAACAAAAAGGTTGTATCTAAAATCACATTACAAAAATTCTTAATAATAAACAAAAAGACTATACAAAGTAGAACTTTCACATTACACCAAAAGAAATAAAAATCATAGTACTGATTTCTCAAAGGAATAAATTAAAAATGAGAATTATTATATAGGTCACCCAAAGAGAAGGAAGGCGGATAATGAACAGTGGATGCTCAAACATATGACAGGAGAAAAAGACCTTTTCATTGAGATCACATACAAGAAAGAAGGAACTATGATTGTTGGAAATAATAAAAGTACTATAATAGCGAGTGCTACAGTAGGCCAAGGTACACATTCTTTTAAAAATATTTTATTAGTTAAAGGTTTAAATCACAATCTTTTAAGTGTTAATCAAATTTAGGATAAAGGATATAATGTGTTATTCACAAATAATTCTTTTAAGATATTAAATAAAGATACTAATTAAGTTATACTAGAAGGGAGGAGATATATATATATATATGTATGTATGTAATTGATATATCAAAAAATGATACTTACAATTGTTCAATTGTTGAAGATAATGAAGTTACTTTATAGCATAAAAGATTTGATCACCTTAATATAAAGTATACAAACAAACTTGCAAAAGGAACTCAGTAAAAGGGTTTCCAAACAAAAATTTTAGCAAACATAATTTATGTCGAACATATTCCTTAGGTAAGTTAACTAAGAGGCTTCAAATCGAAGAATATTGTGACTATGCATAAACCTTTCGAATTATATCACCTAGATCTTTTTGGACCTACCAAAACATCAAGTCTAAACTATTGTAGATTTTGCTTAGTTATTATAGATGATTACTCTAGATTTCTATGGGTATTTTTTAAGATATAAGGATCAAACTTTTGAAACCTTTAAAAAAATTACCAAATTAGTTCAGAATGAAAAAAAATCTATGATTATTTGAATAAGGACAGATAATGGTGGAGAATTTGAAAATGCTTATTTTGAAAATTTCTATGAAATAAATGGCATAAAACATGAATTTTGCTTTCCTAGATCACCACAACAAAATGGTGCGTTTGAAAGAAAAAATAGGACTTTACAAGAATGTGCAAGAACTTTGTTAACATGATTACCATAACATGATTACCAAATATATTTTTGGGTTGAAGCTATCAATATAACATGTTATGTTTTAAATAGAGTTCTTATAAGACTTGAACTAAATAAAGCATGTTATGAACTTTATTATAGAAAACCTAAGATAAAATACTTTAAAGTATTTGGATGTAAGTTCTTTGTATTAAACAATAAGGATAATTTGGAAAATTTTGATCCTAAAGCTTATAGAACATTTAACAAAAGAACACTTAAGGTAGAAGCGACACTTCACATAATATTTGATGAACATACCAATATGGAATCTACAGACCAAGAACTTGATGAAGATGAGGAAGAAAGCACACCTTTTATTGACATTTCAAATATTAAAGATGTCAATATACATAATTTACTTCAAAATTGGATTTTCAATATAAATCACCCTGAACAACAAATTATAGGAGATGTTGAAGATAACATTAAAACTAGATCTCAATTAAATAATAACTTTGTTTATAATGCTTATGTATCAAAAATAAAACCAGAAAATGGAAATGAAGTATGTTAAAATGTAAATTGGATACAAACAATGCAAGAAGAATTAATACAAATTGAAATAAATCAAGTATGGGATTTAGTACCTTCACCTGAAATTAAGTTAGTTATAGTAACTCAGTGTATTTTTAGAAATAAAAGCGAAGAGGAGGATAAAGTAACTAGAATAAGGCAAGACTTATAGCTCAAGGATATAATCAATAAGAAGGAATTGATTATGATGAAACTTATGTTCCCGTAGCTAGATTAGAAGCCATTAGGATATTATTAGATTATGTTGCACGTCTAGGAATTAAACTATTTAAAATGGATCTAAAATTCACATTCTTGAATGGATTAATAAAAGAGGAAGTATACGTTAAACAAACACCCAGTTTTGAAGATCCTAAACATCCAAGCAATGCATATAAACTTAAAAAATCTTATATGGATTAAAACAAGCACCTAGGATATAGTATGAAATATTAAAAGAGTATCTTTTAAAATCAAACTTTAAAATTGGAAATGTTGATTTAACTCTTGTTGTTAAAAATATAAAAGATGACATATAGATTGTACAACTATACGTAGACGATATTGTTTTTGGATCAACAAATGAAATTTCATGTGAAGAGTTTTCTAAAAATATGCAATATGAATTTGAAATTAGTTTAATGGGAGAATTTGATGAACCCTAAATGCATGTATTTAAATCAATCCGTTGTAGCACATGCACTTAGCTTCTCATACATAACCGAGATGAATCTCAGTGACGAGGTTCTGGGCTTTAATGTATAACATGGGCAGTCCAGGGTCGAACATAAGGATGCGAGAAATTTAGTGGTTAAATTTAGAGATCAAATAATTTAGACAGCGATTCAATGATTAATACTTCGAGCGGATACACAACGCACAATCAAGAAAGAATCTTAACATATTTTATGCAACTAAATTAGATGTAGGCAAATGTGTACAAATGACATGAATATGAAAACAACACTTAAGACAAAATAACTTGGATGAATGATGAAAATATCCTGAGTTAATTACTTGAGAAATAAATTAAGCAATAAGAAAAATTAGTCCCAAAAGCCTATCTCATCTTATATAAATGAGTAATTAACTCTTTTAATGATCCAATAATGATTTAGATTAAATAATAATGATCCAATGATGATTTAATTTAAATACCAGTAGATCACTAAGAATCGTGATAATTTTATAGGTTCAAAATTTCACTTAGAGTACTTTTTCAATATAATTTCATGAATAAATTAAGCATTTTAAAAAAGAATAATTGATGCATGAATTATAAATCAAAACCATCCACAAATCTTGCTACCAGATAGAGTATCATACAAGCTTTAGAATGAGATCAAAATCACAATATTTGGATTTCAGGAAAGAAAGATATTCAACATAGAATCCAACGGTACAAATGTAATAAAAACTCCAAGTTTAATTGCAAAACAGGACAGACGGGGACTAAATTGTAATTAAGAAAACCCACAAGGGTTGATGTGCAAATTACAAATAGGAGAGAGGACTTATATGTAATTATTGAAAACTAGCACTGTAATTTTTCCACCCCCATGTGTATAACACATGATTCTAAGCTTGGATGGGAAGGCTCAAGTCACACGTCTACTCCTGGCACTTCACTAGTGACTCAGAATTAGGCTCGACACATGAACCTGAGGTTTAAACAGTTGCCTCAGAAAGCAACGTGGTTGATCTGGAACCATTGGATCTCTCCCAAATATGGGAGATCAACGATAACTGCTTCACGGATGTTCTTGAAGTCCTCCGTGTGCGGCAGAGGCATGGTTGTGCTCCGTCGAAGGCAGCTCTACTCCTCTGCATCTCTCATGGCTGCCTGGAGGTCCAACTACCTCAGTTGAACGTCGACGACGATGATGGATGCACTGAGAAGACGAGTAGATGCTAGAAAAACTCGGTCGATGAAGCGTCATCGGAGAATAAATAGGAAATCAGAGCTCGCATTTATTTTCTGATCATTGAAGTTGTAGAGAGTTGCAATGTTAGTCCAGACAACAGAAAAGTATTCTGCGAATAAAGTGAAGTGATTATGAGGTGGAATGGAGGGCTATTCGAAGGCGTAGGATTAATCCCTAATGGGTGTCCTCTTCATGCAGAAGAAGATAGTGAAGTCGAATGATCGCAGATATGGAACAATGGATTGAGGATGAGAGATATCATGAAAGGATAAGGGATGACTAGCAAAGGTACACGATGGTTCAGACAAGTAAAATATTGTGTAGCTACTTCGTCCTAGAAACTACAATGAGAAAAGGATTAAGTATAGACCTGAAATTTGAAGGTGCAAGATGATGTAAATTGGATTGATACTCGAGACAATTTGTGAATCTTGATGCTTCATGATCTTAGCTTTGAGTTCATGGCTCTGGAACTCAGCTCAAATAGCCATGAACTTGGGTTGTAACTTGGCAAAAAGGCCAAGGATCTCACCGGAGGTGCACGCCATCTTGGCGCTCAATCTAGCCCTCGTACTATCCCTGAAGGTTAGAGAGGCTAGAGTGTAAGTCTGTAGAATGACGGATAGATATCAAAGGTGGTTGGTGGAGGAGTATTTAAAGAAGAGATGACAGAGGTTTCAATGGGTTTTGACGGAAGTTTGAACCTCCGCTAGTAATTGGGTGGTTAGTGTTAGGATATGAGTAGAGGTCGGTGGAAGTTAGGGTTGAAAAGCGAAGGATTTAGTGTTGGTTTTGTGAGAAGAAGATGCATAAGGAGTTTAGCAAAATTAGAGGAAGTTGCCACAAAATGAAGAGTAGCGTTGTTTGGAAGAAGAGGTTGGTGGTTGAAGACACCAGGGATCAATGGATCAAGATCCCATGGCCTAATTTTGGGCGTGATTTAAAGGATGAGATCCACTAGATTAAGAGTATCAAGTGCTTCAAATCGATACGCTACCGATGGCCTGGATGTGTCTGATCAGGAGGTGATCGGACGGTAGAAAAGGAGACGAATGGCTTAGCCAAGAGCAGGCCATGTGGGCGGCTAAGGATGCGCCATGTGGCCCAATAGAAATTAAGTTAACTTAGAAAATTAGGAAATTAAAAATAATTAGTTCAAAGCTGAATTACAAAAGAACTTGAAAGTTTTATATCTCGATGAGATCTACAACTTTCATGTAGAAATCAAAGAGATCAGAGGTCATTTGTACATAGTAAAAAATTAGATACTTATAAAAATTATATAAAACAATTTTCTTTCCTTTTTCTTTTGCTTATTTTTTGTATATTTATTTTATTTAATGTTAATTTATTTATACACAATTTTATTCTAATTTTTATTTGATTTTTAACGGAAAATATATAAAATAATACATCATAATAATATATAATAATTAGCGTTGATTATATACAACACATAAATTAGCAATTAGTGTTAATTAGTCAATGGATCGTGTTATTAACTTAAGTAAATGAGATAAATATGATCAATTAAGCTGATAAATCTAGGATTTATCAGAATTGAGTTATTTTTAGGCTAACAAATACATCATATTGAAATTTGAATTTTCTTACACCAAAGAAAATACACTCATGAACTTCATAAAAACATGGAATGGAAAATTCAAAAATTCAATTCATACTATTAAATACTTCACTTTCTTTAGAAAAATATGAATTAAGAAATGTTGTTGATCAAACTATTTATAGAGGTTTAATTGGTTCTTTGCTCTTTTTAACTACAAGTAGACCTGATATAATGTTTGCAACATGCCTTTATGAAAAATTTCAATCAGAGCCAAAAGGTACACACTTGAATGTAGTAAAAAGAATCTTAAAATACCTTAAAAATACCAAAGACTACGGTCTCTTTAATCCAAAAACAAATGATATAAAACTTATATCATATTTCGTTGCCGATTATGCTGGTAGCATAAGTAATAGAAAATCCACTACGGTCACTTGCCACTTCTTAGGTAAATCTCTTGTCTCCTGGTTTTCCAAGAAAGAAAATTACGTTGCACTTTCAACAACTGAAGCATAATATATTTCTGACGCATTAGCATGCGCTCAAGTCTTATGGATGAAACAAAGATAAAAGATATAGTCTAAATTTCGAACAACTCAAATATTTATTAGCACGCTCGATTTATCAAAAAATCCAGTTCAACATGTTAAACCTAAACATATTGACATAAAGTATCATTTCTTGAGAAATAATGTATTAAAAGGAAAAATCACTTTAGAGTTTATAATGAATCAAAATCAATTGGCATATATATTTACTAGCCATTAAATCAAGAAAAATTTAATTCAATTTGTGGGGAATTAGGTATATGTACTTTAAATGATCTAAAGTAACTTATAACAAAATAAAATTATATGAATGATAGATAGTTATTTATAAAATTATAAAGCTTAAAATAATAACTTCCAATAAAAGAAAGGTAACTTGTTAGTATATGTAAAGATATTTGTTCTCTTTCTATTACTTAAGCAAGTTGTGCAATTCGATATTTTGATGAGATTTGAAAAGACTTTAGAGATAAGTAATATTTTTCAAACCTATGGTCTCACATATTTTTTCAAATAAAAGAATGCTATAAATTGGTAATCTTTGATAAATGCACTTGTTATTTTTTTTAACTACCAAATATGTGGGCACCTTTATTATTATACTGTAAATTGATGGTTGTCATTTTATTAATAACTATTTTATGTAAACTTGAATTTGATCCATAAATTTAATCTTCGAGAATATGTTTATTCTATAACCATTATACATCTTTACTATGATCTTTTTTTATTTTCTATAAACTTGGATCTTCTCTTTTTCTTAAAATGAAAGTACTAAATATGTTTTTTTGCAACATCATTTTCTTTTCAAATTATTTTAGTATTACCAATTTTTATAATCATATTTAGTACATGTGAAACTTCTCATTACCCTTTTATTGTCTTATGATTTGTTGTTTCCCATGTTTCCAACTAATAACTAATTCATTCTTTTCTGTAATAAACTAAATAGTCTATGGAATCTAAAACACGAAAAACCATGTAAGATTTTATCAATATCCCAATTCAGGGGGCCAAATAAAAAAAATATAAATGGATAATACCCAAATTCCTTTCACCAAACTCTTAATATTTTAGAGTTTACCAAGTGAGGAGTTGATTTACAAGCTTTGTTTTCATTGCAAAACATGGAAGATTAGTTTTCTGGAAAACTTCTTTCTATGGGACTATGTCCCGACCTTGTCAAAATTTTATATGCTAACTTACATCAAAACCTGGTGACATTGAACTCACCATTCATTCTATTGTTAAAAAAAACTTCTTTCACATCAATCTTGATGTTTTAAATTATATCTTGTGTACCACTCATTATGGCTTTATTCTTGAAAAAGTGTTGTATAATGCAATATCTTTTGACACAATCAAGAAAGCTTTACTTTTGAAGGATCACATTGAACTCCTAACTGAAAACATGCACCTCATCCCCAAACTTCTTTATAAAGTCATTGATTTCAGCTTTTTTTGGTAAGATATCTGGGAGGAATTACTGTTCTAAAGCCTATGAAATCCTAAACAAAATTAAACTCAACTAACCTCATTTGATTTTATCCCACATGGAATCATCTCACTCATCTACCCTTCCTTCTGGGAATCTATTTACATATATTTTTATCTCCCGAAATGTCAATTTGGTTAATGAAACTTGCATAAAACTTAAAAAAATTTAACAAAACTACTCTTTAAAGAATCGAAAAGGAGAAGGCTTACATGTACGACAAATCAAGCTCGAACTCTGAAGATGGTCTTCTTTTTGACACTTTGGTCGATCCTCTATATCTAGACACTCATCCTGTTGAAAACTACCCTATTCTAAAGATTGGATAGGTCACAATAGCTTTACTTCTGTCAAAGAACAAATGGACTCTCTTGGTGCCGGGATCAACTTGCTTCTAAATCGTCAAAAGGAGACCTTTCCTCGTGCCTTTGATATTCTGCAATATCATCTAATCTATCTTGAAAAATCCATCAAAGGAAACAATCTGAATACGTGATGAAGCTATGTGCCGCATTTCTCTTATGATTACCAGTTTCCTTAGCTTAAAGAACTTTCTTATGCATTTTTTCAAGACTTTTTTCTTGCTTTGCTTATGTTATGATCATTTTTGGATAGTCTTATTTGAGCTTATTCCTATATCTATTTTGATTGTTTTTTTAAAAAAATGGGGAAATAAGTTTTTTTATTACAAATAGAAAATAAAAGCCTTTATTTATAACAGACAGAGGGAGCTGTAAGAAGATGCTCATCTTGCAAAAGCAAGGGGAAGCACGTATTGATTTTGTCAAAAACATCAAAATAGGGGGAGATTGTTGATGTTTATTATATAAACATATACTAAATAATTTTGATGATTTTATATATGAAATATTCTATAAAATTGTCTTTCAGGAAAAGATCTTAAAATAAAATCAAGTACAAGAAGAAGAATGCTCAATGCATGGAAAGAAAAATATCATATAGTTGGAGCAGAGGATATGATGTTACTATTGATCATGATGAGCATCTCCATCGAATGCATTTGATATTTTTTTAGTCTTTGTTAAGGATCGATAAAGACATTACTAAACGATTAACCTAAATCTATCAATCGATTAGTTTAAATACTTTAAAGTATGTGAGCAACAAAAAAATGTATGCATTTTTTTATAGTTATAAATATAAAATAACCACTACATATTTCATAATCAAAATATTACATCCAATGTAACTCCTATAATTACCTACTCTATCTATCCCGCAATACTATTTTCTAAATTTGCGACAGTAATTTAAATGAAGCAACTTAACAACTTCCACTAAACTTTGATCCTAACCCTTCAATTAAGATCATATGGTTTACATTTTCTATGAGACTTACGTTTATTAATAATCTAAAACTTATTTTTTAATTATAAATACTTGCCCACTTCTCTTCATTTTTTTACCTCACCATTCTCTTTGCTTATTACTCAAATCCTCAAAGAGAGAAATAGTTCTTCTCCCTCCTTTTCATTCTTGGAAAAATGTCTTGAAGAAAGCATGCTTGAAAGAAGTTTTTCACCATCAAAAGCTTTGCATTCATTTTGGCTATTGTCTTGTAAGATCTAAATTATTTTGATCTCTATTCATTGAACTTTTATCTACTTTGACATCATCATACTTTTATACTAATTGCTTCTATTGATATTCATATATAGTAGTATAATTTTGTTTGCAACTAGGAGATTAGGGGTGACATTTCTACTCATATCGGATATTATTCGTCATTACCTCTACTCCAAGAGGATTACTAGTCACAACTTGACTAGTGCATCTACTCCATTAGTTGTTTGTTGTATCTTTGTTTGCCATATTGCTAACATATCTCTATTTTAAGGTAAATTTAGTATACAAATTTTTTAAATTACTCGTTAAAATACCAAACTTATAAATTGAAATCAATATAAGAAAACATAAAAGAAATATAGCTCCCAGGACTTGTACTTACTTTGTCTATATTTTGTTCCCTTGTAATTTTTTAAAAATTGAAAAGATCTACCTTGTGGATTGTACAAGGTAGAGATTAAGGGATTACACTACTCCTATTGAAGTAGTGTGGTTAGGACAACATAAATATGTAGGGTTTTAAAAATCCTAGATAAGAATATCCAGGTGAGAGGATTTCGCCCACGTGAGTTTCATCTATAAATTCGTTGTCTACGTGTGGTTGATTGTAAATTATTGTAACATTGTGTGATTTCATAAATCGATTATTTCATATTATCATTTGCTTTATTTAATTATTGTAAATTAATAATTAAATTTAAAATATAGTAAATCAACAATTCACCTCTCTCTTGTTAATTTAATGGATCATCCTCAAAATCTTTACCACTTGTGCCATCCACAACTCCGCATCGTCAGGAGTGGTGGTACTGAAGAACTGTAGTACAAGAGCCCTCCGGTATGTTGTGTAGGTGCTCTGATGCTTTTGAAAGCATCTGCATCCTCCATCTTCTCAGGCTCTAGATTCGATGCTCAATCGTCTCTTAATGTTATTGGATGCCTTGTACAACTTGTACATGGTAGGCTAGATGCTGGGCTACATCTGGATACTTACTAGGCGGTATTGTTTTGCATAAAGAACCAGAGCATTAATACTTTCTTTACATAAGAGAGACACATGGACATGAATATAAAATATGTTATTCTCCTTAAGACTCGTGTTGGTTCAAAAGACTCTCAAACACTATCTTGTATTTCCAATACCGATGAGGAGTGATATGCATGGAATGGAATGGAGTACCATGGCTCTGATACCAAGCTGTGAAAACCATCCCCCTAGGATTGAGTACTTGGTAAATCCCATTCCACGCACATACGTTCTACATTCAAAACACATGGTATAAATATAAGAAGGAGAAAATAGCATAAGAAGACTTGAGTTCAAAATTTATTTCCATTCATAACATGTCGATTCATTAGTTATAATCTATTGCCCCAAAATATTACATATTTGCATCAAAAAGTGTGTCCATATATATATATATATATATATATATATATATATATATATAAAGAGTAGCTCCAATCCTAGTTGTTCAAAGTTGTGGCTGCTTCTGAGAACCTACATAATCCAATACAAAGGTATATTATGAGAAAAATTGCATAGTACGGTACTAAAACTAAAACAAGTAAGGTACAAAGGATGTGTGCAAAAGAAACATCTGGGTAAATCGTCCTCATAAAGAAAACAAACTCTAGATTCATTAGCCCTGAATAATCCAAGCTTCATGGATAATATGTGGTCTCGGTCCTCATGAGATCTCACACTATGACTCTAAGGAATTAAGAAGGCCTTAGTGTTGAGGTTCCTCCATAGACGTTCAGTGGGGTACAATGCATCCTAACTAAGTTTCCAACACGCCAACATGGCTTCACTCACCATTCGATAACTCCATAATGAACCTCCCTAGTATTCCACTAGATTTATCATAACCCCAATCCCTAAATCAAGTTACAACATGTGAACCATCACGAATCGTCCAAGTCCACTACCTACGTGTAAGAGTCTACATTGGCGTAGGGCACGAGTCAAGACACCGATTATAAGATATGAATCTTCATTTCGTCACCTTTATTCTTTCATTGTGGTCTTAATTCCCTAGTTAAATACATTTATATAGCATTAATTTATACAAAATAGCATCCATTATCTTACCTAGAAATATTGTACAAATGCATATATTTAACTTTGAAATAAAAGAATAAAGGAAAGAAATGAAGTGTCAAAGACACTAAATGATCTTAAACCTTGAGACCAAAGCAATATTGACTTGGTCGACCAGAAATAAAGTAGGGGACGATAGGTTACCCAGTTGTATAGAAAAATGCTTAAAAGTCCCAATTTAATTCATCAATATATAGCTTTATGTATCCTTATTTTATTTTGCATTTTATGCACCACAAATAATAAAACCCTCTACATGAAAGTTGTACATAAAAATATGTAGAAAAGACAAAAAAATTACATAAAAATAATGCACAATATCTCCTCCATACAAATTAAAAATTGACAAACTCACCTTTATTATTCATAAATTTTAAGTAGCTATCTAATGACGGTGGTTTCATTAAAAATGAAGTTAAGATACAAAAGTTGACTTTTGGGTCCCTATTGTATTGTGAACGCTGCATATAAAATTCAATTTTCTCATTCTTTATATTTTTACATTTCTTATATTTTTAAATACTTTCAAATATTATTTGAAATACATTTAAAATGCAAACACAAAATAAAAGCACTAAAAATAAATTAAAATAAATATTTTATTAAGATATATAGGAATAGTATACCTATAATGTAAATACCCTTATTTATTTAAGCACACAAATAAGCTGAGAAAAATAAAATAAAAATTTATAATTATATTTAAATATATTATAAATATATAAAATATGTGTATGTAATCAAAAACATCAAATACAAAATAAAAATAATTTACCTGAAACACATGCAAACATATATATATACATGTAAATTTAGCACCTAATAAATAGTGTTATAAAAAAATATAAATACTCTGAAAATTGTACATAAAAAAATAACAATTTTCATGTTTTGATTTTAATCAATAATACATTTATTAATTATTATTGGTTAAAAGAAGGATTTTACCCATCCCTTTTTCTGCTTGGTCCACGTGGACCAACCATAGCGCTTGGATTGTTGACCTCCGATCAACAATCTTTTCCCTGCTTTGTTGCCTGTCAGACTTATGGGCCCTTCTGTTCTCCCATTCTTACCCCACCTTCATCATTTCCCTCGAGCAACACCCCGATATGTAGCTCCCTCTTCCATGCCCTAGATCTAGCCTCCACCAACTCCTCATCTTCTTCACACAAACGCCCATCGAAATCCACAACTTCGCCTATAAATAATACCCATCAACCCTCCTTTGAACTTTGATCCACATTCTCTTCCATAACCCCAATAGGATTCCATGGGTAGATTCGCTTGGTGGCAACAAGCGGAACCATCTCTTTGTCTATGTGGATATGGTTGAGAATTGATGCAATTCGCACTCGCTGGAGTTCCACTAGTGAATGCCCTCTGCTCCATGATCCATGTTAGGTTGAGATGTTTTCTTTCATTTTTATCTCGCATTTCTTTTCAGCATGTTAGTTTAGATGTTAGTTTAGTCAGTTAATCAGTAAGATATCGTAATTTGTGGATCTTCCATTTGCTCGAGCTTTGAGCTACATCTCAAATTTCATCGTGAAATTTTGTCTATTTTGATGCTTTGTCGCCCCCATCATCTTTCCCCTTCACTTCTTCATCGAGGAACCCATCATGTTTAACTTGATCGACCTCATATCAATGATTCGAGTCGCCAGCTCCTCACCCATAGCCGAGGACTCAGCATTCCATTTCATGGCATTGAACAGCTTCAATCCAAGTTGAGGGAATTCCCCTCGCCTATTATCCCTTATGGTGCCTATGTTTCTACCCAATATCCCAAGGGTACATTCCCAATCCCTTGAGGTTCATACTCCATCTACCCAACCACTTTCATATCACACCCACGTGATATTAATAAAAGACTTGTAGATTGGGTGACAACTGTATAATAGATTTGCTATGCGATTCACAGGTTTAATCCTTATATGTATAAATAAATTAAACATGTTGCTAGTTAACTTTTGCGGTAATAAATGAATGATATGTTATAATGTTTAATGAAATTAGACATGTATTTTCATGTATTACTACATAGTGACGGTGGAAGATAGTTCCCAAACAAAAGAACAAGATCGATCCCTGTATTGCCACTATATTGGTTATATTTCTTATTTAAACTTTGGGTGCCCAAATACAAGAGACTCTAATGCTCGGGATGATGTTTGATGACCAATCAGGGAGTAATCAACTTTCATATTTGTTAATGATATACTAATATCAACTAAAAAGGATCAACCCGACCTTAAAAAAAATCAGTACCAGTACATTCTCTAGATCAAAGCCTTATGCACTTTTCAATTGAACATGATTCACACACTTTCGATGTTCATATGCATAGAAAATATCCACAATCATGCATGTTGTCTATATGAAACAATGAGG
Source organism: Ottelia alismoides (assembly GCA_037367405.1). Taxonomy (NCBI): domain Eukaryota; kingdom Viridiplantae; phylum Streptophyta; class Magnoliopsida; order Alismatales; family Hydrocharitaceae; genus Ottelia; species Ottelia alismoides. Next base: position 787,301 of record JAZKJV010009975.1, read on the forward strand.
AGTGACATGTGTGGAATGGGATAGGGTACCATGGCTCTGATACCAAGTTGTGACAACTATCCCCCTAAGATCTGGGTACTTGACAAATCGATTCCATGCACATACATTCTACATTCAAAACACATGATAAAAATAAAAGAAGGAGAAAATATCGTAAGAAGACTGCAGTTCAAAATGTCTTTCCATTCATTAGTTACAATCCATGTCCACAAAATATTACATGTATGCATCAAAAAGTCTGTCCATACATATATTGTAAATATCATGTCTCTCAAAATACTACAAGTAAGCAGTAAAAGGACAAGAGCTAGTTATGTTGGAAATGCGAGCCCACGGCGAGCCATTATGCAATAAATATTATTGCAATTCACTCCTTAATCTGAAATGAAGAATACATAATTTGCATAATAGGTCCCTTAGTACAATTCGGGTTTTGTACCATGGCCATCTTGATGATCATACAGCTGTTGATTCAACTATTGAATCATAGAGGATGGTGCTTGGATGAATATCTAAAGAGTTAGATTTAGGACTCATCAAGCACCGTCAAATGATTGTTAAGAGATGATCTCCAGCCTGAGTAGGAGATGGCAATCCTTATCTCTAAAGGCTGATATCTGACCGACCTCTTGATGCAGGTCCTCTGCATAGGAATAGAGATTCAGAGGTGTCAGATTACTTAGGTCAAAGAGTTGACTTAACGAGATCGAGATAACCAAAGTCCTATATCGTATGCTGTCATGATATAGGCACGCATCCTCTGACCGGAGACAGATGTGTTGCTATATGTCTAAGTATGTACATTTGGCAGACCAATAGGTTGATGACCTAATCAAGGTCTATACATCGGCACGCTGGTGTGCATATAAGGGCATATGAGTAATATGATCTCTCAAAGGGATCATACAGGTTCAGTTACTGAACCGGAAGACATGAGCTCACTCATGAGATATTGGGAAGAATCAAATTCCGTGCGCACGGTCGTCTCGCTTTGGAAGCTTGACTGAATTTGTAGGTTTGATATATACTTTTGGAAAGTATATGATCAAGACCTAGGTATGATATACGCTTTTGGAAAGTGTATGATTGATACCAACTCCCAATGATCGAATGAGAAACTTACTGATAAAACCATGAAGTAGACAGTATAAAGTTGATCCAATACTTCAAGTTTAGTCTGAGTCTTCCAGTATGCAGGATGTACAGGTATTGGGAATACCTGAGGGTGATGTGATCATAAACGATTGTATAACCATGACGCTTCCATTCCTAGGGAGTGATGAAACGGGTCTGGATTTTAGTGACTCCTCTCAGTAGAGAAGTAATCTGATCATGGTCCAAGTGTTGGACATTGATCTGAATGTGATTCAGATGCAATAAGAAGATTAGATTGACGGTCTTGATTTAATCAAGCATCTATGGGAGGCCCGAGATCTGGATTTGAAATATGATCTCAATATCCATGTCACTATACGTGGAACAATACAATCGCCATGTCCTTATCTCCAAGTATCTGCGGAGAAAGCGCATTATCCTTGAAGGAGTTCATGGATAATTCTATTGTTGATTTATGTATCCGAGCATTGAGAAAATGGATAATTAAATATGATTTAATTATCATGAGTAATATGAATTTGATTCATATTATAAAGAGAGTTATCTGAGATAATTAAATGTGATTTGATTATCAAAGATGTGAATAATGTGAATGTGATTCATATTATTTGAGAACAAAAGAATAAAGATACAAGATGATTAAATGTGATTTAATTATCATGGATATGAATAATGTGGATAGCAATATCCATATTAGTCATATATATTATAAATGTGATTTATAATATATAAGAGAGAGCTATTTGTGATTTACATTTGTTAATTAAATGTTAATGTGAATTGGATTCACATTGGACATTGAATTGAAAATGTAATTTACATTTTGTTTTGGGTGTGAATATGATTCACAAATTTCCAATGGCATGATTGCAATGTTCACAAAATAAATTGGATTTATTTTTGTGAAATAATTCGCAACAAATGTTGTTGCAAATATTGGAGAGAATCATGAGATAATGTAATCTCATGTAATAGGAAAAAGGAAGCTCCCTTCCTAATGAGGAGAGGGGACGGCCACAATTCCATAAGGAATGTGGTGGCCGTCCACCCTCCTTATGGAAGGAGGCTTGCCTCCTTTCCTATCTCTTCAATGGAGATTGATTTGATATAAATCAAATTATATTTAATATATATTTGATTTTTATTAAATTAATTGTTGTTGTATTTTTAGCAACAAATCATGACCATTGAAAGAAACACAAATTAATGTGGACCATTGGATTTGTGTTGACACATGGATTGAGATCCATGGATCCCAAACCCTATAAAAGGAGAGGCACCCCATTGCTCTTCTTGGCACATAAGTGAGACAACAAGTCTCTCTCTCTCTCTCTCTCTCTCTTTCTTTCTCTTTCTCTCCCTCTCATGGCCGTCCACCATGGATGCCCTAGAGAGGCTCTCCATCGCCGCGGCACCGTCGTTATGCTGCCCGATGTTTTGCTCGTGGAACTCCGTCTACTTCGGCATGCCTTTCTCGTGAAGAAGACGTCGGATCTCGTGTGTCGAGATCAGGAGATCCACCGCTTGGATCATCAACATGGATTGCGAGAAGCACGCGGTTCATCCCCGCGCTCGCAAGCGTCTCCTCCGACGGATCGGACTTGAGACAGGAGGTCTCTTCGTTTAGAGACTTGATCGCAACCACGCTTCAAGAGGTAAACCTAATACTTGGTTGTGGTTTAGACGAAACGATCCGAGAAGTGTTCTTGGATCATGTGGTTTCGTCACATGAAAATTTTTAATTTCCGCTGCATAGAACAACTAGTGCGACTAGTCGTTCTTCGTCGTATTCGATGCGACGATCACGCTTCCGTGATGCGCTTGAGGATCTAACCATATCCTTCAAGTGGTATCAGAGCCTTAGGTCGGTGGTTTTGGATGCGATCCATAAACCGAGGACTTGGGTTCATTAGGGTTTGCGAAAGTTTTCTTGCATTTTATTTCCGCATCTCTGTTTTGATATTTTCGGCACTGTTTAAATTGTTTAAACACGAAAATAATATTTGGATTTTATTCCCCATTAAATAAGGAAACCGTAGGATCTGAGTTTGCGTGATTTCGATTCCGTTTACTCTAGATATGCTCATTTTAGTGAACATGTATCCACTGTTTCGGGGACTGCGGATCATGACGTAATTAAGATGTTAATTGCGGATTTGAAACGCCTTGAAATGCGTGCAAATCACTTGGGTTCTGTTGTAAATCAAGTAAAAAAACTTTAGAAATTTACTTTGCTTAAGTTGGATTTAAATTGATTGAGATATGGTATTTTTAGTAAGTGAGGGTCACTGCTGAAAATACTTCCTAATCAAGAATCTAGTGATTGTCATTTAATTAATTAGTGAAATTAAATTGTTTAATTTCCTGGAATAATTATGCATAAATATTTTTGAAATATTTAATGATAATTATGTCCTTAAATGACTTTGCCCTAACCAACAAATGATTAGATGTGATCTAGATCAAGATTGGTTACATGATCTACATGATCAACATTCCAACAAACATGTTGCTTGAATAGGACTTGGGATTTGTTTAGCGAATCTCATTATAATGTTAATCAAAATTGTTTTGATTATTACTATATGGTATAATTTCGGTTGAAGAACCGATGATCATCTCAAGTACAAAATGATCTATTTTGCATTATCCTTTCCTGAGGTGGATATGATGTCTAGTCGGAGAGCATTGGGGTTGCGGGTTGCAACGTATGTGGTCCGTCCCACTCTCGTCGGTACTGGCCATGACAGCGGGTAGGGTTAGTATAATGCTTAAGAAATCATGATGTATTTCTAATTATTAAAATTCGTAATAATACGTATTTGAGATAATACCATAATTCAAGTAACTATTAAAATGTTTGTTGGATATTAATTGGATCATTAATTTAATATGATTAGATTAATTGGAATCCAATTAAAATTAAAACACTCTATTATGCATAGAGATGTTATTTCCCTTGGAAGAATTAATCATAATGAATATGATTCATAATGATTAATTAGAATTTGAATATGATATGGAGGATCACAAAAGTGACATCCATGGTCTCCCGTCAAGGCGAAGGGTTCCGTCGCCAGATATTGTATGTAGGAGACGCATGTCCGAAGTGACAGCTCCTGCATACGATCCATTTGGATCGGGCTCTTCGCTTCTCGAAAGAGTAAGGACGTATGCGTAGTGACCCCAATATCGGGTCCTCATATTATTGGGGCGATATTGGATTGCGCATAGCGAGTTGTATTCCTGTTGACGGTTGGTTCAATTAATGACGGGTCAACATTGCCTTAGGGGTGGTGGGCCCGGGTGTTAAAGACCGAATTGGGAGATGCAAGTTGGACTTGCAAGGCGGAATGTGTTCCCGCTTCTTTTTATCCGAGTTGTAGGTTCTCATATTATTGGGATACAACAAAGATAAGGAAGGAGATCCCAGATCTTGCTTGAGATATAATGGTAAGTATATCTCTTACATTGAAAGTGATTAAGGGAATGAACTTTCAGTGTTGACAAGGCAAGACAACTTTGATATAAAAATTCCTAAATCAAAGTAAAATATGTATATATATAAATACATACATCTATGCAAATTTCTTATTTCAGATAATCCTTCATTAAAACCCACTCAATGATATACTCAATAATAACCTGTGAAATATCTTGGATTGGACTCATGATCCAGATATTGTACTTGCAATTGGACACATAATGTATGTGGTTGAAATGTGCAAGTTTACTCATAATATTGAGGAATGACAATTAAATAGATAATAGGACTACAACCCTAGGGTTTGTATGTCTCTATAGTCTTGATCTCTCATCGAATGTACTTTGGAAGTGACATGTCGATGATGATCGCAATTGTCAAATAATCCTTATAAAATTAATGAAGATATTCTGGCATACATATGTGCTCTTGACATTTAACATGAATGAGATGGTTCACTGCATCATGCAGAATGGTGGCTCTATAAGAGATGATGTATTCAAATTGTTTGAGTACCTACCTGAACCTATGTTTTAAGAGTTTAGATGTATGTAGATGATGAGTGTCATCATTCTACTATCTATACTCTGGTCATTCATGAAGCTTCATAATATTCATATTGTATGAATTTAATGAAGCATGTATAAATGTTGAAATGCTCTTACATAAGAGATCCTTAGTCTTAAGCAATGGTTGCTTATAGATAAAGGGAGCGCAGTGGAAGTATGGGTTGGACCCGAGTAAGAAGTATGGTCAAAGAGTTGACTATACATCTATGACTTCCATATGTCATTCGAAGAGTTGGATGAATACCAATACTGCAATAAGTTGATGTGTTGATAGTATGACTATCAAGTCTATCTAGAATCCTTAGAGAAGGACTCGAATGGAGCATCAGATTAATCTACATAAATCATTGATAAGATAAAGTCAAATAATTGTATCTCAATCTTCTGATGACATTTGCAATAGGTTGCATATGTTTTAGAAGACTGGAAAATTTGATCTTAAAGGTTTATAGTTATCCACATGGATATTGATGCAATTGTTGCAACAATCTCTGTTGGATTGATAGACTTGTTAATTTCAGTGGGAGAGTCCTTAGTCTTAGAGAATGTCTCTATGACCTAGATATAAGAATACACTCATTGTTTGTTTCTAAATGTTAGAAATGAACATGAATCTGAGATAGAACTATCATAAAGAGTTATGATGTATATATTTCAGATAGTAATCTAATAATCTAGTGGACTTCACTAAATTAGAAAATTAATGAATGGTTCATTAACATTTCTAAATGCTAAAATTAAACCTTAAGATCAATAGGAGGATGAAGATCATTTGACAATGATCTAGCATCAAGCCTTGGACATTTGTCTATTGATTTGATCAATAGACTAGTAAGAGATGAAACTTTAGAATGTCTAAAATTTCAAAACTTACATACTTATGAATGTTGTATTCAAAGAAAAATGTCCAATACACCCTTCTTAGAGAAAGGTGTAAGATGTCAAGGTATTCAGGATCTCATACATATTGATGTACGTGGATCATCTATATCATAGTAAACATTGTGGATATGTGATATCTATCGATGATTATGTATGATATGAGATTTCTTCTCTTCACCTAAGAAACCTTTGAAATGTTCAAAGATTTCATTATTTTTGGTTTAGAACCAAAGTCTGAAGGAAGATAAAATGAATTTGATCTAATCTAGGTAGCAAGTACCTGTTAGATAAATTCAAAGAATACCTTATAGAGATATGAATGTCATTTCTATCTCAATCCTCCTAACACATCTTAACTCAATAGAGTTATAGAGAGATACAATTGGATCATGTGTGACATGATCTTATCAATGATGAATTTTAGCATAATTATCCCTTAGTTTCCAGGTATGTATGTGTAGTAGAGACTACAATGTATATCCTTAATAAGGTTCCATGTATGTTGGAATCTAGCACTTGAGAGTGCTGCTTCATTAGGAAAATAAAGGATGGTATTGGATACCTACTTTATGACCTTGAGATTCTTAAAGTATCTCATCTCTGAGAATGTGATTCTTAGAGGTTGAGACTCTTGAGAATCAAGATGAAAATGAAGTGTAGGAACTCATTTAATCTTGAGAAGATAATGAGGCTCCTGAAATTGGAAACTAAAAAGGACAATTAATGATGAAACATTAATACCTCTTCAAATGAGTTTGAGGATGTATTCCATGTGTCAGTTAAGTATGACAATGATCGGACTTCATGTGATGAAGCTCCTAAGGATCATGACATGGAAAGATGGATTTTAGCAATAAAAGTCTAACGTAGACTTCATACACAAGTGTTGTATATGGACCCTCGAGGATCCACCTATATGGGTAATACCTGTAAAGGTGTAAATGGATCTTCAAGAGAAAGGGAACCTGATGAGAAGGTGGAGACCTTCAAAGCACGGTTCGTAGCCATGAGCTACACATCGGAAGAGAAGACATTGCTTGCGATGAGACTTGCTCTTCGGTGACCATGCTTAAAAACATCAGAATATTGCTAATCTTGGTTGCACAACTTGACTATTGCATCTTCAAAGATGTAAGTCAAGATTGCATTCCTCTATAAATACCTCTCTGAGGATATTCACATGAAGTAGCCCCAGGGCTTCATGGTTGAGGAAAGCAAGGTGTGCAAACTAAGGAATCCATCTATGGACTCAAATAAGCTTCTTTGAGGTGGACCATAAGATTTGATGAAATTATAAATGTTATGATTTCAAATGGAATCTTGATTAGCCATGCGAAGCTTAGTGGGAGTGCCTATGTGTTCATTGCGCTAAATGTAGATGATATCCTGATCATTTAAAATGATATAAGGATAATAATAAGTGTTTTATAATCTGATTGTTCCATAACTTGAGATATGATCTCAAGGATACCTCTTGGATCTTAGTTCTGAAGGTGTTCAGGAGCAAAGAGAAGAGGGTATTGGGACTGTCACATTAGTAGTACACCTTGGACATATTCTATTTTATGGAAAATCCCAAGAAAGGCTTCCATCCCTTAAGATATGGTTTTGACCTGTCTGAAGGGATAGCACCTCAAAGAGTTGAGGAAGTAAATGCTAGAACTACTTGCACTTGTTCATTAGTTACGAGAAGCTGAGTGTATGCTAGATGTGTACAAAAGCTAGATATCTGTCATGCAGTGGGAGTAGTAAAATGTTACTAATCCTACTATGGAAATAAAACACTTAATTGCAATAATAATAATATCTTCAAACATGATGAAACTTAGAGACAGTGATCTCAAAGTCTTATATTCAAAAGTTTAAAACCATGTAGATAGTGATCTATAAGGGTTTAAACTTTAGATACCTTAGGAGATAGAGATCTCCGGGAATGAAGGTATTCTAATAAGGATTATGAGGATACTGGTTATGATGTCAGGGACACTGTAACCAACTAGATTGAGTATTGGTTGCATGAGATGCAACATTCGCATTAGATACGAGCACTGTTACTGGGGATATGCAAGTGTCGTAAAAGGACTTGGCATAGTCTCGCAGGAACAGAGTGACTGATCAGCTTACCTAGCTATTTTCTAAATAGCCTATGATTGTCACATTAGTGCGGGTTTAAATGATTAGCCCATTAATGGCTCTTTGGGCTAGTGGGAGATTGTTGGAAATGCGAGCCCACGGCGAGCCATTATGCAATAAATATTATTGCAATTCACTCCTTAATCTGAAATGAAGAATACATAATTTGCATAATAGGTCCCTTAGTACAATTAGGGTTTTGTACCATGGCCATCTTGATGATCATACATCTGTTGATTCAACTATTGAATCATAGAGGCTGGTGCTTGGATGAATATCTAAAGAGTTAGATTGAGGACTCATCAAGCACCGTCAAATGATTGTTAAGAGATGATCTCCAGCCTGAGTAGGAGATGGCAATCCTTATCTCTAAAGGCTGATATCTGACCGACCTCTTGATGCAGGTCCTCTGCATAGGAATAGAGATTCAGAGGTGTCAGATTACTTAGGTCAAAGAGTTGACTTAACGAGATCGAGATAACCAAAGTCCTATATCGTATGCTGTCATGATATAGGCACGCATCCTCTGACCGGAGACAGATGTGTTGCTATATGTCTAAGTATGTACATTTGGCAGACCAATAGGTTGATGACCTAATCAAGGTCTATACACCGGCGCGCTGGTGTGCATATAAGGGCATATGAGTAATATGATCTCTCAAAGGGATCATACAGGTTCAGTTACTGAACCGGAAGACATGAGCTCACTCATGAGATATTGGGAAGAATCAAATTCCGTGCGCACGGTCGTCTCGCTTTGGAAGCTTGACTGAATTTGTAGGTTTGATATATACTTTTGGAAAGTATATGATCAAGACCTAGGTATGATATACGCTTTTGGAAAGTGTATGATTGATACCAACTCCCAATGATCGAATGAGAAACTTACTGATAAAACCATGAAGTAGACAGTATAAAGTTGATCCAATACTTCAGGTTTAGTCTGAGTCTTCCAGTATGCAGGATGTACAGGTATTGGGAATACCTGAGGGTGATGTGATCATAAACGATTGTATAACCATGACGCTTCCATTCCTAGGGAGTGATGAAACGGGTCTGGATTTTAGTGACTCCTCTCAGTAGAGAAGTAATCTGATCATGGTCCAAGTGTTGGACATTGATCTGAATGTGATTCAGATGCAATAAGAAGATTAGATTGACGGTCTTGATTTAATCAAGCATCTATGGGAGGCCCGAGATCTGGATTTGAAATATGATCTCAATATCCATGTCACTATACGTGGAACAATACAATCGCCATGTCCTTATCTCCAAGTATCTGCGGAGAAAGCGCATTATCCTTGAAGGAGTTCATGGATAATTCTATTGTTGATTTATGTATCCGAGCATTGAGAAAATGGATAATTAAATATGATTTAATTATCATGAGTAATATGAATTTGATTCATATTATAAAGAGAATTATCTGAGATAATTAAATGTGATTTGATTATCAAAGATGTGAATAATGTGAATGTGATTCATATTATTTGAGAACAAAAGAATAAAGATACAAGATGATTAAATGTGATTTAATTATCATGGATATGAATAATGTGGATAGCAATATCCATATTAGTCATATATATTATAAATGTGATTTATAATATATAAGAGAGAGCTATTTGTGATTTACATTTGTTAATTAAATGTTAATGTGAATTGGATTCACATTGGACATTGAATTGAAAATGTAATTTACATTTTGTTTTGGGTGTGAATATGATTCACAAATTTCCAATGGCATGATTGCAATGTTCACAAAATAAATTGGATTTATTTTTGTGAAATAATTCGCAACAAATGTTGTTGCAAATATTGGAGAGAATCATGAGATAATGTAATCTCATGTAATAGGAAAAAGGAAGCTCCCTTCCTAATGAGGAGAGGGGACGGCCACAATTCCACAAGGAATGTGGTGGCCGTCCACCCTCCTTATGGAAGGAGGCTTGCCTCCTTTCCTATCTCTTCAATGGAGATTGATTTGATATAAATCAAATTATATTTAATATATATTTGATTTTTATTAAATTAATTGTTGTTGTGTTTTTAGCAACAAATCATGACCATTGAAAGAAACACAAATTAATGTGGACCATTGGATTTGTGTTGACACATGGATTGAGATCCATGGATCCCAAACCCTATAAAAGGAGAGGCACCCCATTGCTCTTCTTGGCACATAAGTGAGACAACAAGTCTCTCTCTCTCTCTCTTTCTTTCTCTTTCTCTCCCTCTCATGGCCGTCCACCATGGATGCCCTAGAGAGGCTCTCCATCGCCGCGGCACCGTCGTTATGCTGCCCGATGTTTTGCTCGTGGAACTCCGTCTACTTCGGCATGCCTTGCTCGTGAAGAAGACGTCGGATCTCGTGTGTCGAGATCAGGAGATCCACCGCTTGGATCATCAACATGGATTGCGAGAAGCACGCGGTTCATCCCCGCGCTCGCAAGCGTCTCCTCCGATGGATCGGACTTGAGACAGGAGGTCTCTTCGTTTAGAGACTTGATCGCAACCACGCTTCAAGAGGTAAACCTAATACTTGGTTGTGGTTTAGACGAAACGATCCGAGAAGTGTTCTTGGATCATGTGGTTTCGTTACATGAAAATTTTTAATTTCCGCTGCATAGAACAACTAGTGCGACTAGTCGTTCTTCGTCGTATTCGATGCGACGATCACGCTTCCGTGATGCGCTTGAGGATCTAACCATATCCTTCAAGTTACAAGAATGGTACCACAAGGAAACTGTGCAACCTCACAAAAAGAGTAGCTCTGACCCTAGTCTTTTAAAGTCGTGGCTGCTTCTGAGAACCTACGGAGTCCAACGCAAAGGTACACTATGAGCAAAGTTGTACAGAACGGTACTAAAACTACAACAGGTAAGGTGCAGAGGAAGTGTGCAAAAGAAACAACTGGGTAAATCATCCTAACAAAGAAAACAAACTCTAGTCATTTTCATTACCCCTAAAAAACCCAAACTTCATAGATAGTCTATGGTCTTGCTCCTCATGCGATCTCACACTATGACTCTAAGGAAATAAGAAGGCCTTAAGGTTGAGGTTCCTCCATAGGCGTTCAGTGGATATAATACATCATAACTAAGTTCCCTACATGTCCACTTAGCTTCACTCGCCAAACTGTAACTCCATATTAAACCTCATTAGTATTCCAGTAGAAAGAAAATAAGTATCAGTACATTCTCTAGATCAAGGCCATATGCACTTTTCAATCTAACAATATCCAGACACTTCCATGTTCGTATGGAAAGAAAATATCCACAATCATTCAGGTAAGGCTTGTTCCAAACTTGACCACTATACGGCATACGAGTGATAAAAATAGATCACGTATGTTTCTCCATAACCATAACCATATTAGAGGAAGACATTCATGTGGATAATATTTTTCCATTACAGAATAAACGAACACAAGATTCATAAGGGTCGAGATTCATATGCGTTGTTAATGGAGTCATCTTTGTGATCTTTAGAAATATTATAACCTTGCGGTTGTCATGATCTATATCACTTGGAAGTGAGTATAATGATATATTAATATATCTACAAGGCATTAGCATCGACAATCAAAAGAATTGGCATTCATGGAGGTTAAGATGATTCCACTTCAGGCTTAGCATTCACGGGATTTTGGAATCAAAGTTTTCATACACGCAAGACCATAACATTGGTTATAATAGACATGATTAAGAAAAAGGGAAATTGAATGGAAACCTCTACTCGTTCTGTGTGAAATGAACAACGAGACCTGTGAGGTGTCGACTTTAAGAAACTTTATATTAGATCAGTCCGTATAGTCTTATATGCGACTAGTATCAATTACTAATTTTGAGCAGCTTCATATCAACAACCATGAGAGGGGTAGTAAGTGGTGGAGATTACCACTGACAACGTGAACTTAAATACCTTGGATGGATGTCAATGTTATAAAATATGAAGAATGCGGAAGAGATTAATAAACAAAGCAGAAACAAGAAAGATAGAACATGGAACACCATGATTTTACGTGGAACCCTACTCCGTAAGGAGCGGGATGAAATCACGGGAGAAACCCTCAAAGGGGCGTGTTATTGTTGCACTTTCTCAATGGATACAGGAGGTCTGGGGCTCCCTATATAGCCTCTCCAGAGCCTCCAAGTCCCAATGTTGGTCCATGTGGGACTAAACACTGGATGGGGTAAATGGATCTTCTCCAGGATCCATTTACCCTGCTACAACTCAATAGGCGCATAACCAAATACTCTAACACTCCCCCTCAAGCTGGAGCATGCAATGCTTAGCTTGGATAAACAGAAAGAAACTCAACTCAACGCTACAGGATACTACGGACAATATCAACCCAACGCGTACATTGCTACAGTCGAGGACGTTGCTTCTCATACCGTGCAGGTGAGGAGGACGAAGGGGCTGGAGTGTGAGTCTGCTGAATCTCCTTGTCGGAGAGCATGTACTCTGAACTGCGCCTGTCAGAGTCACTGCAACTGGAATGAGTCTCCTCGTCGGAGTAATCTGGCCTGCCACAATAACAACTTCTCCATCTCTGAAAAGGGCCGAACTGAAAAAGAGTCGTGATTGTGCAAACCTCGTCGGAGTCCACGGTCGCTGGAGAATGGATTCTGAAATAAGTCTCCTCATCGGAGAACTGGGTCTCTCCCATCTGGCTCAAAGAATGGTGCACTACTCTGGTGTACCTATGATACCATATGAAAACCCTTGCCAACATGGCATAGGGAATGGTCCTCTACTCTGGAGTCCCTATGGCTCGCATGAAAACTCTGGCCTACAAAACAAGAATAATGATGGGGACCACGAACAAATGATGGCAACATGTGCTAATCTAAAAAATGACCACAAACTCGTGTGTGTCTGAAACTGGAGTCTCTCTCTGGAGATCTCGAAAATGGGCCTCTCATCTTGGAGTGCCTCGAACTTGGACTCTGACCAATCTGTCGAGTCTGAACAATTGCGCATCACATCTATGGATTCAGAATATGAACGTCGAGTCTGAATCTTCCACATGAAGAATCTTCATCTGAAAAATAGTAGAGTCTGAAAATCAGCTGGTCTGACGAATCTCTGAATCTGGAAGAAGACCTGTGACTCTACATATACACTCCCCCTTTCTCCCATACTTGTCGGAAAATGAACATCGACAAAGTTGAGAGAAGACAAGATAGAAGGAAAAAACAAAACATATTTGCGGCTTTTCGTATATTTTTTTAAGCCATCATTTTTTTCTCCTTTTTTTTGAAAACATTTTTTAAAGCCGTTTCATTTTTCTGGATTTCAATCAAAAAATTTTTTTTTGAAATGCGTGTTGTTTTATTTGCATGCACCTTTTTTTGATAACTTGGCCCAACAAGTTGGGCCCAAATGATTCAAATCATTTTTTCCTTTTCTTTTTTTTGTAACAAATGGCCAAAATCGGCCCACAAAGCAGCCCTTCCTTTTAAAAAAACTCATGCTCTGCAGGCCCCCCTGGACTTTACAATTTTTTTTAATAACGAGTCTCCCATCCCTAGGGTTCCCACGATTGGGAAACCCCTCATTTCCAATTGCCGTCGCATGCGACTCGTGAGATGGGAGATGTGGAGGCCGGTTCGACTATTGGGGCGGCGTGAGATGCGGAGGAGAGATGTGCCACCGCCGCTCGGTCGGGCGGTGTTGCGATGGCAGGCGATGCGTGTGGCTGCACTAGAGTTGCTGATGTTGCGCCGCCTTCGAAGGAGGGTGCGCTGAAGGGCATCGCGCGGACGTGCGTCTGGGACGAAAGGGGGTTCGTGCACTTGGACAGTGCGGCTAGGCCTCGCTGCGATGAAGGGGATGTCACAATGAAGGATGAGCGCCGCCGAACTGGAGATCTGGAGATGTCGCAACTTGGTCGATCTAGAGCACGAGGAGGGGATATGCACCGCCTGTGTGACTTGAGGTTGTGGGTGCACCACTGCCAGGGGTTCATGGGAACCCTAGCGCACCATGCCACCTTCTAGCACTTTCCTGGTTGCGGAGTCGCCTGCGTGCCTAGAGATGTACGGCCTGGATGATGGCGCCGCCAAAGACGAGAATGGAGGTGCCAGGGGCTGGAGAGAAGGGCCTCCTTGAGTGCAGCTAGGGCTTGCCGCCCTCGGAGGATGACTGCATTGCTGCTGGCGCCTGCTTGGAGATGCGCTTACTTTGGGTTGGAATATAGATTAGGGTTTCACAAAAACCCTAGAACTCCTTGAACAAACTCCAAAAATTCGAGAAGAAAATTAATCTTCAAGAATCGCACATCTTGATAATCAAATCTCGAACCAAAAATTAAGAACAAAGCCTCGAGAATCGAACCCGCTCTGATACCATGTTATAAAATATGAAGAATGCGGAAGCGATTAATAAACAGAGCATAAACAAGAAAGATAGAACATGGAACATCATGATTTTACGTGGAACCCTACTCCGTAAGGAGCGGGATGAAACCACGGGAGAAGCCCTCAAAGGGGCGTGTTATGCATTGCACTTTCTCAATGGATACAGGAGGTCTAGGGCTCCTTATATAGCCTCTCCAGAGCCTCCAAGTCCTAACGTTGGTCCATGTGGGACTAAACACTGGATGGGTTAAATGGATCTTCTCCAGGATCCATTTACCCTACTACAACTCAATAGGTGCATAACCAAATACTCTAACAGTCAACGAGTCCAATTTGATTCGAATCCAACATATTGTCCAAGGCGATTTTTCCTGATAATAACTCGAGTCTAGACTTGAGGCGTTACAACATGTGGTGACTGAGATGTCCATGGATCTTATTTCAACTAATGAACACAATTTGAGGAGATGGAGCCTTTACTTTTTGTTGTACTTTTTGGTTCTGTATTGTAGTTTATGATTTTGCAAATAATGGAGCCTTCACTTTTGTAGTACTTTTTACTTCTGAGAAAACTTTTGTTTAAGATCAAATGCATCTTGAGTTTTATACATTCTGATTTCTATACGTTGTTAATGGACATTATTACACTACTCGGTATGCTGTGATAGTGACATGCATGAACCCTTTCATGTATGAAATTGACGATATATACAGATAAAAAACTCATATACTTGTATGTATTAGTATGCTTAGTGTGCCTAGATCTAAGGATATACCTGCACATATTACATATGTACCGTATAACCCCTCATGATTCGAAAAATACTGAGTTTGAGCATATACCAGTATAAGGTCCCTTAACGGTATGACTTCCTTAGTACTAAAATGCTTGATGCCCTCGTAATGCTCATACATCATGAGATATCGGTATAATATGTTGCACCGGTATATGAATGATTTATCTTTATAAAAAGTTCGGTTCCAATAGCTTATGGATCTCTTTGATATATCGTATAGGGGCCTATATACTCATATATGTGCTTGATAGTAGCTGTTTATGCATGTCTAAAATGCCTAATTGTTCAAAGCCTGCTCATGACTGAGCTAATGACCCTATGTTTTATCTTGATACGTTTTTACTGAATAATGATGTGCATAAATGTGTGATTAATTCTCCGAGCAAGTGAGAAATATAACATGATAATGTCTTATATGAGTGGTGTTATTATGTTTTATTATTAATGGAAGCCTGAGATTAATACATCATTACTTTTTTTATTGAACATGCATGCTATTTTGAGCATCATATCTGAGCCTAAAACTGCAATTAAAACTCAAATGTCACGATCAATGCTACATGGGACTATAAGTTACATACTGAAATATATGCGATTTTTTTTACTCATAAAGCTTAAGAGCATTGGCCATGCTTCTTATTTCATTAAAAAAACAATACAATTGTGCCCTTCATGGGCATTTACAAGGAAAACAATGGGAGGACTAAATGGTGATCACATGTACTGCCAAAAGATGACAAGACATTGTTCTGTGTATTCATCGCCGAAGTTGCCTTCCACTTCAACACGTACATGTCTGTGTCAAAAAGCTACAGTCAGTTGCATCGTTCACAACCTGAGAATATTTGCTTGATGTCTCATAATTGCTTGGATAATGCCATTGATTTATGCCCAAGTTGCTTTCATATTCAACAGGTACACTCTGGCTCAGTTTTTTGGGCAAAAGTGGAGCTTATCAATATGTCATTGACTTATGCTTCAATTTGATCAAACAACCATGATGGAGATTCTCTCTTTTTGATTTCAGTACCGCCAATCTTTTGCCTGATTCTGGAATATTATGCTTCAACTTGACTAAAGCCGCATCTGATATGATCAAAATCTTTAAAACACATGTCAATGATCATCTTGGTGCATCGATTATGATCGATTCTTTAAAAAATCTCTACCTGTACAGTTGATCACGGTCCCACCAAGAATCAAATACAAAATGATTTATGTATGCAGTTCCAAAATCATCGTCCACTTAAAAATCGAATCATTAAAACTTGATGCATGCAGAGATTAGAAATCAGTAACTCATTTAATATGATCAAATCTTTAAGTAAAATGTGCATATCCACACGATATTTAAGTTAGTATGAGGCTAATGTGAACATATATTTTAAGAAGAAGCCTCCAACTTTGTTGCGAAAGAAACAATGCGTCATGCTAAATGATCAAAATAATTAAAATTGTACCTGTGCAATGGCTAGTTCTATCTTTTTTCATGAAATGAGATTGGCTAGTTCAATGTGAGACCTAGTATGATCAAATAATTTTTAAACACCCTATTCTTGCACCAGATAATTGACTAACTTCCGTAACATGATCAAATATTAAAAAGCCCTAACTATGCAGTGCCAAAAATTGTGATTCACCCAGAAAGATCACATCTTCAAGAACACTACTCATGTTGCAGCTGTATCAATGTTATCATCAAATATTTTGAGAAAAACGTTTACTAGTATAGAAACTTACCTCAACCAAATCTTCAACAAGTTTTTTTTAAAAAAAACATAGGTAGACCTTTTTGAGATTAATTATCAAATAGAGATTTTATTAATTTATTGTGTGATCATATAGTTTGGCAAGAAGCCTCCAGCTATGACATGATAGAAACATTATGTCATCCAATATGATCCAAAACTTAAAACTCTACCTATGTAATGGCTGGTTCAATATTTTTTATAGGAAAAGACACTGGCTAGTTAAATATGAGACCTGATATGATCAGAAAATCTCAAAAAGCCTCTATTTTTGCAGTGGACAATTGACTAACTTCTGTAACATCATCAAATATTCTCATTGTAGAAACGACAAAGAGATCAAGCACAACACAACGATTTACGTGGAAAACCCTTCGATCAGGGGAAAACCACAGGGGCACAATAACCCTAATCTCAATTCGAGATTAGGGTTCTCTTCACTCATACCTCTCAAAGCAAGGGGGGTGAGTACATAAATAAGAGCCCGGGGTAAATGACCCCTCACCCAAAGATCCATTTACCCGCCCAATAATACAAAACTCAACACTCCCCCTCAAGTTGGGCATACATGTCAACCACGCCCAACTTGCCTACATTCAACTCGTATTGCACCGTAGGCAGCCCCTTTGTGAAGAGGTCAGCAATCTGATCTTCGGATTTCAGGTAGGGTAGACACAACTGTCCATCATCAATTTTTTCACGAATAAAATGTCGATCGATCTCCACGTGTTTGGTTCTATCATGCATCACTGGATTGTTTGCTAAATTTATAGTGGCTTTGTTGTCACAGAACATCTTCATAGGCATATCCGCTTATGTCCCTAATTCTTTTAATAGCAACTGTAGCCATAATACTTCTGTCACACCATTAGCAAGTGCCCTGTATTCAGCTTCTACACTTGACCTTGAAACAACATGCTGCTTTTTGCTTCTCCAAATGACAAGGTTCCCACACAAGTACACAACATACCCAGAAGTGGATCTCCTATCATCAACAGATCCAGCCCAATCAGCATCGGTATATCCTTCAATGGTAACATTACTTTGTTTCTTGAACATAAGCCCTTTGCCGGGGCACTTCTTTATGTAGCTCAAGATCCTGTTGACAGCGTTCACATGGACGGTAGTAGGAGCATGCATAAATTGGCTGACTATATTCACTGCATATGTGATATCAGGTCTTGTGAGAGTAAGATAGATTAATTTTCCAACTAACCTCTGATATCTACCTTTCTCCTCATCATCGAGTATTTTCCCATCCTTTTTACTCATTTTATGGTTAGCCTCCATAGGATAAGCAGCAGGTTTGCAATTATCCTTTCCTGAGTCACGAAGAAGGTTAAGGGCATAATTTCGTTGATTCAAACACATACCTTGTGGAGATCTAGCCATCTCAATACCAAGGAAGTACTTCAGTTGTCCCAAGTCTTTCAATTCAAATTCTGTTGAAAGAATCATTTTTATGCTAGACAATTCCTCTTCGGCATCACCAGTAAGGATCATATCATCAACGTATACCATAAGGATAGATTTCTTATGGACTTTCCTCTTGATGAATAGAGTATGATCTCCATTAGCCTGTTTGTAATCATTTTTTATCATCACAATCCTGAGTCTTTCAAATCAAGCTCTTGGTGACCTTTTAGACCATACAATGTTTTTTCAGCTTGCAACATTTACCCATTTGATCATATCCTAGTGGCATTTTCATGTAAACTTCCTCTTTGAGACTTCCATTTAGGAAGGCATTCTTTACGTCCAGTTGATACATTTTCCAGGAAAATTGAACTGCAAGACAGATAATAACTCTGACAGTATTCATTTTTGCAACAGGTGCAAAGGTTTCGAGGTAGTCAATAACATATTTCTGACTGTAACCTCTTGCAACCAATCGAGCTTTGAATCTGTCAATTTTACCATCAGCCTTATACTTGATTGTGTAAACCCATTTTGAACCGACCAAGTGAGCGTCTTTTGAATTGTCACAATATCCCAAGTATCATTTTTCTTTAGAGCCTCCATTTCCTCCTTCATAGCTTTTGCCCACCTGGGGTCACACTGGGCTTCAACTGAATTCTTGGGAATAACATGAGAATCAAGCACAGTTATGAAGCTTTTATAGTTCGAGCTTACTCGAGAGTAAGAAACATAATTTTCCATAGGATAACGAGAAGGAGGCCTTGTTGTTCTTGCCGCTTTACTCAAAGCAATAGGAAGTTCCTCTTCTACATCTTCAGTATCACTAACCATGTCATTAAAGCAATTGTCAGTGTTCTCAATCAAATCATCAGGGAAGAGGAATTACTTACAGCGTGATCATGACTTGGATCATCCAAGGAGAGATTGGGATTATGGTTTGGCATCATATAGTCATCCATAGTCTCTCGTCTGTGATCATCATCCGTCCTCTCAACATTGTTATCTATACTCTCGTGTCTGCCAGTACTGTGACCACAAGGAATAACAATTTCATCATTGATCACATCGCAGCCTTCATTCATAAAATGATGCTCATCTTTATTTTTCTCAACAGTCGTTTTACTGCACTCCCCCTGAGAAAAATTCTCTGTATAGTAGAAATCATGCTCATGAAAAGTAACATCTCTTGTAACATGAAGATTCCTTTCAATTTGGTTGTAGCATTTGTACCCTTTTTGTGTACTTGAGCATCCAAGAAAGATACACTTCATAGATCGAGGGTCCAATTTCCTCAAGCCAGGACCAGAAATGTGGACATAGCAAACACTCGCAAAAACGCTAGGAGTTAAGTTGAAAGGAACATTATCAGGATGTATCATTAGAAATGGAGTATTTTTTTCCAACCACATTAGACGGATGCCTATTTATCAGAAGGGCCCGTGTAACTTCTAATATGTGTCGATTTTTCCGTTCAGCAATGTCGTTCTGTTGAGGTGTGTATTTAAATTTCATGAATAATTCCATTATCATCAAGAAATGCACTAAGAGGTCCCTTCAAATACTCCTTAGCATTGTCAGACCGTAATACGTTTACATTTGTGTTATACTGGGTTTTTATCATGTTGATAAAGCTTCAGATTATACTTGGAACCTCACTTCTGTTCTTCATTAAGTACACATAGGTGAATCAAGAATAATCATCAATAAAAGTCATAGAATAGCAATGGCCTCCCAAACTTTGCAGATTCGACGGTCCCCAGACATCCGAATGAACAATATCAAAAACCGACTTGCTTTTACTATTATATATAGGATAAACAGTTCTAGTTTTCCTTTGAGAGCTCACACACTTCACAAAAACAAATATTTGTTCCAACTTTATTGTATGATTCGGGAAATAAAAAAGATAGAACAGGATAACCAGGATGTCCAAGATGCTCATGCCATCGCTTCAGAGCCAACCTGTCATCAGATTCTTTTGCATCAGTTGCATCAACCCAAGCAGAAACCACATGTGCAGGAAGGCGATATAGACCATCAACAGCCAAACCAATCCCAATCTGCTTCCTCGTCACCAAGTCCTGCAACACACACGATGTCTCATCAAAAATTAGTCGACAATGCAGATCTTTAGCAACTCTATACACAGAGAGTAAGCTAATTGGGAAATCAGGTACATGAAGAGCATCTTTTAACATAAATTTATCTATGATAGATATACTCCCTTTTCCAGCGACAGTAACAGAAGACCCGTCTGCCAATTTTACTCGTTCTCTCCCCAAAGCGAGTTTATAATCAAGAAACATTCTAGCATTCCCTGTCATATGATCAGAAGCGCCACTATCGATAATCCATTCATTATTAAATAAATGATTACCTTCAGTTTTCTTCACGACCATTGCAGTATTAACAATATCAGCATCATTAGAACTCCTAGATATTTTTTGCACATAGGTGTGAAGTTCTTTGATTTGCTCCTCGGTCAACTTCTTGCTGTCAACGGCCATAGCAATGGGTTTCTTCCCTCTGTTACCCTTCCTTTCCAGATGAAGTTCCCAGCAATACTCGATTCCATGACCAGTCTTTTTGCAATGAGCACATTTTTTGTCTTTCTAGTAGCCACTTTTGCCCCCTTTACTATGTAGAGCAGATTTCTCAAACGATGGGACATGTTCGTCTCTCATTGCGATATGCCGCTTCTCCTCAGATTCGACTGCATGATAGATCTCCTCAATATCGAAGCCAACCCATGGTGTGAGAAGCTGACATCTGAGATTCAAAATCACTGTTAAGGCCACCCAGGAAAATGAAGATCCTCTGTTTCCATATCTCCTCCCAAAATTTCTTCTGATCTGTTAGACTAGTCCACATGTCATCACAATAGTAGTCAATCTCCTCCCACTTTGCTTTCAACGCAGCATAATACCCTGCAATAGACATATCCCCTTGTTTCATATTGTAGATTTCCTTGCTCAACTGGTACATCCTTATATCCTATTTTTTCTGACCATACATGCTCTCAAGAGTGAGCCACTTCTCTCGCGTAGATTTCTTCCTTAGCACCAACGCTTGAATTTCAGAAGAAATAGCATTTATAATCCAATGCACTGGCTATCCTCGATGTACCCATCAATGTAGCCTCCGCGACCTCTCGAGGCTAACGCAACATACATAGCCGCGGACCAAATCAAGTAATTATTTTTTGTTAATTTGATCATTGTAATATTCGCAAGAATATTCTCAAACTTGAAGGCCATAGGTCCCCCAATGTCTTCTTCAGCCATAGAAACAATAGTCAACAACAGATCAAAAACAAGGCTGAAAGAATAACTCACAGGGAAACCAGAGGGGTCTCTGCAGACGCAGGGAACAGGAGTCGCGAACTAGAATAAAAATCTACAGCAACGCGATCAAACACCGCAGCCCGTGCACAGAGGCGTAGGGGAGCCGCGAACCAGAATAAAACTCTACGCAGCTCGATCAAAAGAAGGGCACGCGCGTCGCGTCAGAAGGGTGCATCCCGTCAAGTTCACCACCAGCAGGTTCATGTCCTATCAGAAGGGTGCGAGGAGGGCACGCACCACGGGCGCACCTGGTTCACGTCGGGTTCATCAACAGGTTCACGGGCACACCAGGTTCACGGGCGCACTAGGTTCACGCGAGGGCGCACCCGAGGCATGAGGGCGCGGTCACAAGGGGGCACCTGAGGTGCGAGGGCGCGGTCGCAAGGGGGCACCTGAGGTACGAGGGCACGCGATCGCGAGGGCGAGGGCGCGAGGGCGCAAGGGACTGGGGCGCGAGGGCGCAAGGCGCAAGGCACGAGGGACTGAGGTCGCGAGGGCGTGAAGGGGGTCGACCTCCGAACCTCAAGACCTCCGAACCTCTAGATCGGGTGGAAGGAGCGCCACTCCTCCTTTCTTCTCCAAGCAGGAGAGGGCAGCGGCAGTCCTTGATTCCAAGCAGGGAACGACGACATCAGAACACGCACGAGTCGTCAGGAAGCAACAGAAGGTGTGGTGATCCGATCTGGCTCTGATACCATGTAGAAACGACAAAGAGATCAAGCACAAGACAACGATTTATGTGGAAAACCCTTCGATCAGGGAAAAACCACGGGGGCACAATAACCCTAATCTCAATTCGAGATTAGGGTTCTCTTCACTCATACTTCTCAAAGCAAGGGGGATGAGTACATAAATAAGAGCCCGGGGTAAATGGTCCCTCACCCAAAGATCCATTTACCCGCCCAATAATACAATAACTTAACACACATAAAAAAAACATCATCAAATATTATAAAGCTCTAACTATGCAATGACAAAGACAACCTTTCGCTTAGAAACATCACATTTTCAAGAACACTACTCATTTTGCAGTTGTATCAGTGTTCATGATCAAATATTTTGAAAACAAATACTAGTAGAGAGATTTACCTCAATCAAATGTTTAAAACTCTTGAACAAAGCATAGGTGGACTGTTTTCATATTAGTTATCAAATAGGGAATTCTATTGATATGTCATTATCTTTTGATCTAATGCATATTCAAGTATAAAATATCCACCTATTTTGATGGTTAAGTCACAAAGACTTGGTTTTATCAAATCTGAAGGAAGAAAAGTGTCTAACCATGCAACAGGTCATCCAATATGAACTAAATTGTTGAAAACTCTAGCTATGCAATGGTTAATATAATATGTTGTCAGATATAATCAAATCGTTAAAAGTAGTTTTGTATCTATGCAATGGTTAAGTGGTATCTCTGTCAGTATGATAAGAAAAACTCTATCAATGCAGTGCTGAAATCAATGCTTGCCTCATAAGATAAAATATTAAATATTTCTACTTATAAAGTGGTTAAATCAGTGTTGTTGTTGTTGTTGTAACGTAGCTTAATCAGTGTTTCCCAATGATGATCAAATATTAAAGAAAATCATGGTATGAACGATTAAGTCAGTTTCTTTGCAATGTTTTCTATTCCTTGGGAAAAGAGGATGCATCTATATATGATCACAAAATTTGACCATCTACCTATTTGACCAGTATGCTATCGAATATGATCACAAAATTTGATACATCTACCTATGCAACAATGGATTTTATGTGCCATCTGACACAATCAAGGCTAAAAAAAGAGGCATCTGCTTATGCAGAGGTTCAGAGGATGTCCCTCAATATGATCAAAATGTTTTGAAACCCTACATATGCAAGATGGGTTGGAGGTAACTGTGACTGGCATCCATGTTAATGGTTCTATGTAGTGTCCCACTTTGTCAGCTTCACAGTAACCTCCTTTATGGAGGTAAGGTCCAAAGTGGATAGTTTGTTTTGGACCTCCTCGAGCATCCCCCAGAACTTCTGTAAGTTCTCTTGTGGATAATCTATAGTAGCAGGGGAGTGGCAAGACAACTCCATGTAACAGATCAGGTACTCATATGTCATCATTGACCCCTAGTTAGCTTGGTGAACTCTCTCCTCTGATCTTCTGCCCAATGGTCACGGAACTCATCAAAGAAGACCTTTCAAGTGATGGGCTCAATCAGGTGCTCCTTGGTGGCATTCCACCATCGATCTGCATACCCTACTAATGAGTACTCTGCAAAAGACATCCACACATCCTCAAGCACATGGATCATCCTAAGAACCTTTAGACCGCGTTCGGGTCGTGGGGTACCCGCACCCAAACGGGTTATCTTCGTAAAACTCGCGGTGTCTCGCAAGGGTCATCCCCGCAACCCCTGCAATAAGACCCCCGCTTCTTCGATGGATTGTAGCATGAGGGGACATCTCTGCTGCATTCCTGTCACACGCAAGTGTTACTTTAGGACCCTCTCTCCCAAGGCTTCGGTCACGACGCCCTCTTCTCCCCCCCCCCCCGACGGTTTCCTCCTGGCATGGTTTCCTCCTCCTCCTCCCGGTGTTCTCGCATCTCACACCCTCGCAAAGGCAGTGGCATCGTCTCGACCTCGACTGGAGGTACGCCTTCACCCTTGGGCTCGAGCTACTCTTGAACGAGGTCGCGGAGGAGGACATATACACGGGGGCCGACGGAGAGTCCTTTCCTTCTTCTCGCCGCAGGTAACATCTTTATCGTGATGACTGTATTGGCCATTTTCATATGTTCTTTCTATTGTCATTAAGTCAAGGTGGCATTTCTTTGTTCTTCTGTGAAGGCGATTTGTAGCGTTTGGCTCTCTCTCGGCCAAATGTCGTGGTGTTCCATGGGTCGTTTTTTTTTTTGCTTTGACTGTGGTTGTGGTCACTTGTAGTTCATCTTAGATATTGCCTGTCTGTCCGACCTCCTCAGCAAATAGTATGGAGGGGGCGTTTCTGTCTGACGTATGTGAGGCCATTCGTTGCAAACAATGGAAAGTAGGAGGGGTGTTTATGAACGAAGAACAACAAGTCAGACAGAAAGTAGGAGGGGCATTTATGTATGAAGAACAACAACTCAGCAGATACAAAGTCTTTTATTTCTCTTGTCACATACACAATTAACAGGAAGAGCAGTAGCTCTCAAACAATGGAAGCTTTATAAATCAAAATAGCTTTATAAATCAACAACTCAGCAGTGCACTTTGGATTAAATCAAAATAGCATTTTACGTATCAACCTCAAACTGATCAA
Organism: Ottelia alismoides; assembly: GCA_037367405.1. NCBI lineage: Eukaryota > Viridiplantae > Streptophyta > Magnoliopsida > Alismatales > Hydrocharitaceae > Ottelia > Ottelia alismoides. The sequence continues at coordinate 812,443 of JAZKJV010009975.1, forward strand.
CCATTTTTTATGCTCTGATTGTTCATTTTACTTTACCTATTTTAAAACTGATCAATGCATAATCTGATCGATCACTCGAAGACCTCCTTCTTTTATCTGATTGATCACCCCTGCTGAAAGTAATGTCTATGCTTTAATTGACCAAACTCTCATTGACTGATATTCTGAGACACTGTCTACCATCTCACACTCGGGTAAAAATAGGAAATTAAAGAATATAACACTGCCAGAAAATATAGCGTGCTCTTTTTCCATTACTCACTCAATTTTGGTTAATCTATACAGGTATTTTCTCACTTTCCCTTCTCGTATCTGTCGTGCTAGTTTTTCATATATCCTGTTATTTTTCTTACCCTCTGGTTATTTTTCTGCTCATCTTTCTAATCTAGCAGTTATTCAATCGTGACATGTCTGTGCTTCATTTATTAGGGGGCGGACTTGGAGAGAAAGAAGTGCGGGAGATGCCCGCCCGCGGGACCCGGCAAGTTGCACTTAATTGACATTTATACGGACTCACGAATAATGAATCATGCGTGTGTAGACAGGAACAAATGCAAGGCGTGTTATATGTAGATATAATATTTATACGCAAAATTTAGAGCGTATTATGTACACATTAATTGGGCTTGGGTCGCAACTTCAACAGATATAGTCTTTATATGTAGAATTTAGAGCGTATTACATACACATTGATGAGAGACGCGCAATAATTTGGTTACGTTCAATGTTTAATGACAATGTTTAATGATAATTTGACATTTACCAATTTATGTACTTAGTCACGCAATGCCACGTCAAGATAAGGGAAAGAGCATAGTGGATGGGAGTGAAGGAGCAACTACTGGTGCGGGAAGGGCAATTAACTGGACACCGACTTATGATCGGATCTTAATCCATTGTATGCTGGATGCAAGAGACAAGAATCAATGGAGTGAGAAGCCATTCACTACTGCAGGTTGGAATGCAATCTTGCAGCAGTTCAATGAACAAACAGGATTGTGTTACACGAAGGATCAAATCCAATCACGTTGGAAGATCTACAAGAAGGACCACGTGGTGTACTTGTACCTTCGGGGCAAGTCCGGTTGGGGTTGGGACCATGCCTCAAATTGTCCAATCGCACCGGACGAACTCGCATGGTTAGAGGTATGGTGTCCATCGCAATATCAAGAATTCTCCAATTCAATTACCTACCAATGACTAATTGTAATTTCTATTTGTCAGGTATGTGAGGCGTATCGCAAATACAGTTCACGTCCCTTCTTCTACTTTGAAGAGGTTGCCTACCTCATAGGGAAGGGGTTTGCAACTGGACGTTATGCCAGCTCCTCAAGTGCGCCGAAGGCTGCAAACAATACAGAAGAAGAGCAAGTCATGGAGGGCCAAGAAGGTAATACTGATTACGAGGATGTGGACGAGGTGCCCACCCCTCCTGTTGTTAGCAAGGCTACACAGAGATCATCAGGATCTAAGCGCAGGAAGAGTGGAGATGGGAAGCAAATTGTACCGGACATGGAGGCTTTGATGGAGCTGATTCAGGAAAGGATAGGAGCTCAAAGACGACACCAAGATGTGGACGCCCGTGAGGCATTCAGGGAGTTAAGGGAGACATGCTCAGCGCTCTCCCCTACGGCCTACGTAAAGATGGCTGATACGTTGACGCACCCGGGCAAACAGGAGCTCTTTCGTTCAGTCAAGGATGACCCCGAGTACCTGCAAGCATGGATTCACCATGTCCTCGGTCAACCGTAAATCCTCTTGTGCCATGCTTCCATATGATATGACACTCCCACATGACAGACAATTTCAAATGTAGTTTATGTACTCGTAACTGCTCGTACTTTCGTTTTCTTTCCATTAGTTTATGTGTTGCTTTGGTAGGTACATGTTAGTCTGTACTCGTATCTTCTAGTACTCGTAGCTGCACGTACTTCTGTCTTCATTTTAATCATTTTTTAAGATTATATTTGCTCCGTTTTCATTTGAATGGTTTTTATGACTATATTACCTTTACATTGCATATCCGTTTGAGGTGATATAGTCCTTATGCCATACAAATTTCATGCAGATGGAAGAACAACTATACAATCTGTTTGAGGATATTTTTCCAAGGCCAAGGAGTTGTCCTACACGCTTGCATTCTACACATTCGCATGTGCGTCGCAGAATCAACAAACCCACGTGCCCCAATACCACTCAACACCAGGCCTTGATCTGGGCGTATGTGGATTGATAATATGATGGCAGGGCATACTAAGCGATCCTACAGGTGCTTCAAGATGGAACCTGCAACCCTCTTAAAATTTGTGGAGTTGTTGGAGCAAAGAACTGGCTTGCGTAACACAAGATCCATGGATACGATAGAACAAGTTTGCATTTTCCTATTTGCATTTGGACATGGCTTACCTAACCGTGTGCTGCAGGAGTGGTTCCAACACTCTGGTTCCACGATATCAGCTCATATCCACAGGGTCCTCGAGAAAGTCCTTCTGTTGGAGAATCTACTCGTGTGTCTTCCTTCAGTAGATACACCTACTCGCATTTCATCGGACCGTCATTTTGCCAATTACTTTCAGGTACATTTAAAATAGCTCCCCATATTCCATGTGACCAAAACACTGACCTATACCACTTGACTTTTTAGGGAGTGATTGGTGCCATTGATGGAACGCACATCAAGGCAACGGTCCCATCGGGCATGGAGGCTGCTTATCGCAACAGAAAACATTGCATTTCGCAGAACGTAATGGCAGCTGCTTCTTTCGACTTTCTATTCACATTCATACTTGCCGGATGGGAGGGATCAGCTTCAGATATGTCCCTCCTTAGGGATGCCATTGATAGAGGTGGCTTCGTCATCCCAAACGGTTGCAGGTATCTGGTGGACTGTGGTTACACGAATACGGACTCCTTCATTGCCCCCTACCGCGGCATTACATACCATCTACCTGAGTGGCGCGTGTTAGACAAGTCGGAATGCTACGTCTCTCACAAGCACTTATTTAATCACATGCATTCACAACTTCGGAGTGACGTCAAGAGGACGTTTGGCATTTGGAAGAAGAGATTCAAGTGTTTGACGTGCATGCCCACATACCGTTTCGAGACGCAGAGAGACGTTGTCAAGGCGACAACGATAATTCACAACTTCATAAAGCTGTATGGGAGTGACAAGTGGTTTGACTGCGTTGAGAAGTACTTGGTTCCAAATCCACCCGACTTGGAAGCGAAGCCTGGTGTCGAGGTCAGAGTCACCCGTGTCGAGATGCTGCAGGGCGAGCAAATCAGAGATGAAATGGCCAGGTCGATGTATGCGGATAGGATGAGGCGTATGCATAACGAGTGACGAAATTCCATGTCAGATGTAAAATCCAAAACATCTTGTTCCCATCAACTAATCAGTTCAGTACTAATTGTTCATCGAATGCTATGCATGGTTTGCTATTATTTTTAGTGGACTTTTTAAAGCTTGTTGCTACGTGTTTCGATCATATTTTTGATTGATTGACTTTCGGTGGGGAGCCTTCAATGAACAGGCAATGGTGATGCCACATTTTGACATTCCCTTCTCCCATGGACGTGTCTGCACCTGTGGCCAGGATGCATTACTTGTATTTGATGAGTCGCATTGTTTAGAGCCGGTTGATACCCGCTTGTGGTACACATGCCCGCTAGATGTAAGTGACTTAATAAATTTCCTTGAAATTTCTTCTTTTTCGAATTAATTTCATTCACACTTATAACGATAAAATTATCTTTTGGCAGCGACCATGTGGGTACATGGTGATGGCATCGTCACTCCCACCGACAATCCGTTCCCTCACCGTAGAGAAAATGTTCCTCGCAGACCTGCACAATGTATTGGAGTTCGCCTTGGATTTTAAGGACAAGAAGCTAGTGCAGGCAGAGAGCTCGATCAGAGAGAAGGAAAGAATGATTACCCACCTATGCGGCGGTTCTACGTCACAACATGATCCGGCTGACGAAGCTGTGGTTGACAAGCATATGGTCTCGTAACTATTGTTACTCAAATACTATTTATGAACCCATCAGAATGTTACTCGCACTATATGGTTTAAGAGATACTTCATTCGACGTTCCCTATATTTTCCTGTTGGATTTGCTGAAATAACCCTCGATATTCTTCTATTTGTGATATCGCCCGTATAACATGTTGGATGTAACCAAGTTGTCGACTGTGATCCGATGCAATTAAAACTATTTGAATGATGTTAGGATGTATAATGAACTGTTGAAATGTTATTGAAATGAATATATGAACTTTACCAATGTTATTGAAATTAATGTCTTACCAGTTAAGACTGCTTGGGGAATAAAAGCACATCGTCTCAACATAATTAATGAGTAGGAGTTATCTTAATTATGATATGAGAAGAAGTCAACATAATTAGGTATGTATGCGACCCATTGAACATGTGGTAAATGTTTAGATGCACCTCTTCTTTTTTTGTAAGGATGGGTTGAACATCTCCGTTGCTCATTGTGTATGATGGGTTTCGATACATAAATATATGTGTATATATTATTTTGCGTCCCTATCTGATCAAAGTTTTGTTGTTAGAAGATGGTGTGATCCCAGTTTTCATACAGTATCTGATCAAAGAATAACTCCTGATATGAGAAGAAGAAAATCCTGCCATTAATATGGTAACAGATAAATATGGAAAAACCGATAAGATAGACAATGGGAAAAAAATTAAAGGCGGAAATTTAATATAGTAACAGGGAAAATACGGTAATGAAAGGGAAATATGGTAACATGGTAATTATGTTATACGCAGAAATTTAATTTCGTAACGGGGTGGCTACGGTAAAAAATGTACTTTTGCTAACAGGGTAAATATGCTAAAGGCCGAAATTTAAGAGGGTAAAAAACATAAACTTCCTCTACCACTAAAATCAACTCCCAAACACCAATCAACAACCAATCATTATCCCAAACTTCAGTACATGTCACATCACAGAAAACCCTCTAAACAGTAAAACCCACCAACCAAACACCAAAACTCACATTCAGGTTATCTCCTAAATAACCCACAAGTGGGTTGGGTTATCCCCTACCAGATAACCCTCGAACCAAACACACTCTTACTACTTGTGTCATCCAAAACTCAGCATTGTCAAGGGTGGTGGTGCTGAAGAACTATGATACACGAGCCCTCTGGTATGCAGTGTTGGTTCTCTGATGCTTATGTAATGCACCCACATCCTCCATCTACTCAAGCCCTAAAGTCGTTTCTCAATCGCCTCTTGGTGCTACTGGATGCCATGTACTTCTTGTATAAGGTAGGATAGATGTTTCTGTACATACATATCCATACGAAGCGACATTGTTCTGCATAGAGAACCAGAGCATTAATAGTTGTTTTACTTAAGAGAGACACATAGACATGAATATAAAATATGTTATTCTCCTTAGGACTCATGTTGGATCAAAGACTCTCAAACACTATCATGTATTTCGAACATCAATGGGGAGTATGCATGGAATGGGTACAACATCTCTGATATCAAGCTGTTATGACCATCCCCCTCGGATCTGGGTACTTGGAAAACTGATTCCAAGCACATACATTCTACATGATATAAATATAAGGAGAAAATAGCACAAGAAGATCCGATTTCAAAATTTCTTTCCATTCATAACATGTTCGTTCATTAGTTATAATCCATGTTCACAAAATATTACAGGTATGCATTAGTTATACATCTCATGTCTCTCAAAATGCTACAAGTAAAGTAAGCAGTAAAACTACAAGTAAGAGCTCGCTACAAGCATGGTACCACAAGGAAATCGTGTAGCTCCACAAAAGAGTAGCTCTAACCCTAGCAGCTTGAAGATGTGGTTGCTTCTGAGAAACTATGGAATCTAATGCAAAGGTACATTATAAACAAAGTTGTACAGTACAATACTAAAACTACAACAAGATACAAAGGAAGTGTACAAAAGAAACAACTTGGTAAATCCCCCTCATAAAGAAAAAAAACTCTAGTCATTCTCATTAGCCTTGAATAACCCAAGCTTCATGGATAGCATGTGGTCTTGTTCCTCGTGATATCTCACACTATGACTCTAAGGAAATAAGAAGGACTTAGGTTTGAGGTTCCTCCATATGCATTCGGTGGGGTAAACTACATCCTAATTAAGTTCCCAACACTTCCACTTAACTTTACTCACCAAAATGTAAATTCCATGTTAAACCTCCCTAGTATTCCACTAGATTTACCATAACCACAATTCCTAAATCAAATTACAACATGTGAACCATTGCAAGTCGTCTAAGTCTACTGCCCACATGTAAAAGTTCATGGTGGCATAGGGTACGAGTCTGGACACCAATTATTAATATCATTCATACCATAGTCAGAATCCCCATGACTATCCCGATCCTTTGTATGCACATGAGACTTGTATTTCATTCCCAATTTCATTAATCACATTTCTTGAAACTCCCCTTTTAATTCAATTAGTTTACATGTGATATAGATCATGACAACCGTATTAAAGTTTTCATACACGCAAGATCATAACAGTGGTTACAATAGACCTGATTAAGAAAAAGGAAAATTGAAAGGCAACCTAGCTCTACATGTTCTATGGAAAATGAACAACCATCAGTGAGGTGTTGTTTTTAAGAAACTTTATATTATATTAGTCTGTATATCTTATATGCGACTATTATCAATTACTAATATAATGATGCTAAAGAGGTCTAATGTTGAGCAACATCATATCATCAACCACATAGTAGCATGCGGTAAGGATAATTGGGGCTCTACAAGTGTGCAATCACATGGAACTGAGAATCATGTGGAAACAAACAACAAGAAGAAGAGGAACATCGGTATCTCAAAACTCTCCTCTTCGGTACCTCCATCCAAGGAGAAATGGTGTGCATGGTGCACCGTTGACGGTGATCACCCGTGCATGAGGTTGACCTTGATCTCCTCTATGTGGTGGTGGCTTTTGATGGCCGATCTGAAACACTCCGACGAACTCTAGCGGTGTTCCGGTGAGGGGAAGGGAGGGGGATGTATCTGTTCTAAGGGATAGGACTTTGTGTTAAACCAAAATTTGATTTTATATGGTAGAAATCCAGATCCACATCTTGGTTCAGATCTAAAATGGAGTCTGACCTGATCTCGCTAAAATGGTAATAAGTTGAGCTCCCAAACTTGGATTTTGATGTTCTTGAACTCATTGGAAAAGTATCGACGAGTACTCTAAGATATACTAATTCATTCATCTTATTTGAACACTGGATTAGAGCATAATTTTTGGGGGGAAATGGGTCCCATTAGGAGAGGTCTCACAATTCGATAGGTGGAACCTTCCCCGCAAAGAAATGTGAGGAAAATGCTATATGGAGTGTACAACGACCACTATTGTTAGGAATAAGTGATGAGTCCGATCATGACAAGGACGCACGTGAGGAAGGTTGTAACACCACAAACATAATGCAAATACTCGCAAACTATGAGAGGGGGTAGTAAGTGGTGGAGATTACCACTGACAACCTGAAAAATACCTTGGATGGATGTCAATGAGTCCAATTGGATTCGAATCCAACATATTGTCCATGGCGGCTTTTCCTGATAACAACTCGGGTCTAGACCTAAGGCGTTACAACATGTGGTGACTGAGATGTCCCTTGGATCTTATTTCAAATGATGAACACAATCTGAGGAGATGGAACATTCACCTTTGTAATACTTTTTACTTCTGTATTGTAGTTTATAATTTTGCAAATAACGTATGTAATTTCTATAAAGATGGCACATGTTTAAGTGCCGACTATTTTCTTGTAATAAACTGAGCAGATGTTAGATCTATCGTTTATAACAAATATTATGCTTGATGGGAAATGTGTGTGGTTCCATGCGTGCATGTTTGGTTAAGGTATGATTGTATCACTAAATTTTCGTTGGATAATATATAATTTTGGTTAATTGGAATGCAATATCTCAGCCATGTCACAAGCTCATCCATCCCCACCTATAAAACTTCCTTCATCCACATGAGTACGGATGCGTCATCATCTACTTTTATGTTGGTAATTTTGAATGTTCAAGAGAGTCATCCATTGTTGGAGTTATATGGGTGAGAACCACATAAAAGACGACTTATGTTCCTTACCAACATGTACCGATATTGAGGAGGTGATGCTGCTTGTGGAATGCACGTCATTACTCGTGCGGCTTTAGTGAGGATTTATCATGTTTTAATGATTAAGAAAGGTATTGTTTAAGATCAAATGCATCTTGAGTTTTATACATTCTAATTTCTAAAGTGTAAATGGAAATTATGACACTGCTCTGTGTGTTGTGATATCAACATGCATGCACCCTCTCATATATGAAATTCAGGATATATATACCGATAAAGAACTCATATACTTGTGTGTATTAGTATGCTTAGTGTGCCTAGAGCTTAGGGTATACCTGTACATATTACATATATACCGTAGTCACGATTCAAAAAATCATGAGTTTGAGCCTATACCAGTATAAGTCCCTTACCGATATGACCTCCTTGGTACTAAAATGCTTGACGCCCTCGTAACGCTCATATGAGATATCGGTATAATCTTGCACCGCTGTATGAATGATTTATCTTTACAAAAAGTTTGGCTCCGATAGCTTATAGACCTCTTTGATATATCGTATAGGGGCCTATACACTGGTATATGTGCTTGACAGTAGTTGTTTATGCATGTCTAAAATGCCTAATTGTTCAAAGCCTGCTCTTGACTGAGCTAATGACTTTATGCTTTATCATGATATGTTTTTACTGAATAATGATGTGCAGAAATGTATAATTAATTCTCCGAGCAAGTGAGAAATATAACATGATTAATGTCTTATATGAGTGGTGTTATTGTGCTTTATTATTAATGGAAGCCTGGGATTAATAAGCCATTAGTTTTATTGAACATGCCTGCTATTTTGAGTATCATATCTAAACCTAATTTTGAGTATCATATCTAAACCTAGAACTGTAATTAAAACTCAAATGTCACGATCAATGTTACAAGGGACTATAAGTTACAAACTGAAATACATACAAGTTTTTTTACTCATAAAGCTTAAGGGCATTGGCCATGCTTCTTATTTCAGGAAAAAACAATACAATTGTGCCCTTCATGGGGACTTACAAGGAAGACAAAGGGAGGACTAAATGGGGATCACATGTACTGTGAAAAGAAGACAAGACATTGTTCTATGTATTCATCGCGCAAGTTGCCTTCCTCTTCAACGGCTAAACCTCTGTGTCAAAAAGCTGCAATCAGTTGCATCGTTCACAACCTGAGAATATTTGCTTGATGTCTCACAATTGCTTGGATAATGCCATTGATTTATGCCCAAGTTGCCTTCTGCTTCCACATGTACACTCTGGTTCAGATTTTTGGGCAAAAGTGGAGTCCACCGATAATGTCATTGACTTATGCTTCAACTTGATCAAACAACCGTGATGAAGATTCTCTCTTTTTGATTTCATTGCCGCCAATCTTTTGCCTTATTCTGGAATATTATGCTTCAACTTGACTAAAGCAGCATCCAATATGATCAAAATCTTTAAAACACCTGTCAATGATCATCTTGGTGCATCGAATATGATCGATTCTTTAAAAAAATCTCTACCTGTTCAGTTGTTCATGGTCCCACCAAGAATCAAATACAAAATGATTTATGTATGCAGTTCGAAAATCATTGTCCACAGAAAACATCGAATCATTAAAACTAGATGCATGCAGAGGTTAGAAATCAGTAATTCATTTAATATGATCAAATCATCAAGTAAAAAGTGCATATCCACATAATGTTTAAGTTAGCATGAGGCTAATGTGATCATATCTTTTAAGAAGAAGCCTCCAGCTTTGTTGCGAAAGAAACAATGCGTCATGCTATATGATCAAGATACTTAAAACTGTACCTGTGCAATGGCTAGTTCTATCTTTTTTTCATGAAACGAGACTTGCTAGTTCAATGTGAGACCTGGTATGATCAAATAATTTTGAAAAGACTTATTCATGCACCAGATAGTTGACTAACTTCAGTAACATGATCAAATATTATAAAGCCCTAACTATGCTGTGCCAAAAGCAATGTTTCACCAAGAAATATCACATCTTCAAGAAGACTACTCATGTTGCAGCTGTATCAGTGTTCATGATAAAATATTTTGAGAAATACCATTTACTAGTAGAGAAGCTTACCTCAACCAAATCTTCAACACGTCTATTTTTAAAAAAAAAGCATAGGTAGACCTTTTTGAGATTAATGATCAAATAGAGATTTTGTTAATCTATTGTGTGATCATATATTTTGGCAAGAAGCCTCCAGCTATGACTAGGTAGAAACATCATGTCATCCAATATGATCCAAAACTTAAAACTCTAACTATGCAATGGCTGGTTCAATATTTTTCATAATTAAAAAAAGAAACTGGCTAGTTCAATCTGAGACCTGTTATGATCAGATAATCTAAAAAAGCCTCTATTTATGCAGTGGACAATTTGACTGACTTCTGTAACATAATCAAATAGTATAAAACTCTAACTATGCAATGCCAAAGTCAGCATTTCACCTAGAAACATCACATTTTTCAAGAACACTATTCGTTTTGCAGTTGTATCAGTGTTCATGATCAAATATTTTGGAAACAAATACCAGTAGAGAGATTTACCTCAATCAAATGTTTAAAGCTCTTTAAACAAAGCATAGGTGGACTGTTTTCAGATTAGTTATCAAATAGGGAATTCTATTGATATGCCATTATCTTTTAATTTAATGCATATTAAAGTATAAAATATCCACCTATTTTGATGGTTAAGTCACAAAGACTTGGTTTTATCAAATCTTAAGGAAGAAAAGTGTCCAACCGTGCAACAGGTCATCCAATATGAACTATATTGATGAAAATTCTAGCTATGCAATGGTTTAATTAATATGTTGTCAGATATAACCAAATCGTTAAAAGTAGTTTTCTATCTATGCAATGGTTAAGTGGCATCTCTGTCAGTATGAAAAAAACTCTATCAATGCAGTGCGGAAATCAATGCTTGCCTCAAGATAAAATCTTAAATATTTCTACTTATAAAGGGGTTAAATCAGTGTTGTTGTTGTAAAGTAGTTTAATCAGTGTTTCCCAATGATGATCAAATATTAAAAAAAATCATGGTATGCACGATTAAGTCAGTTTCTTTGCAATGTTTTCTATTCCTTGGGTAAAGAGGAGGTTTCTACCTATGAAGTGGTTAGACCAGTATGCTATCGAATATGAACACAATTTAATACATCAACCTATGCAATGATAGATTTTAAGTCCTATCCGACACAATCAAGGCTAAAAAAAGAGGCATCTGCTTATGCAGAGGTTCAAAGGATGTCCCTCAATATGATTAAAATCTTCTGAAACTCTACTGGTTGACCCAATGGTCACCTGAAAAAAATCAAATCTTTTAGAAAAAGAAAGAGTCCTCTACCTATGTATTGATCGAATCAGTGTCTTAAAATATGATCAAAGTCTTCGAAAACTCTACTGTGTCATGGAATATTTAGTATGTCACCCAACATGTTTATGCTTAAATCTTGGATGGGGTAGGGCTCTACTTATGCAGTGGTGTATCAACTGAACTACCCAATATGGTTAGTTATCGAAAACCTCTAGCTATGCGTGGTTAAACCAGTTTACCTTAATAACTAATACCTATGCAGGGGTTAGTCAACTGGACCTAACAATGTGTCACCTAATGTGGTCAAATCTAGAAAAGGTGCTGGAATTAGCTTTGCTAGAAGACCTGGGCTTGGGTGTTACACGGGTCTGCCTGGTCCTCACCACATTCCAAATGTATACGGCCTCTTTCCATGCCACGCCCAATGCTAATTTCCTTCTGTCAGGAGTGGCAGCCATGCAGGTGATAGAAACAGGCACTCCATGCTCATCCACGAATGGGATCTTTTCCAACTGGAATTTCGTGCGGTACCTCCAGGAAGCCAGCATTCCGCAGGGCTGACCATGTGCACTTAACAAGGCTTTGTCATCCATATTCCATTCCAGGCCCCAAACCTCCGAGCATGCATTGATTTTATCCTTCAAAATGCCAGTGCGGGTGTCCCAGAACTTGATGTAGTTATCCTCGTCTGCACCCCCGGTGACCAGGACCTCGCTGTCGAATGGACACCAAGTGAGGGCCTTGACAGCCCCACAGTGCCCCTGCAGCTTATGGCAACGCTGGGCGTGCCTGAGATCCCATGTACTGACAACGCCCTTCTTATCACCGCTGGCCAGCTGCACACCATCAGCGGCAAAGCGCAATCCGCAGACTAGAGACTGGTGGCCAGAGTAGTGACTCTGGTGGGGATCCGGGACTCGCATATCGATGGATGAGATCAAGCCCAGCCTTCTCCCCGTGGTGAGGCAGTGAAGGTCTCTCCAGGACATTGAGCAGACAAAACCCGCGGTTGGACCTCGGGGCACCGTCCGCACAAGGCGGCCGACTAGGGCATCGAAAAGCAGGAGGCCGGACTCAGCCGTAGCGACAGCGATTTGGGTGGATTGCGGCGCCCACGAGACGCACGTGATCGGGTATATGCCGACGTGGAGGGCCCTTTGGACGATGGTGGAGTTGCGGACAATGAAGAGCACATCGTGGAGCGGGAGGGAGAGGGCGTCGTCGTGTGCCCAGTCGAGGAGGTTGAGGTAGGGGAAGTCGAGAATGCCGGTGGCTGCGATGCTCCCCTCGTACACCAAGTGATGGGACGTGTTGGGGAAATCCAGTGGAAGGGGAAGAAGACGAGGAGGGGCGCGGCTGTTGTAGGAGAGCATCCTGGCGTTGGTGAGATCGAGCGCGTCGGCAAGGGCCCTCGCGTAGCGACTGGAGTTGATCCTCTCCTCGGAAAGAAAGGGCCAGGAACTCGAATCTATGACGGGCTGCGTCCGCACAGGCAGGAACCGGTCCCCCATGGATCGATCACCCTTCTCCAGGAAACAACAACGAGAAGAAGAAGAAGAAGAGGGATAGGAGTACCTGGGAACGCGAAGAAGCAAGCACGTCGAGCCGCAGACCTAGAGAGAGCAATGGCGTGAATTCCACCGACTTCGTTCTGTTTTCTCAACGAACCGGACAGAGCGAGCGCGCGGGCTAAATGAAGCCTTCCCGGGGGGAAGGGGGGCTCTTTAGCAGGCGTGTTTTCCCGGATCCCAGAAAACAAAGCACGGGTCCGATTGTTGATCCGAGTGTAACTTAACACTGTACACCATGCAAATATGCGATAACTAATAAAGTATGTCCGCTGACCCTAAGGTCCTGTTCGGTACGTGAATAAGGGGGGTGGAATAAGGGCTGATACGCCGCGAGAGGGCTGGGGCCTGTACGGCTATTCCGCACCCTTTCTTCCCTGATGGCTATTCGCCCTCCCCCTTATTCCCGTTCTCCCCACGCCCCTCCCCTGCCCACCCCTCCCTCGCCCGCCCCTCCCGCGCCTGTCCCTCCTGCCATCTCCTCGACGCTTCCCCACCATTGTTGCTGGTCTTCTGGGTCCCGCCCTCCTCTGAGCGGCAGATGGTAGGTGGCTTTATGGCTGATCCACCTACGTCCCTCATCCGTGATGTACGTCCGAGGTATGTAAGCTTTCACTGTTGTGGTGTGATGGGTCATCCGCGTGCTGTTGCTTTTGACCATAAAATCGGCCATTGTGGCCTTGATCTCTCTGCGGGAGCCATGTATTCCATGGAGTCTAGGGTTTCCAATCACTATAAATTTGGTCGGGGGTTGAAGTACAAGGGCTCCTCTGCTGCTAATGCTGTGCATTTTGCACTAAGATTGTGCATTCACATTTCATCTAGCCTTTGGTGGATCACGAGGTACATTCTAAACCCCTCTTTCGTCTTGATTCTGCAATGAACTTGCTGGCTTGTTACATGTTGCCTTATGTTGCTCTATGATGCTTGATTTGCTATGTGCTTCAAGACATGGAGGTGGTTTATGATCTCCTATCTGGTAGATGGTTGTCAGTGATGCATGTGTCTCCAAAATCATTGATGTGAATTTCTTTGCTTTTGGTCTGAGAGCAACCTATTTGGTGCTCTTGGATGTCACTTTCTTGGCGGAGCAACCAAATGGTTGGCTGAGAGGTGTCGGTCACCTCATGGCTGTTGTATGATGCTCTGTGATGCTTGACTGGTTATGATGACGGTTTTGGAATACCCATGGCTGCATTTGGTGCTCGAGGATGTTATTTTGATGGTATAGAGCACCTTTGTTGGTGCTTGATGGTGTCCTATCTTGTTTACTTTACCTCATGGCTGCTGTCTGTTGCTTTATCATGACGGGTTGATATTGTTTTCACTTAACTCAAGGCTGATGGTTCTTACTGATTCTTGACTCTATTACATCATTCAGGAAAATGTTTTTGAGAATGGGCTGAGAGCAACCTATTTGGTGCTCGAGGATGTTATGTTGATGGTAGAGAGCACCATTGATGGTGCTCGATGGAGTCCTATCTTGTTTGCTTTACCTCATGGCTGTTGTGTGTTGCTTTATGATGATGGGTTGATATTGTTTTCACTTAACTGATGGCTGATGGTTCTTACTGATTTTTGACTCTAGTACATCATTGAGGAAATTTTTTTGGTGAATGAGCTGAGAGCAACCTATTTGGTGCTTGAGGATGTTATTTTGATGGTATAGAGCACCTTTGTTGGTGCTCGATGGTGTCCTATCTTGTTTGCTTTACCTCATGGTTGCTGCCTCTTTTACATCATAGAGGTGAATTTTTATTGCGAATAGGCTGAGAGCAACCTATTTGGTGCTCGAGGATGTTATTTTGTCAGTTGGGAGCACCTACTTGGTGCTCTTGGATGTCATAACTTGTTTCCTTTATCTTATGGCTCCCGTGTGTTGCTCTATGATGATGGGTTGTTGTTGGTTTCATTGGACTCATGTGTGATGGTTATTACTCATTCTTGATTCATGTACATAATTGAGGCAATTTTTTGTTGCGAATTGGCTGAGAGCAACCTATTTGGTGCTCGAGGATGTTATTTTGTCGGTTGAGAGCACCTACTTGGTGCTCGATGGAATCCTATCTTGCTTGCTTTATCTCATGGCTGTTGTGTGTTGTTCTATGATGATGGGTTGATATTGGTTTCACTTAAATGATGGCTGATGGTTCTTATTGAATCTTGACTCTAGTACATCATTCAGGCAAATGTTTTTGTGAATGGGCTGAGAGCAACCTATTTGGTGCTCGAGGAAGTTATTTTGATGGTAGAGAGCACCTTTGTTGGTGTTCGATGGAGTCCTATCTTGATTGGTTTGCCTTATGGATGTTGTCTTGGTCTATGATGATGGGTTGATTTTGTTTTCACATAACTGAAGGCTGATGATTCTTATTGATTCTTGACTCTTTTACATCATAGAGGAAAGTTTTTCTTGCGAATAGGCTAAGAGCAACCTATTTAATGCTCGAGGATGTTATTTTGTCGGTTGGGAGCACCCACTTGGTGCTCTTGGATGTCAGAACTTGTTTCCTTTATGTCATGGCTCCCGTGTGTTGCTCTATGATCATGGGTTGATATTGGTTTCATTGGACTCATGGGTGATGGTTATTACTGATTCTTGATTCTTGTACATCATTGAGGCAAATTTTGATTGCGAATTGGCTGAGAGCAACCTATTTGGTGCTCAAGGATGTTATGTTGATGGTATCGAGCACCTTTGATGGCTGCTCGATGGAGTCTTATCTTGTTTGCTTTACCTAATTGCTGATGTGTGTTGCTTTATGATGATGGGTTGATATTGTTATCACTGAAATGATGGCTAATGGTTCTTACTGAATCTTCACTCTAGTACATCATTGAGGCAATTTTTTTGCGAATAGTTTGAGAGCAACCTATTTGGTGCTCGAGGATGTCATAACTTGTTTCCTCTATCTCATGGCTCCTGTGTGTTGCTCTATGATCATGGGTTGATATTGGTTTCATTGGACTCATGGGTGAAGATTCTTACTGGTTCTTGATTCTAGTTCATCACTGAGGCAATTTTTTCTTGCGAATTGGCTGAGAGCAACCTATTTGGTGCTCGATGATGTTATTTTGCTAGTTGAGAACACCTACTTGGAGCTCTAGGATTTCAAAACTTGTTTCCTTTATCTAAAGGTTGCCGTGTGTTGCTCTATGATGATGGGTTGATATTGGTTTCATTTAAGTCATGGGTGAAGGTTCTTACTGGTTCTTGATTCTAGTACATCATTGAGGTAAATTTTTCTTGCGAATTGGCTGAGAGCAACCTATTTGGTGCTCCATGATGTTATTTTGTCGGTTGAGAGCAACCTACTTAGTGCTCTAGGATGTCAAAACTTGTTTCCTTTATCTCATGGTTGCCGTGTGTTGCTCTATGATGATGGGTTGATATTGGTTTCATTTAAGTCATGGGCGAAGGTTCTTACTAGTTCTTGATTCCAGTACATCATTGAGGCATTTTTTTCTTGCGAATTGGCTGAGAGCAACCTATTTGGTGCTCGAGGATGTTATTTGGTCAGTTGAGAGAACCTACTTGGTGCTCTAGGATGTCAAAACTTGTTTCCTTTATCTCATGGCTGTCGTGTGTTGCTCTATGACGATGGGTTGATATTGCTTTCACACAGTTTTTAATAGCCCTTACTTGTTGATGCTTTGTTGTTGTTGCTGTAGTATGTGTTTATCTGGGCATACTGTTCGCATTTTCTGATCCTCTCTGAATTAGTTTGGACGTCAGGTTACCAACCTGAGACCCACTCCACGGAGGTCATAGTTGAGGAATGGTTTCCTGTGTTGACATCTTCTAACTTGAAAGTCGTTATACTACAGGATGTTCACTGCCGGTGCGGGATCGTCTGGGGTTCACATTAGGGAAGATGATTCCTCAGTCCAGCGCGTGAAGTGGACACCCACTATGGATGAATGTCTTCTTCAATTGTTCAAACATCACTTTGATGTTGGCGACTGGGTTGGAGGATCTTTCACATTACCGGCCTGGCACAATATAATTGAGAAGTTTAACATGCACACTGGGAAAAACTGGGATAAGGCGAATCTCCACAATCGATGGAAAACAATCAAGAAGGATTACACCGCATTCGTATACCAGATGACGAAGAGCGGTCGGGGATGGGACCCACTGAGTTGTACCGTTGTAGCACCTAAGGAGGCATGGCTCACAGTGAGTAACTTCATGTCCACGTACTTTATCTTCGCATTACATTTCATACCCTCTCATCAATTAATATTGCACCCAGATTGACAAGGCATACAAGCCATATCGGAGGAAGTCTTTCCCCCACTTTGGTCTTGTGGACGCAATGGTCAGAGACTACACTACGAAGGGTACGTTTGCCTTCTCTTCACAGACAGCACCCTCAGGTTCGTTTGCTGCATTTTTTGAGGGTGATACTGGTACGCAACAAGCCTTTGAGGACGACCTCGAAGGGGACACCGATGCCCCTGAGGTCCCCCTACCAGGAGAAGGTGGACCAAGTACAGAACAAAGTCGGAGGAGAAGACGTCGAGATTCAGGCGCCCAGTCAACAAGCACAAAGCGTTCACGCAGTGACGGTGCCCCCTTACCCTCACACGTGGTGGGAGAGGACATCGAGCGTTTGATGACGCAAATGCTGGAGCTGCAAAGGGAGCAGATCCAAGCGTGGACTCCGAAAGATCCGCACCAGGGGGTGGAGGAGCTTCTTGATGAGCTTGATGCCCTAGTTCCGGGCCTACCTGCCGAGGCACAAATTCGTCTTGCCCATAGCCTTCCGGACCCGTACGAACGTATCATCTTCAATCGGGCCAAGTCAGTGCCTACGAAGTTGGCTGCCTGGGTAAGCCTCCAGTTAGGCAAGGATTAGTTGATGATCACCTCGTCTGTCCCTGACTAGTTGGAATGGTAGTTTTTCTTTTTTTAGTTGTCTACTTGGTCTGTCAAACATCTATTCCTTCTCTTAATTTTATATGGCATGTAATAAGTAACTAGCTTGACGGACATTTCTCGCTTGTAGTAGTATAACTTCGTAACTTCCGTACATGTGTTCTACATATTTCAATGTGAATGATGCTGCCCACGTATGATTGAAAGTCAATATGAAATTGTAGGTTTTGTACAGGACCGATGGAGGGAATGGCGACAATCACCGCGATGAGATATAATTTGGTCATGTTGAATATGACATACCTGCGTGCAGTCCTAGAGTATGACGAGGAGAACCAGAACGATGGAGCCGGTTACATCCCTAGAGTGCTACAGCACACGTCAGTGCGTACAGGTCATGTCTGGATTCGGGAGATGCTAAATGGACACGTTGCCCGATCATATGCTATTTTCCGAATGTACCCCGATACCATACTACGTTTATGCACCCTATTAAAGGATCGAGATGGCCTAAAGGATTCGAGGCACCTCAAGGCTGAGGAATCCCTCTGCATTTTCTTGTATTATCTTGACTACAATGCAAAGAATCGTGTGCTTTCTGAACATTTCCAACACTCTGGTGATACAATTTCCAATCACCTCAACGACATTCTCATACGCATCGTCTCCCTCAGAGATCAGTTCATTCGATTCCCAATTGATGATTGTCCGACACCAGAAGTTATTCTCAACAATAGGAACTTCTATCCTTATTTCAAGGTACTCTTGCATGCTGGATTTTTCATGCAACATAACACCTTCTAAACTTAATTAAGAATATGTATTTCAATTAATGATTTTACAGGATGTCATCGGCGCAATCGATGGCATGCTTATCCCGACAAATGTACCTGCGAATATCGCTTCGAAGTTTCGGAGCAGGCACCAAATCCTAGCACAGAATGTCATGGCTTGTGTTGACTTCAGTTACAGATTTATATACGTCGTCGCCGGATGGGGGGGGTCAGCCACTGATTTAAAGGTGCTTAGGTGGGCAATAGACGATGGAGGATTTCATGTACCTCCGGGAAGGAAGTTCCTACTCGACTGTGGATATGCAAACACAGAGACCTTCCCCACCCCATACCGTGGCGTTATTGCACACCTACCCCAGTTTAGGGCACGAAGGGGACACATATATCGTCGGCCTGAGGAGCTGTACAATCACAGGCACTCACAGCTTCGGTCCTACGTGGAACGAACATTTGGGATCATGAAGGCCCGCTTCAAGGCAATAACTGAGCATCCATTCTACAGCTTTGAGAAGCAAATTTTTGTTGTCATGGCGTGTTGCATCATCAACTTCATCCGTGATGTCCAAGGCGAGGATCAGATATCCAGTGCATTCACTCTTGAATCAGCACAAAGTGGGTCGTCTGTAGAGCCCAGTTCGAATGACGAAGAATTTGACAACACTACCACAGGTAGCGACGTGAGGGTTTTAGAACAGGAGATCCAAGCTGGAGAGTTGTTACGTGATGCTTTGTCGACGGCCATGTGGGAGAATGCGTAGCGTTGATTTTGTTTCAATTACGTGTATCTTTTTTTACCATTGTTCCGCCTCCTCTGACTATTTCGTAATACGTTCAGCTTGTCTCCAAATTGCATTGTGTAGTACTATACACCGAATGCCTTCGATGGATTTCAATCATGATTTCTTACCCACATACATCTTAAATTTATGCAACATCCCTATGATGATTCCACCATTATAAATTAAGAATTAATGATGCGGTGTTGATCATGGTTGAGCAGCCACAGTAGTGGCGTGGCTTAACCGACGTCACTGTCATTGTTATTTTCGATGTGGAAATTCAAATCTGAGGGAAATCAAATATATAATGTCTTTGTTATTTTCTGCTGTTGTATTTTACATATTATCAGGTACACTTCCTTCCTCCTTATTTCAACTGCTTCCGGCGCCATCACGACATCGACGATGGTTCGCAGTACATTTGACATAACAGGGTAAACACCTTTCATTAATTTAATCTACCTAGTAATTATGGATCACAATATCATTGACTACTAAATCGTGTAATTGGTGCAGATTTCAAGTGGATACAAGGTCAACGAGTCAGACTTAACAACAACTGCAGAGTCAGTACGAGATTCAACAATAGTTCACTCGTACGACACTCTGGTCATCCTCTACAAACACCATTGAAGATGAACCATTCTATGATAAGCATGTAATAATGTAATAAGCAATTTACTTCATTGTATTAAACCTTTTAAATTTTGTTTTTCAACACATATCGGTCGGTTATTGACAAGTATATGCCACCTACAGTGAGACGTTATTATATCTCACCACTTCAAATAACAACCAACAACTTTAACTAACTTTCAAACCTTATTCCTTAACCCCCAATACCCAGCCGAACAGAGAATAACCCTTATTCCAGCTTATTATCCTTATTCCTATACTCCAGCCGAATGAAGAATAGACCCTTATTCCCCTTATTATCCATCCTTATTCATGTTTATTCTCCTACCGAACGGGCCCTAAAGCTATGGATATCTAGAAAGCATGTCACAAATAAAGTGCAGTTTTATCTCAGACATGTGCACCTTCACACAACAAATCATTATGTTTACTTGATTTGGAGTGATTCTCAATCGGATATATTACTTGTAGAATTTCTAAATTGAAACCGAATATAACACATATATTTGGATTACAAACATATGACAACGCCGAATTCATGGCTTAGATAAAGTCCGTAGATGGCATCATGGAGAAGGAGAATCATGCCGGTAGTGCAATGGTTGCACAAAGTCAATGGGAGGCGTCGTCCGAAGCATGGATCCAGGAAAGGTCTAGCCCAAAAAAGAAGAAGAAAAGTCAAAGAATTTGTTCATCCTCTCATGCTTTCACACATCTTACATCTACTAAAACAGGTGCATGTCATCATTGCATGAAATCAGGACACTGGAAGAGAAATTGTCTAGATTATCTGAAAATCTTAGAAAAGGGTAAAGGCAGTACTCCAACAACTATGAAGTCTAATTTCATCGTTGAAATCAACTTTCTCGTAGGACGAGAACGTAATTGCATCATTGATTCTAGTTTTTCTTTTATATACGCAAATTGTTGCTTCTATTTCAGGAAATTAGAAAGCTTAACGAAGGAGAACTAGTTATCCATATGAGATCTGACGCAACTGTTGCAGTAGTCGCAGTCGGACCATGTAGAGTATCATTATATAGTTGGTGAGTTCCAGTGGTTAGAGAATGTATCTATGTTTCAGATGTTAGAAGGAATTTAATATCTGTATCTAAGACAATTAGAAATAGATATATTTTCTTATTTTGTGAAAATTTGTTATATGTCGTTATGATAAATATATTGCAGTAGGTTTTCTCACTCATGGTTAGAGCTCTATTCCTCGGACTTATGCCATAAGCATTTGCATTCTGACCCTCTCGTACTTACATAGGAAGCATATGTCTTCAACCATACAAAGAACTTGTGTATGATAGTCCCTATAGCTTTCTTTATATGTATTATATATTGAAACCTAACTTCTCTTGGATGGAGGACCTCTGAGATAGAAGCCTCGCATTTGATCTCATATCATCATAGGAGATACACCCGAGTGCCAGTTAATACAACTAATGATTCCGCAGCAGAGAGCTAGCTCAAAAAGGTCCGAACCTCATCAGAGGAGATTTGGAAGGTTGGCAGAGCTCCAGCTCCTAGAGCTACTCAACTGGGTTGATTGACCCTCAAATCAAGTCCCTCCCTATATGAACAGCTTCAGGGCTCGAGAGAGAAGTCCCTTAACTGATGGTAGCAAAATAAGGGTTGGTTGGCGTAGGCAGAGGTATTGCTACGAAGGGCAAAAAAAGAGAATCGATCTTCCTGATCTATGCAAGATTA
This sequence comes from Ottelia alismoides, assembly GCA_037367405.1. Classification (NCBI taxonomy): domain Eukaryota; kingdom Viridiplantae; phylum Streptophyta; class Magnoliopsida; order Alismatales; family Hydrocharitaceae; genus Ottelia; species Ottelia alismoides. The sequence goes on from JAZKJV010009975.1 coordinate 834,295, forward strand.
GGGTTGCATATTGGATCGATATGATGGAGGATGAGGAGACAAAGGTGTAAGAATAGTCAGATGGTCAATCAACGATCGGAAACGGGTGGATTAGAGGTTGGAGCTCAAAGCTCCAACGAGATTTGATTTTTGATTTTAAAATTTAAAAGATGAAATTAAATGAAAGAAAATACAAGACTACGCTATTGTTAACCCTATGAATTGAAAAGATGAAGAAAAGGAGATATCACCTTCCTGATGTTGCTGGGAGCAGAACTGCCTAGAGAAGATCTCCAACGATGGTGAATCGCTTCCTTTACTCCTCCTCCACGTCGTAAATCAGGAGACTCTGCTCACTATCACTGAGGGCAAGCTCCACTGATGATATTTGGGGACAAAATCAGGTAGAAAGAATTGAAATTTAACATTGGATTGCAGAGATATTTTATACAAGGCTGCTCAAGTGAGGGTCTTTGATTATGGTTTTCACATGAATCAAAGGTTGACTTGGCTCACTCTTTGATTCTCGTGAAAGCTGATGATACTGCAAAGGTTTTTATGAAGGAATAAAGTAGGGATCGGGCTTGATCCAAGCCCAAAAATTTGGCGAAAAGAGGAAAAAACACATCATGTATCGGTCCATAGAGGGGACCGACTAGTCGCTCCACGTCATACAGTGCCACCTCCTCATTGGTCCATATCAGCTACAAAAGGACAAAACAGAAATAAAAATAGAAGAAATAAAAATAAAATAGAAAAGATTTTATTAAATAAAACTTAAAACATGAAAGATATTTGTTATTTCATGTACTATTTAGGTGATTTTTATATTTTTATTGGCCTATTTACTGTATGTTAATTTTTACAAGTGTAATTATAGGTATTTATACATATATTGTGTATTTTATTTTTATTATGTATTTTAAATAATATTGTTATGCGTACATATTTTATATATTTATAATATATTTAAATACCTATTTACATATTTTTATTTCATTCTTCTTATTTTATTTATGAACTTAAATAAATAGATGTATGCATATTATAGGTAGAGTATACCAATGTATCGCATTCTATTATTATTTTAATATATTTTAATGGTTTTATTTTATGTGTACAACTTTAATGCATTTCAAATAATATTTAAAAGTATCTAAAAATATAAAAAGAGTAAAAATATAAAGAATAAATTAAATGAATAAAATGTATAAGTATATAATGCAATGGGACCCAAAAAAGCTAACTTTTGTATCTTAACTTCAATTTTAATGAAATCACCTTCATTAGATAGATAATTCAATTTAAATTACAATAAAAGTGAGTTTGGTAAATTATGAGCTCATATGAAGAAGATATGGATTTGTGGATTTTGATTTACAACTTTTTCATTTGTGTTTTTGATGGAGAGGAATTTTTTGAGGGACTGCTAATCAAACTCAATTAGCGTGGATGAGGCGACCACTCAAAAAACCCTACTTTAATCAGAAATTAACCCACAATAATTAATAAAACAACTAATAGCAAAAATGTGGAATTAAAATTTATTCACTCTACCATAAAGTGCATAGAAGGCAAGTATGTAGAGGTCGAACCATAGAGAGCAAAATGGGTAGCCTAAGATTATTTATATACAATCAAGTCATTCATTTACATAGGTCTTTTTGTGGGTATGGATTATATATATATATATATTATTTTATTTTTGGTTTTACATTTTTCTATTTTCTTTTATGTTTTTTCAATTTTTATATTTCTTTTTAAATTAAATATAATAGCTATATATACATATGTATAAATATAAATATAATATAAGGCATATATAGATACTGTATAGCTAAAAGTATGTAAAAATAGAAAAAATATATTAAGAATAAATTTTTTGCAATTTTTATATTTTTCTATTTTTTGTTATTTTTCTGGGATTTTTGTTAATTTTTATGTATTTTTAAAGTAAAAAATATCCCATATATGGGATTAATAAACAATCCGAAAATCATATGGGTATTAAAACTAATAAATGAGTCCCAAAATTACCCAAATTAATTTTAACATATAAATAATAATATATAGATAATTATATAGGAAAAACATATTTATGATATTTTTTAGATTTTTTATATTTTTTGGATTTTGGAGCTTTATGATTTTTAATCATTTTTTCTATTTTAGGGGTTTCTTATGGATTCAATAAATACCAAAATGTACTATACATGATTGTTTTTAAATTTTAAAAAAGTTTTTATATTTTTTTGAAAATTTTATACATAAATAGGGTAAAAAGTGGCACCTTTTTATTTTAATAATTAGATAAAATGCAAAAAATGCCAATTAAAAATATAGGCGTGAATCCACATAGCATGAAGCATTTATCCCTATTTTTGCGAATTTTTAGGAGCTCATTAGCTATTTTAAATAAATAGATAAAAGCAACAAAAATACATGTCCTAGAAGGGGAATTTTTGTAATAAAAATAAACTTAAGGGGTTTCAGTGCAAAAACACCTGAAATATACAACATTAATTGAATTTTAAAAGACTAATTTACAATTATAAAAATTGCCAGGGGCGTACATACAAATTACCCCATCACATGGGACAACACGTAATGCGTGCTAGAAGGACCAAAATGCAATTATCACACAATTCAGGGGTCTCTCAGTAATTTTCACAAAAATATATAACATGAAATGCAATTTATTGGAATGAATATTAAATACAAAAACTTATAGGGTCATATATGCAAAATGCCCAACTCATGTGTGACGATACGTGAGCTGGGCTGGACCTAAAAGTAAATAAAGCAAGCTCAGGTTCCTTTATATAAAATATCCACTTATTTTACAATGTTATACATTATTTACAGAACTAAACATTAAATACAAAAAACATGGCTTAGATGTGTAATTTACCCCATATATGCGCGATATCCAACGGCGCTAGTCTTCTCACTTGCCATGTGTTGCTCATCCAGTGGCCGATGACGCTTCGCAGATCAATGCTTGAGATTAGATTAGCTGGGCTGATCGGATGGTGATGACTTGGCGTAATCCGACGGCTCTGCTGCCATCGGGCATCTACGTCTGATCTGACGATGCTGAAGCATCGAGGAAGAACAGGGGAAGAACTCGCCTGAGGCGATGCTCGATCCTTCCTCCCTCACGCCTCCAACATCCTTTGAAGCTCAGAGATGGTCCTAAATCTGAATGTTATGATCCTCAAAGTGTCGGTGGAGGCGAGATGCCTCGATGTTGACCGGAGCTCCCCCACAAGGACGGTGAAGCTCAGAGGTCCCAAGTGCCTTCGTTCTACAAAATTTAACTCCATTTAGAGTCCTTATACCCTCCAGACCTGTGATACTAGTTCTCCAAACAAGGGCAGTCTGGGGCTATTTATTGGCAAGGATGGACATTAGATGGAGGGGACGTCACTTCTACGGCGAACGGTGGAGCCGGAGAAGTGGATCTCCAAATCCAATCAGGATCTGGGGGATCGGGGGTTCCTGGGGCGAAGGGAAGTAGAGAGAGAACGATGTAGGGGTGAAATGGGTGTCAGAGCGACGGAGATGGCATGCGAAGGAGCTCGTCGGAGCTCAACTCCGGCGATGTACGGGATGAACGATTAAGGCTACTCTACTTAACTAATTCCTAAACTAACAGCATAAAATAAAATATACAACTAAAATAAGAAGAATAAGCGAAGAAGGAACAACTCTTGTACCTGGGGGATGCCTAGGGAGTAGGGTCGTCGACGGCGGTGGCCGGGGGTGCACCCCGACCTCCTTGAGCTTCACCTAAGCACGCAACACCTCCTCCTGTCACGAAGAGACGATTGGGATATAAGGCAAGGGCTCCTAGGGCTTTAATGGTGACCAAATTTTAAGAGGGAGACAGAGGGTATTATTTATAGACCTTGCTAAGCACCCTTATTTGACCGGTGCAAAACGATGATTTAGGCATATGTGCACGTGATTAAAATGCTTAGCGTGTATGTACAATGATCAATGATGAATTTTCATGAAGGAAGCGATCACGATTGAGCGATGTAGCAGCCAGGAAAAAAGGCACAAAATAGGGGAAATGACGTGCTGCGTCAAATCAGGAGGAGAGGAGACTGTTGACCGGCGGTCAACTTTTGGAGCACTGCCATTGGTCCATCTCATCCTACTACACGATAAACATGCAGATTTTATTCAAAAATAATTAATTTAAAAAAGTAAATGATTTTATTAATTTTTGAGTATATAATAAAAAATGTTTATTATTTTATGTAATATTTTATTATGATTTTTATTTATTTTTTGATGTATTTTATTGCATGTTTATTTTTAATGGCTTATTTATAGGTATAACTATCTATATTTTGTATATTTTTATTTTTATTTTGTATATTTTATTTTATTATTTTAGTATATTATTTTATATATTCTAAATTAATTTTGTGGGTATAAATATATTTTTATTTACTTTTGTGATATTATTTGTACATGTAAATAAATAGATATGTTTATTATGTAGGTATATTTTTAGGTATTTTACCTATGTTTTATGTATACCTTTCTATTTTAAGGTATTTTGTTGATTTTTATTTTAGTTTTATATTTTTAATAGAATATAAAAAATATTTACAATATTACAAAAATATAAAGAATACATGAATGAAAGAATATGTTCCCCTTTTATTTTATATACAAGTAGAGACATAGGTATTTCACATATGTTTTTACATAGATTTATTTGTTTTTACCTTTTCCTTTTGGCTTTATTCTAATTTTAATGCACACATATTTATAAATAATATTTATAAGATTGTAAAAATATGAATTTGTAAAAATAATAAATAATGAATAAATTGAATATTTTAATCAGTAAAATGTACAATAGGGGCCCAAAACCTAACTTTTACATAGTAGCTCTAAAAAATATAAAACCACCACCATAAAATAGCTTGAGAGAAGTTATATACATTTAGAGTGATTTTATTATGTTTCAAGTTTTTATTTAAAATATATGGGTCTTTGAATTTTGGTTTCTAGCTTTTTGTTTCGGGTATAAGAGGTACACACTATTTTATTTTTGCACAAACTAAATTTTGTATTTTTATTCACATCATTATCTACAACTTTTGTGTACGAAGTTTCTTCATTTGATGGATACATATTAGAGAATAAAATAGGTGCCAAAAAATTGCATACATAATGAATGAAAGAATATGGTTTTTATTTTCTTTCTAGCCCTTATCTCTCCCTACTTTATTTCTTGTCGACCAACTCCCTTTAGGACTTGGTCTCGGGGTTGGGGTCATAAAATATTTTTAATATTTTATTCCTTTTTCTTTTCTTCTCTTTATTTTATAATTTTGGCATTAAAATAGTATTATTTACACAATAAATGTGATAAAATGATGGATGTTATTTTGTTCAAATTAACGCTCTTTACATTCATTAGCTAGGGTTTTTAAAGCCAAAATGATAGAATAAAGGTGATGAACTGGAGCTTCCTCAGTGTCCCAATTCCATAGTGCATTATTTTTATTTTCAGCTATTTTTTGTATTTTTCTATATAGTGTTGTGTACATGTTTTATGTTGAAAATATCTTTATTTTAAGTGTGTAAAAGTGTGTATAAATTAATGAAAGTTTGGCTACATATGTAGTGTAGTGGGCTCTTAGGGTTTCTAGGTGTTTATGTCATTTTTGTTTGTACTTATTTGCCCTTATCTCCCCCTTGTTTATTTCTTGTCGGCCAAGTCAATATTGACTTAGTCTCGGGGCTTAGGGTCAGTTAGTATTTACAATACTTACTTTAATTTTCTTGTATTTTCTTTATTCATTTATTTTGTATTTAAGTACATGTGTTTAGGTACTATTTATAGACAACAACTACTGTGTTAATTGGTACAAGTTAGATACATTTACATGTATTTATCTAGGGATTTTAAAAATAAAGGTGAATGAATGTGTATTAATCACTTCTCCATACAGTCTACTATGAACCCAATCTTACCTCTGAAGTAAAGCACATTACATTCCATAAAAAAGACGTTCAAATTAAAAAGAACCAAAGTTCATATGTAAAACATGGATTTTGGGACCGAATTGTACATTGTGTATATTTACTAACTTTAGGCTATTAGTATATGTACATAACTATCTCTTTTAAATTTATATCTTGTTCATTTATTTTATTATTTTGTATTTTAATAAAATTCATAGAAAATAAAATCATAAAAATGTAAATTAAAGAAAAAGATGTGAACCAGTGACCTTATATATTGTTGTATTTTTTTCATTCTCTGTTTTTATTTTAATTTTTCTTAATTATTAAAAATATTAATGTGTGAACATTTCTTTTGTGTTTTGCCTAATTTATTTTTATATATTGTTAATTAAAAATCAAGGTAAAAACATAAAACTATAAAAACTAGGTCTTTTATACTTATAAAATATCCAAAAAATGTATTTTTTTGTACATTTGGCTTGTTCAACTTTTGAGATCATAATGAAAGGATAGATCCTTTGAAGATCTACATATTTATGTTGATAATTTTTTGTTTGACTTCTCTCTATATTATATGTGTTTTTTATTTTTTTCTCTATTTCTTTTATTTTGGTCAAAATTCAATCAACTTAACCATGTGTCTTACCGCCATTGAGCCTTTAAATCCAACTCATCTTACCTATTGATGATTGGTTAACATGTACCCTCTTTTCACAAGACCCAACCAACTGATGCCACATGATGGGGAGGAGTTGACCCTTGGGTCAATCCCTCCTCTCACCTATGTTCTATGTAATTGTCGAGACCCACCCCCTCTTCCCTTTATCTCCGTCTACTCCGATTAGCCACAACTTCGTGGCAACTATCACTAACTCCCTCCTCATCCCCCAGTAGTTACCACTATAAACCACTTGATACATCTCTCCAAAAACCATAATCGTACACCCATTAAATTGAATCCTAACCATCATGTTCATTTATCTGATAATTACTAGAATCAAAACCCAACCCCCTTTCCTTTTGGGGATACTAGAGCACCATGAAGATAGAACGATTATGGTAGTTTCTAATTTCTAACGATATCCAAATGAGTCCTTCCTTTTATTATAGTCTACAAGAACACTGCCCAACTTCTCATCCCTAGTCATCTATGTCAATCAAGGCCAAAATCCTGTGGAGTTCTCTTGAGCGCTATATTTTCTACTCTAGGTAATCATTCCCAAATAACATTCTACTTTTAATTTATCATTCCTTGATTTATTATTCTTCATCTTTATGTTTCTTTCTACTTATTTTGTTATATCCTCTTATAAACCCAAATTGATCTCTTCCTTCTTAATTAAAGCCCTCAAGTCTGATTTCACCTTCTTCTTCTGATCCCTCTGCATTCTTCTTATTTTCCTCATATCTACCCCCTCCACTGCCACTCTCTGGAGAATTAATTTGTTTCTCTCATCGATCGACAATGAAATACACATCCATCTTCTCTTATCAATCGCAAACCAAGCTTCTTTACCGCGACTCTTCTTCGTTCCCAAGAGTGGATGGATGACATACGGCTTATAAGGGGCTTCCAGGAGAGGGGTATAGGTCGATCTGACGTACCCTGTATTAATTCCCTTAGGATTGACATGCAAGAAAGTATAGGGATCAAGCTTAAAGCTTGGCTGAGCGTAAATACAAATGGCAATTATGGGTAGAATCTATTGTAGATGGATGATCTGAGCCTTTTGGGATGATGGGTAGTGGGAGATAGAAGAAGAAGTGGAAATGGAGAAATATGGTTGCAAATCTTCTCAAAGGGGGTTGGTGAGCTGAAATGAGAAGCGAGTCTGACGTGATGGATTTGTGTCGTAGAAGAAATAATAGACTAAGTGGGTACCTAGAGGAGATGGAATCGTATAGGTCGCCTGGGAAGTTGAGTGGTTGATACCCTCTCGGTGATTGCCATAGTGGCTGCCGAAGATGACCACGGAGCTCAGCTGCCTATTGGAGGATATAACAACAACATAAGGCTGGGGGATCTCTAGATCACACCTAGAGATGATCCTCGCTGGAGGAGTCAAGGGTGTACATATTTGAGGTCGAGCTCCAACCTTTACAAGGCTAGAGGTGGGGTAGGATATGGAAGCAGAAGGAAAGAAGTGAAGGGAGAGGATGACGAGTGGGAGTTAATCGAGGGGATGGATATGTGCGGTTGAAACTTCAGGTCACATGCAAGGACCTGAAGGTGGATCGGGTACAATGAGGGTTGAGATGTTGTGGATATGGTTCCTCTATTCTAGAGGAAAAGGATTTGCGGAGAGCGAAACAAATGAAGGGTGAAGGGGTTACCTGAGGGGAAGACCATTATCAGAGAAGGATAGTGTGGAGAGCCTAAAGGAGCGATGAAAGCAGAGAGGAGCAGGGGATCCTAAAGGTAAATATGGAGTAACGACATACAGAGGAGCATCACTTAAAAAGAAGTTGAAGCTCCTGAAGGTCCTCGCTCAAGATCTTCGGTAAGGAGGAACTCGAGCTCTGCAGCTCGGAGGAGCTACTACACAGACGCAGAAAGGAGCGATCGTGGATCGCACCTCCTTCTTCTTTCTTTTCCTAGAGTGGGCCTCACATCTATTGTTGTCACCATAGCTTAGTTTCTAGGATGGAGGAAGAAGGGTGGGATGGTGGATATGTTTCATTGGTGACACGGGAGAGATTTTATAAGAAGTGAGGGTGATGGCTAAAAGAAAAGGGAATCTGAGGGGAGAAGCATTCAAATGCATGAAAGGAGGTGGTCATCGGTGAGGGGAGAGGGCTTTGATTGAATGTTATAGGAACAGAGGTGATAATGTGGTCGAATCTGAAGAGGAGATGGTGGAATGGAGTAATGGTTATGGTTTTAGGGAGTTGCCAATGAGGTAGAGGGATGGAGATGACATGTTGGAGGTCATTGGGAGAGGCGACTGGTGGTTGAAGCGGAAATGGAGAGCCAAGATGGAGAGAAACGGGCGGTGCTGGAGGTAGGGGATGAAATGGAGATGTCGTTGGATCGAGATCGATTCAATGACATGGAGTGGGCCAGGTGTGGGGTGCTTGAGGAGCTGAGGGTACACATGAGGTGCGCATGTGAAGAAGTGGTGTGACATATAATGAATTCGACCGTTGGATTACATCTGATACAACAACCTTTTAGTGGGCACTAAAGGACAAAGTCCTCTGACCTAGTCTGAGGCGAGTTTGATTGAGAGTGAGGTGACCCAATGAGGGGCAGCCACGTGGATGAGATTGTTGACCAGAAAATAAATAGATAAGGAAAATAAAAATAAAATAGAAGAAAGGGTCAAATGAAAAAGTGATCAACATGAAAGTTGTTGGTCTCAATGAGATATACAACTTTCAAGAAGGATTGAAAATAGAACGAAGTTATCTATAAAAAATATAATTTTTATGAAGATATTAATTGGCAATTAATCTTCATTTTTTATGTTTTCATTTTTCAAATTTTTAGTTATGTTTTAACTACAGACTTGTTTATGTACAAAATTATTCTAATTTTTATGTATTTTTATATGTTAAGAAAGAGGTGAAATAAAAACAAACAAAATATTGTATGTACAACATATACAAAGTCAGATCCTTTCATTTTCTCTTGATTTTAAGATTTTTATGGGTTTTATTTCTTCATGTCAAGTCAGTAAATAATTCAAAGAATATAATTGAAAAAGAATTAAGTTAAAATAGTTAGTTTTTGTACATAAAATATCAAGCTTAATTCAACTAGATATAGGGTTTATTTATACACAATAATTATCCCTAATTTCATATCCTATTAGCAGAGTCAATTAAGTCAATTTAGAGGGTTTATTTAGTGAATTATTACGGAATCTGCTAAGATCGTCAAATAAAGTAGATGGATCATGGATTCATTACCCCCTATACTTAGATCTTTGCTTGTCTTCGAGCATTTTAATGAGTTAGAATGTTAAATCCCTGACTGTGCATGTGCAAATATAAGACTTGAAAATTGGTCCATGAATTTTAGGTGACTCCTTAAATCTAAATCCAACCAAGTCTCATCCACAAGGAAATCAACATTTCTAATTATCAAACTCTCTATGGATACATATATGTATAGTAGGTATGACTTTTAAGGTGTTGATTTCATTCTCCTATGTAGAGTCTTTTTTTCGCCCGAAGCCTTAGTCTAGGAGGATATCCTAAGGACCCAGTCCTCAACTTTGGTCCAATAACTAAGTCTCCCATCAATTCACAGTCTCTTTAGTTGTCTGACTTTAAAAGTTTAAAGGTGAACAAGCCAAGTATGGGGGAAGTAGGATTGTGTCTTTTCTTTTCTCCTCTCATTGCAACAAGGATCTCTTAAGTGCCTTTATTTCACACACTTGTATTTTTAGTTGTGAAGCATAACATCCATAAAGAGATTTTTGGAGTCATCTTCACTTGTTATTCTAGGATGCACAAGGGGTGTGCCTTTTCTCAGTACTTAAGGTATCTTCTACACCAAGGTTTGTACCATTTACAATATAGGTCCCTTTTTTCGTGCTCACGTGACTCATGTGGCCTAATAGCTTCGGTCCAAGTGGACACTTCAAAAAGGTTGGGAGCACTCACCTTTTATTCAGCTCCTTCTTTGGAAATTTTCTTTGAATTTAAGATTTTTCATTGTTTTTTTGAATGTTGATGGCTTAGCTATCTCCACTACTTTTACCCAGTTGGCGCATGATGATCCATATTTTTATGATTTTTAACACACACTGGCACCTAGGTTGCGTTAAGATTAGAATAGGGACCTCGTCCCCATACTAGCTTATGTGCTGGCACTCAGGTTTCATGAGATGATGCCCAATCAAGTCCCATTCTCAAGAATCAGATACAAATTTAAACCTCTCATCCTGGTTCCTCAGGCGAAACACTGACTCATCACAAAGATAATGTCATTATGCAAGTGGCGTGCTGGTCGTATTACTTGAGATCTTGATATTCTACATGTAATATAACACATATATCTTCTAATTAGGGATGTTGAGTATTTAAGTCATAGGACCCCTAATGAACAAGAGTGGTGCGACTCAAACTCAAATGTCACTCTAAATCAAGTAGTATGGAATACACAAGTCCTGTGTGGTGTGAAGGTGCCAAGGAGAAAACCTTAAGTTAGTTTTTTAAGAGTGAAATAATGATTGGCGTAAACTCATACCGTTAGTTGCATCTACTTTCAGTTAGTATGGGTGGAAGTACGGACCATAGAACCGCTACCCATGTTACTTCAGGGTGATGCCTTACGCATTGTCCTTTTACCACTAATCTGCTAAGGGAGATCATAGTTCCCTCACTTAAAAGTAGCTAATCCTTTTGTAAATTAAGTATTCGAAATTCACACTTAGAAAAGTTTTTTATTTTTTTAAAGTTTATTATACCTCCTAATTTTGACAAAAAATCAAAATAGGTATTATATAAAAAAAAATGTATAGTATACATGTTCTACATAAAACTTACCCATATCCAGTTTTTTGGTTTTAAAACAATTGGAGAATGAGCTATGGGTAAAGTATATAGCATATATACACCCCAACCACTTAGCAAGTTATATGTCCCCATGGCACAAGGTGGAATGAAGACATAGCTCGTACCAAGCATAGTTGAGTGAAAAGAATAGGAAGTTGACTCGCCCCCTATAGTTAGGATTTTGAGGCCCTACGTATAGAAAAAGAGAAAGAAATGTGATGGTTGAGGGTTAGGTAAGAATAAAGAGTAGAAGTGATATACACAATGATATCGGCCCCTGATACTCAGGCTCAGGTCACCCTAAATATGGAAGATAACTCACATGTGGAGGATCGAATAGATCTGAGATGGATGTACAAGTGATCAACTAAATCTTCTAGCTACACAGAAGAGAATGGCTAATTGCATCAAGGCTTCATACAGGGTAGCTCGATCTTCATATGAATATGTGCTCCATGTGAATGAAATCTACTCTACTTTCGCCATCTGCTCATTTGATTCTATGAAGTGCTTCAGCAGTTGCCCATTGACAGGGGATGTATGTGTACTACCAGTTGAATTTCAACACTATCATTGTTGTGCACTTCCTAACAGTAAATGGTCCCATCCACTTTGATTTCAACTTTCCTTGTAAGATTTTCAATATCGCATTGAACAACCATACTTTCTACCATGGTATAAAGTTATTAGTTCTGTTATGTCTACTATGACACTTCCTTACTCTGTCCTTGTAGATATTGTTTTCATGTGCATGGGTTATGATCTCTATAAGCTCGTTCAAATCCAAATCTATGTTCTTATTCCCTTGATGACAGTCTCAACTGATCTTTTGGACTCATTTTTATTTATGAATATGTTTTGCTAGAAAATGGCATGTCTTTCCAGAAACCATCCTGAACAGGGAAGTGCCCAATGTGATATCGTAATCTATCATGTAGGCCCATAGACCATGGTCCAAGAGTTGGGACTAGTTCTTCCTGTAAGGATAGACCAACTTCAGTAAAATTCAGTTAACCACCTGGTTCAGCACCATAGGCATGCCATTAGATTGTGGGTGGTAAGGACTAGAAACATGGTGCTCAATGTCCTGGTCCTTAGTCAACTTTTTCACCTCCCTGTTGACAAAGTGGCAACCCCCATATGATCTTTCAAGAATTTACGCATGGTCTTGTTTTATGTGGCTTGAGTAGGGATAGCTTCCACGCATCTTGACAAATAGTCTACTGCAAGAATAATGTATTCAAATCCATCACTGATAGAGAATGTTCCCATAAAGTCAATGCCACATTCGTCGAATACATCACAAATAATAATTGGTTGCATGGGCGTGGCATCTTTGGGACCAATAGTCCCTCCCATTGTCTGACAAACTGGGTACTACATGACAAAAGTGTATGCATTCTTAAATAAGGTCGACTAGTAAAATCAATATTGCAATATCCTTTTTACAATCCTTTTTCCCAAAGTAGTATCCTCTTGCCTCTGAGATATAACATGGAGTGAGGACACTCTGATATCCCTATCAAGGTGTACACCTTCTTCAAATGCAATACGTGCCCTCAAAAAAGAGGAAAGGATCTTCCCATTGGTAGTATATGTATTTTGACTTAAGTCGGTCAATTCTGCTCTTAGGCCAACCCTAGAAAACTTTCTTGGAGAGAAGATAATTTACCATGTCGGTATACCATGGGAGAAGGTCAATAATAAGAATTAACTCATTTTGGAAAGGATTCTTGAATTTATTCTCATTCAGGAGATGTACCATGTTTGATCTGAGACAGGAGATCAACAACCAAATTCTTTACTCCAGGTTTATCCTTAATTTTTAAATAAAATTCATGAAGCAAGAGAATCCATCTAAGAAGATGCACCTTCGTTTATTTCTTTGCCATTAGGCATCAGATAGCTAAAAGATCTGTAAAAAATGTCACCTTTGATATGAGAAGTAGAGATCTAAATTTCTCCAAGGCAAAGACTACGATAAGCATTTCAATTTTCAGTCACAGTATAGTTCTTCTGAGTTTGATAAAAAATTTCATTGCCTAGTGGATGGCATAAGGGATTCCACCTCTCATTTGTCCTAACACAACCCCAATGGTAAACTCAGAAGCATCAATCATGATCTCGAAGGAAAGAGACCAATCAGGGGCTAGTAGGATAGAAGTCTCAGTTATCTTCCTTTTCAATAGCTCAAAGGCCGCTAGATACTTAATCTATAACAAACTCATTGTCTATTCCTAATAGATCAGTAAGTAATCGGGAAATCTTTGAGAAATCTTTGATAAATCTCAACAAAATATAATGTGACCTAGATATGACTGCACTTGTTTGATGTTGGTTGGTAGCTCGAGTTTCTTGATCATCCACCTTGACAAGGTCAACCTTTATTCCCTTTCTGCATATGACGTGCCCCAACATGATGCCCTCTGTTAACATAAAGTGACTTTTCTCCTAGAGAGCAATAGATTCACTTCCCTACACCTCTTGAGGACTCAGTCCATGTGCGTAAGACAATAATCAAATGAATCACCACAGAATGAGAAGCCATCCATAAAGACTTCCAGGAAATCCCCAACCATTCTCGACAAATTCAGCAATCATGCACTGCGGAAAAGTTATAGGGTGTTTCAGAGCCCAAAAGGCATGCACCTAAATGCTTAAGTGTTGAACGGACAAGTAAATGTTCTCTTTTTTGGTCCTCGGGTGCAATGGCTACATGATTATAGCCCGAGTACCCATATAAAAAGTAGAAGTATTCACTACTCGTCAGTCTCTCCAATATCCGATTGATAAATGGCAATGGGAAGTGGTCCTTCTTCCTCGTGACATTCAAGCATATGTAATCCACATAGATGTTCCATGATGTGGTTCCTCCTGTCATAATCTCCTCTCCCTCCTCGTTAGTGACAGTCTGAAGCCCTAACTTCTTCGGGACTACATGTAAAGGTGCCACCCACTTGGAGTCTGAGATGGGATAAATGAATCCTGCTCCACACCATTTATCTATCTCAGTCTTTGATATATTTTGCATTCGCCCTTTTAGTAGTGTCGAATTAATGTTTAAATTTCATCGTAGGTAGGCAAAGTCAGATTAATCAAAAACCACAATTTAATGATACTTTCAATTAAAGCGAGCGTTCAATTTGTTTTAATTGAGCAAGCCCAATGTTGAACTCAGGGAGGCCATTGTCTCCTTAGGTTGGTTTTTAGTCGATCTAGATGTTAGGTTTTCATTTTTGTAATTTTTAAATGCAATAAATGAATGAAATGTAATTTTGGTTAATTTCAAGGACCAAAATACAATGTTCATTCAAACAACATCCAAAAATTACCAAACTCAGCCAAGATGTGTAAAATGATGAAGTGAGGCGATTGTATTTTTTTTGGAATTTTTATATGCAAAACTAACTTTGAATATAAATGCAGACTAGGTGACTTTGAATTAATTAATTTTAATAAATACTAATCTTTAGTATTTTTTAGAAATTAATTTATCCTAGATAGATTTGTGTAAGAAATATCCAGAACAAGTTTTATTTCTTAAAAATACCAAGTAAGGAATTAATTAAAAATCAAGCACTCAACATCTTATTTAATCGACCTTGATATGCGTGCATGAATTTTGGGCACAGTGTAGAAAATCCTAAAATCTACTTACTATGAATATTTAGAACTTTTAAGAGTAGTAGATAATTTAATATTAATTCCTAAATATGCAGTGAGTAAAATATACAATTTTCTACAAAAATAATTATATTAAAGAATCTATGGCTCACAAAGATATAATCAACATTCACAATGATAAAGAATAAAATGTTCTACACAACGTAATTTTTAAAATGTTAAAATGATGCAAAAATATGTTCAAATGATAAGACAAATGATGGGTTCTAAATGCAAAATATAAAAACAAATAAAAATAACACAATTAATGTGCTTCTTTATTTGCCAGCTACTTCAGGGGCATGAGCGTAATTTCTCTAGAAGCACATGCAAAACATGTGACCTCCAACTAGCGGGTCCTCTTTGCAATTGATGATTCTGGGAGGGGCTTTTCGCAATTAACCCGAGGACTCGTGCCGTGCAAGTGAGGTGGGATTTTATAATGACAGGGGCACATCTGGGGCATCATGGACAGAGGCGAAGGGATCGTTGTTGTCGTGCTGCAGATGGAGACGATCTGATGTGGATGATTGCATGATGAGGGCATGCACGGAGTACGCGTACCACTACACGAGGCGAAGGCGCGGGGAGAGGAGGTGGGCTACACCTGATGAAGAAAGGTGTGGTAGCTCTGCTCACGTGCAGGAGGCACGATCTGCTGTATGCACAGTGGCTGGTGATGGACGATTGCACGTGACCACGTGCGGGGTCGTGGGTCGTGGACTTGTGGCGGAGCATGAAGGAGTCCTACTGGACGCAAGCAAGAGAGTTGATGGTTGCTGAGCTCGCGCATGTCGGTGGAAGCATATGGAAGTGGTCGAGGGCATTTGGCTGCGAGGCAACTCGGTCCAGGGTGGGTGCACGCTAGCTTGTCGATGACTGGAAAGGTGCCTGCAGCAGTTGCAAGCGAATCTGAAAAGGAAACGACCTAGGCGACACATGCTTGGAGCTAGTCCCGTGGTGCTGGGAGTTGGGATCTGCTACGGTGGTAGGGGTGCAATCCACACACGGGCAAGAGTCGATGAAGGCACACTAGATCTTGATAGGATCATCCTAGATCTTCTCCTGGGGGTGAATGATCGTCGATGCCATGATCTGTGAGGAGGGGCAGGTGGTGTTGGCGACGTGAGGCAGTGCACCACGATCGGCTGGTGCTGTCGTGTGGTGGATGCTTGCATGGTGGCAGAGCGATGAAGACAGATTGTTGAACATAAATGAAGATGGGTACGGGGAGTAGCAGAACAAAGGAAAGTAGAAAGGGGTGATCGAGTCCAAAGGAAGAAGAAGGAAGTGCAGGGGAATGAGAAGAAGGAGAAGAAAAGCTATCACCTTGGGAGTGTTTCTTCCTCCTGACAGAAGACCTCGCGGGGACATAGCTCCTGGTCCTCGCCTCGCGTCATGGTGGAAAGCGATGTGGATTGGCAGACAGATGGGTACCAACTACATCTTGGATAGAGGTTCAAGGATCACGCCTCGAAGATGCCTGGTCTTCGCTCAACAATAACGGACCTTGTTCTCACTAAGGTTAGATAGGAGCTCACGGTCACTCTTCTGTTGGAAATGCGAGCCCACGACGAGCCATTATGCAATAAATGTTATTGCAAAATATCATTCCCTGATCTGGAATGAAAATGAAAAAATTGCATAATAGGTCCCTTAGTACAATTAGGGTTATGTACCATGGCCATCTTAATAATCATACAGCTGTTAATTCAACTATTGAATCATAGAGGCTGGTGCTTGGATGAATATCTAAAGAGTTAGATTGAGGACTCATCAAGCGCCGTCAAATGATTATTAAGAGATGATCTCCAGCCTGAGTAGGAGATGGCAATCCTTATCTCTAAAGGTTGATATCTGACCGACCTCTTGATGCAGGTCCTCTGCATAGGAATATAGATTCGTAGGTGTCAGGTTAGTTAGGTCAAAGAGTTGACTTAACGAGATCGAGATAACCAAAGTCCTATATCGTATGCTGTCACGATATAGGCAAGCATCCTATGAGCGGAGACAGATGTGTTACTATATGTTTAAGTATGTACATTGGTAGACCAATAGGTTGATGACCTAACCAAGGTCGATACACCGACGCGCTGGTGTGCATATAAGGGCATATGAGTAATATGATCTCTCAAAGGGATCATACAGGTTCAGTTACTGAACCGGAATACATGAGCTCATTCATGAGAGATTGGGAAGAGTCAAATTCCATGCACATGGTCGTCTCGCTTTGGAAGCTTGACTGAATTCGTAGGTTTGATATATACTTTTAGAAAGTATGTGATCAAGACCTAGGTATGATATATGCTTTTGGAAAGTATATAATCGATACCGACTCCCAATGATCGAATGAGAAACTTACTGATAGAACCCTGAAGTAGACAGTATAAAATTGATCTAATACTTCAGGTTTATTCTGGGTCTTCCAATATGCAGGATGTACAGGTACTGGGAATACCTGAGGGTGATGTGATCATAAACGATTGTATAACCATGACGCTTCCATTCCTAGGGAGTGATGAAACGAGTCCGGATTTTAGTGACTCCTCTCAGTAGAGAAGTAATCTTATCTTGGTCCAATTATTGGATATTGATCTCAATATGATTCAGATTCAATGAGAAGATTAGATTTGCGATCTTGATTTAATCAAGCATCTATGGCAGGCCTGCGATCTGGATTTGAGATATGATCTCAATATGCAAGTCACTATACGTGGAACAATACAATCGCACTGTCCTTATCTCCAAGTATTCGCGGAGAAAGCGCATTATCCTTGAAAGGGTTCAGAATAATTTCATTGTTGATAATATGTATCCGAGCATTGAGAAAATGTATAATTAAATGTGATTTAATTATCATTATTAATATGAATTTGATTCATATTATAAAGAGAGTTGTCTTAGATAATTAAATGTGATTTAATTATCAAAGATGTTAATAATGTTAATGTGATTCATATTATTTAGGCACAAGAGAATAGAGATCCAAGATGATTAAATATGATTTATTATCATATAAATGAATAATGTGGATAGCAATATCCATATTAGTCATATATATTATAAATATGATTTATAATATAGAAGAGAGAGATGATTGTAATTTACATTTTTTAATTAAATGTTAATGTGAATTGGATTCACCTTGAACATAAAATTGAAAATGTAATTTACATTTTATTTTGAGTTGTGAATATGATTCACAAATTTTTCAATGGCAAGATTGCAATATCTACAAAATAATTGTGAATTATTTTTATAGAATAATTTGCAACAAAAGTTGTTGCAAATAATGGAGATTACATAGAAGACAAAATAGCCACCTTCTTAAAGGAGGAGGGTGGACGACCACCACTCCTATTAGGAAAGGGTGGCCGTCCCCCTCTCCACATGGAAGGAGGCATTCTCTTTTCCATTGTCTCCATGTATTGATGATTTAATTTTGTGATTAAATTGTGTTGATTTATCAACATATATTTAATCTAAATTAAATTAATTGTTGTTGGTTTTTACCAACACAAATCTTGACCACTAAAAGAAACACAATCAATGAGAGCCATTGGATTTGTATTGTCCCATGGATTGAGATCCATGGATCCCAAAATGTAATAAAAGGAGAGGCACCCCTTTGCTCTTCTTTACAAAAGACACAATGCTTGAGAAGCATCTCTCTCTCTCTCTCTCTTTCTCTCTCTCTCTCTCTTTCTCTCTACACGTCTACTCTTCCTCTCCCTCTCATGTGGCCGTCCACCATGGATGCCCTTGAGAGGTTCTCTATCGCCGCAACGTCGTCGTTATGCTACCCGATCATTTGTTCGTGGATCTCCGTCTTCTTCGGTGTGCCTCGCTCGTGAAGAAGACGTCGGATCTCCTGTGTCGAGATCAGGAGATCCACCACTTGGATCATCAACATGGATTGCGAGAAGTATGCGGTTCATCCCCGCGCTCGCAAGCGTCTCCTCCGTCGGATCGGACTTGAGACAGGAGGTGTCTTTGATTAGAGACTCGATCGCAACCACGCTTCAAAAGGTAATCCTATTACTTGTTTGTGGTTTAGATGAAACGATCCGAGAAGTGTTCTTAGATCATGCGGTTTCATCGCATGAGAATTTTTTAATTTCCGCTGCATAAAACAACTAGTGCGACTAGTCGTTCTTCGTCATATTCGATACGACGCTCACGCTTCCGTGATGCACTTGAGGATTATACCGTATCCTTCAAGTGGTATCAGAGCCTTAGGTCGGTGGTTGGATACGATCCATTAACCGAGGACGACTTGGGTTCATTAGGGCTTGCGAAAGTTTTCTTGCATTTCATTTTCGCATCTCTGTTTTGAGATTATTTTCGGCACTGTTTAAAATGTTTAAACACGAAAATTAATAATAATTATATTTTGTTCCCCATTAAATAAGGAAACTGTAGGCTCTAATTTTGCGTGATTTTGATTCCATTTGCTCAAGTTATGCTCATTTTAGTGAACATGTATCCACAGTTTCGGGGACTGCGACTCTCAACGTAATTAAGATGTTAATTGCGGATTTGAAAAACCTTTAAATGCATGCAAATCACTTATATTTAAATTGATTGAGATATGGTAATTTTAGTAAGTGAGGGTCACTGCTGGAAATACTTTCCTAATAAAAAACCTAGTGATTGTCATTTAATCAATTAGTGAAATTAAATTGTTTAATTTTCTGAAATAATTGTGCATAAATATTTGAGAAATATTTGATGATAATTGTTTCCTTAAATGATATTGCCTTAACCAAATTTGATTAGATGTGATCTAGATCACTAATTAGTTACATGATCTACATGATCTACATTCCAACAAACATGTTGCTTGAATAGGACTTGAGATTTGTTTAGCAAATTTCATTATAATGTTAATCAAAATTGTTTTGATTATTATTATGTGGTATAATTTTGGTTGAAGAACCGATGATCATCTCAAGTACAAAGTGATCTATTTTGCATTATGCTTTCCCGAGGTGGATATGGTGTCTAGTCGGAGAACATTGGGGTAGCATGTTGCAACGTATGTGGTCCATCCCACTCTCGTCGGTACTGGCCATGACAACGGGTATGGTTTGTATAATGCTTAAGAAATCATGATGTATTTCTATTTATTAAAATTCGAAATAATACGTATAGGAGATAATACCATAATTCAAGTAACAATTAAGAATGTTTGTTGGATATTAATTGGATCATTAATTTAATATGATTAGATTAATTTGATTCCAATTAAAATTAAAACACTCTATTATGAATAGAGTTGTCAATTCCCTTGGAAGAATTAATCGTAATGAATATGATTCATAATGATTAATTAAAATTTGAATATGATATGGAGGATCACATATGACATCCATGGTCTCCCGTCAAGGCGGAGGGTTCCATCGCCAGGGATTGTATGTAGGAGACGCCTGTCCGAAGTGACAGCTCCTGTATGCAAGCGTATCTAGATCGGGCTCTTCGTTTCTCGAAAGAGTAAGGACGTATGCGTAGTGACCCTAATATCGGGTCCTCATATTATTGGGCGATATTGGATTGCGCATAGCGAGTTGTATTCCTGTTGATGGTTGGTTCAATTAATGATGGGTTAACATTGCCTTAGGGGTGGTGGGCCCGGGTGTTAAAGACCAAATTGGGAGATGCAAGTTGGACTTGCAAGGCGGAATGTGTTCCCGCTTCTTTTTATCCGAGTTGTAGGTTCTCATATTATTGGGATGCAACAAAGATAAGGAAGGAGATCCCAGATCTTGCTTGAGATATAATGGTAAGTATATCTCTTACATTAAAAGTGATTAAGGGAATGAACTTTCAGTGTTGACAACAAGACAACATTGATATAAAAATTTCTAAATCAAAGTAAAATATGTATATATATATATAAATATGTACACTTATGTAAATTTCTTATTTCAGATAATCCTTCATTAAACCCACTCAATGTTATACTCAATGATAACCAGTAAAATATCACGGATTGAACTCATGATCCAGATATTGTGCTTGCAGTTGGACACATAATGTATGTGGTTGCAATATGCAAGTCTCCTCATACTAATGAGGAATGACAATTAAATAGATAATAGGACTACAACCCTAGGGTTTGTATGTCTCTGTAGTCTTGATCTCTCATCGAATGTACTTTGGAAGTGACATGTCGATGATGATTGCAATTGTCAAATAATCCTTATAAAATCAATGAAGATATTCTGGCATACATATGTGCTCTTTCACATTTAATCATGAGTGACATGGTTCTCTGCATCATGTAGAATGGTAGCTCTATAAGAGATGATGTATTCAATTTTTTTGAGTACCTGCCTGAACCTATGTTTTAAGAGTTTAGATGGATGTAGATACGATGAGTGTCATCATTCTACTGTCTATACTCTTGTCATTCATGAAGCTTCATAATATTCAAGTGTATGAATTTAATGAAGCATGTATAAATGTAGAAATGCTCTTACATTGAATTCTTTTGAATTTAACATAAGAGATCCTTAATCTTAAGAAATGGTTGTTTATAGATAAAGGGAGCGCAGTGGAAGCATGGGTTGGGTCCAAGTAAGAAGGAAAGTCAAAGAGTTCATTGTACTTCTATGACTTCCATATGACATCTAAATAGCTGGATAAATGTCAATACTGTAATAAGTTGGTGTGTTGATAATATGACTATCAAGTCTGTCTAGAATCCTTGGAGAAGGACTCGGATAGAGCATCAGAATAATCTACATAAATCATTGATATTGACTTGCTTATTGATTAAGATAAAATTTTATAATTGTATCTCAATCTTCTAACAACACTTGCAATGGGTTGCATATGTTTTAGAAGACTGGAAAATTTAATCTTAAGATTTATAGTCTTCTAGATGGATACTGATTCAATTGTGGCAACAATCTCTGTTGAATTGATAGATATCTCAATTTCAGTGGGAGCCCTTAGTCATAGAGAATGTCTCTATGATCCATATATTAGAATACACTGTTGTTTATTTCTAAATGTTGGAGATAAACACGAATTCTGGAATTTATCTATCATAAAGAGTTATGATGGAGATATTTCAGATAGTAATCTAAGAATCTAGTGGACTCCACTAAATTAGAAAATTAATGAATGGTTCATTAACATTTCTAAATGCTGAAATTGAACCTTAAGATCAATGGGAGGATGAAGATCATTTGACAATGATCGAGCATCAAGCCTTGGACATTTGTCTATTGATTTGATCGATAGACTAGTAAGAGATGAAACTTCAGAATGTCTAAAATTTCAAAACTTACATACTTATGAATATTGTATTCAAACGAAAAATGTCCAATACACCCTTCTTTGGGAATGGTGTAAGATGTCAAGGTATTTAGGATCTCATAAATATTGATGTATGCGGATCATCTATATCATAGTAAACATCATGGATATGTGATATCTATTGATGATTATGTATGATATGAGATTTCTTCTCTTCACCTAAAGAAACCTTTGAAATGTTCAAAGATTTCATAATTTTGGTTTGGAACCAAAGTCTAAAGGAAGATTAAAATGAATTTGGTCTAATCTAGGTAATCAGTACCTATTAAATGAATTCATGGTATACCTTATGGAGAAAGGAATATCATTCCTATCTCACTCCTCCTGATAAACCTAAACTCAATAGAGTTATAGGGAGATACAATTGGATCATGTCTGACATAATCTTATCAATGATGAATTTTAGCATAATTATCCCTTAGTTTCCAGGTATATGTGTGTAGTATATATTCTTAACATGATTCCATGCAAGTAAGCTGGAATTGGGCACTAAAGAATGCCACTTCATTAGGAAAATAAAGATGGTATTGGATACCTACTTTATGACCTTGAGATTCTTAAAATATCTCATCTCTGAGAATGTGATTCTTAGAGGTTGAGACTCTTGAGAATCAAGATGAAAATGAAGTGTAGGAACTCAGTTAATCTTGAGAAAATAACGACGCTCCTGAAATTGGAAACTAAAAGCACAATTAAAGATGAAACACTAATACCTCTTCAAATGAGTTTGAGGATGGATTCCACGTGTCAGAGAAATCTGACAATGATCGGATTTTCATGTGATGAAATTCCTGAGGATCATAACATGGAAAGATGGATGTTAGCAATAAAGTCTAAAGTAGACTTCATATACAAGTGTTGTATATGGACCCTCGAGGATCCACCTATATGGGTAAGACCAGTAAAGGTGTAAATGGATCTTCAAGAGAAAGGGAACCTGATAAGAAGGTAGAGACCTTCAAAGCAGGGTTCGTAGCCATGAGTTACACACCGGAAGAGAAGACATTGCTTGCGATGAGACTTGCCCTTCAGTGACCATGCTTAAAACCATCAGAATGTTGCTAACCTTAGCTACACAACTTAACTATTGCATCTTCAAGATGTAAGTCAATATTGCATTCCTCTATGAATACCTCTTTGAGAATATTCACATGAAGTAGCCCCAGGGCTTCATGGTTAAGGAAAGCAAGGTTTGCAAGCTAGGGAATTCATCTATGGACTCAAATAAGATTCTTGAAGTTGGACCATAAGATTTGATGAAATTATAAATGTTATGATTTCAGATGGAATCTTGATGAGCCATGCGAAGCTTAGTAGGAGTACCTTTGTGTTCATCATGCTAAATGTAGATGATATCCTAATCATTTAAAATGATATAAGGATAATAATAAGTGTTTTATAATCTGGTTGTTCCATAACTTGAGATATGATCTCAAGGATACCTCTTGGATCTTAGTTCTGAAGGTGTTCAGAAGCAAAAAGAAGAGGGTATTGGGGCTATCACAATAGTAGTACACCTTGGACATATTCCATTCTTGGAGATTCCAAGAAAGGCTTCCATCCCTTAAGATATGGTACTGACCTATCTAAAGAGATAGCACCACAAAGAGTTGAGGAAGTGAATGCTAGAACTAATTGCACTTGTGCATTAGTTACGAGAAGCTGAGTGTATGCTGGATGTATACAAAAGCCAGATATCTGCCATGCAGTGGGAGTAGTAAAGTGTTGCTAACCTACTATGGAGATAAAACACTTGATTACAGTAATAACAAAATCTTCATAAATGGCAATATTTTTTGAGATAGTGATCTCAAAGTCTTATCTTCAAAAACTTAAGACTTTATAGATAAAGATCTAAAAGGTCTTAACTGTGGACACCTTAAGAGATAGTGATTTCCAGGAATAAAGGTATTCTAATAAGGATTATGGAAATACTGGTTATGATGATTATTAAACTATAGTGTCAAGGTTGACAAGATTAAGTATTGGTTGCATAAGATGCAACATTCGTATTAGATGCGAGCGCTGTTACTAGGGATATGCAAGTGCCGTAAAAGGACTTGGCATAGTCTCACGGGAACAGAGTGACTGATCATGTTACCTAGCTATTTTCTTACTAGCCTATGATTGTCACATGAGTGTGGGTTTAAATGATTAGTCCATTAATGGCTCTTTGGGCTAGTAGGAGAATGTTGGAAATGCGAGCCCATAGCGAGCCAGTATGCAATAAATGTTATTGCAAAATATCATTCCCTGATCTGGAATGAAGAATGAAAAATTTGCATAATAGGTCCCTTAGTACAATTAGGGTTATGTACCATGGCCATCTTAATAATCATACAACTGTTGATTCAACTATTGAATCATAGAGGATGGTGCTTGGATGAATATATAAAGAGTTAGATTGAGGACTCATCAAGCATCGCCAAATGATTGTTAAGAGATGATCTCCAGCCTGAGTAGGAGATGGCAATCCTTATCTCTAAAGGTTGATATCTGACCGACCTCTTGATGCAGGTCCTCTGCATAGGAATAGAGATTTGGAGGTGTCATGTTAGTTAGGTCAAAGAGTTGACTTAACGAGATCGAGATAACCAAAGTCCTATATCGTATGCTGTCACGATACAGGCATACATCCTCTAACCGGAGACAGGTGTGTTACTATATGTTTGAGTATGTACATTTGGCAGACCAATAGGTTGATGACCTAACCAAGGTCTATACATCGGCGCGCTGGTGTGCATATAAGGGCATATGAGTAATATGATCTCTCAAAGGGATCATACAAGTTCAGTTACTGAACCGGAAGACATGAGCTCACTCATGAGATATTGGGAAGAATCAAATTCCATGCGCATGGTCGTCTCGCTTTGGAAGCTTGACTGAATTTGTAGGTTTGATATATACTTTTGGAAAGTATGTGATCAAGACCTAGGTATGATATATGCTTTTGGAAAGTATATGATCGATACCGACTCCCTATGATCGAATGAGAAACTTACTGATAGAACCCTAAAGTAGACAGTGTAAAATTGATATAATACTTCGATTTTATTCTGGGTCTTCCAGTATGCAGGATGTACAGGTATTGGGAATACTTGAGGGTGATGTGATCATAAATGATTGTATAACCAAGACGCTTCCATTCCTAGGGAGTGATGAAACGGGTCTGGATTTTAGTGACTCCTCTCAATAGAGAAGTAATCTTATCTTGGTCCAATTATTGGGCATTAATCTGAATATGATTAAGATGCAATGAGAAGATTAGATTTGCGGTCTTGATTTAATCAAACATCTATGGGAGGCGCGCGATCTGGATTTGAGATATGATCTCAATAACCAAGTCACAATACGTGGAACAATACAATCGCCCTATCCTTATCTCCAAGTATTCGCGGAGAAAGCGCATTATCCTTGAAAGGGTTCAGGATAATTTCATTGTTGATAATATGTATCCGAGCATTGAGAAAATGGATAATTAAATGCGATTTATATATCATGATTAATATAATTTGATTCATATTATAAAGAGAATTGTCATAGATAACTAAATGTGATTTAATTATCAAAGATGTAAATAATGTGAATGTGATTCATATTATTTAGGCACAAGAGAATAGAGATCCAAGATGATTAAATATGATTTTATTATCATGGATATGAATAATGTGGATAGCAATATCCATATTAATCATATATATTATATATATGATTTATAATATATCAGAGAGAGATGATTGCAATTTACATTTGTTAATTAAATGTTAATGTGAATTTGATTCACATTGAACATAAAATTGAAAATGTAATTTACATTTTATTTGGCCCGTGAATATGATTTACAAATTTTTCAATGGCAAGATTGCAATATCTACAAAATAATTGTGAATTATTTTTATAGAATAATTTGCAACAAAAGCTGTTGCAAATCATGGAGATTACGTAGAAGACAAAATAGCCACCTTCCTAAAGGAGGAGGGTGGACGGCCACCACTCCTATTAGGAAAGGGTGGCCGTCCCCCCTCTCCACATGGAAGGAGGCATTCTCTCTTCCATTGTCTCCACGTATTGATGATTTAGCTTTGTGATTAAATTGTGTTGATTTATCAACATATATTTTATCTAAATTAAATTAATTGTTGTTGGTTTTTACCAACCCAAATCCTGACCATTAAAAGAAACACAATCAATGAGAGCCATTGGATTTGTGTTGTCCCATGGATTAAAATCCATGGATCCCAAAATGTTATAAAAGGAGAGGCACCCCTTTGCTCTTCTTTACACAAGACACAATGCTTGAGAAGCATCTCTCTCTCTCTCTCTCTCTCTCTCTCTTTCTCTCTACACGTCTACTCTTCCTCTCCCTCTCATGTGGCCGTCCACCATGGATGCCCTAGAGAGGTTCTCCATCGCTGCAGCGTCGTTGTTATGTTGCCCGATCATTTGTTCGTGGATCTCCGTCGCCTTCGGTGCGCCTCGCTCGTGAGGAAGACGTCGGATCTCGTGTGTCGAGATCAGGAGATCCACCGTTGGATCATCAACATGGATTGCGAGAAGCACGCGGTTCATCCTCGCGCTCGCAAGCGTCTCCTCCGTCGGGTCGGACTTGAGACAGGAGGTCTCTTCGATTAGAGACTCGATCACAATCACGCTTCAAGAGGTAATCCTATTACTTGTTTCTGTATTAGATGAAACGATCCAAGAAGTGTTCTTGGATCATGTGGTTTCGTCGCATGAAAACTTTTTAATTTCCGCTGCATAGAACAACTAGTGCAACTAGTCATTCTTCGTCGTATTCGATACGACGCTCACGCTTCCGTGATGCGCTTGAGGATTATACCATATCCTTCATCTTCATCCAACAGTCCAGATCAAAGGAGGCAAAGAGAGTAAGGAGGGAAATAAGGTGGAGAAACGTGGCAACTCTAGGAGTAGCCACGTGTCGCTCCCCGAAAAATCAAAGTTAAAATCAAATAAAAATTCATTAAAAAATAACAAATGACCTCAAATCGATTTTTTTCACGAAGTTATTCATCTCAATGAAATATACAACTTTTTTGAAGAGATCAAGACTAAAATACATCATATGTACAAAGTGATATTTTTGGTAGTACTTTGTTGGTATAAAGTACCGCATTTTTATCTTTTGCAGATTTTCTTGTCATTTTTAAGTAAGAGAAAAAATAAAATAAAAATAGAAAAAATATGAAAGGAATATTTACAACTTAATATTTTTTTAGTTTTTTTATGATTAAGAAAATAAAAAGATAAAATAAAGGGGTAGTTCGGTCAATATGTACAATATACAAAAGGGGCCCGAAATCCAAGTTTCACATACGAACTCTAATTTTTACGAAATTAGTATTCTTTTGAAGGTCTTTAAATGTATATTACTTTAAAAGTGAGTAGACCTAAGTCAATTACTGTAAGAGAGAGATATGCGCATTTTAAGGTTCTTAGTCTCAAACTAAGGCTCGGGTTCTATTGGTCAATTTTGCAATTTAGTATTTTTTTGATATTTTTCCTTTATTGTTACTAATAATATATACACTATAGAGTTGATTTTATTAGATTTGGAGTTAGTATAAAATAGATACAAATAGGTGAATTTGGCTAATATACAAGTGAGTATGTACAAGTGAATTTGCCTCTTATTTAATGCAAATAAGCATGCAAAAATGCACATGTTATTTCTAAATGCATGAATGTGAATATCGCATAATAGATGGAAATATGCAGCTAATTGCTTGGAACGAAGCTCTATCTTCGATTTTTAAATTGATGTATCACAGATTCATCAACTCCCTATACTTAAACCTTGCTCTTCCCTAAGCACTAAAATGGAATGCAAAGGTGAAATGATTTTGGGTTTCATACCAAGGTTTTGAAAAAAGGTGAAAATAGAGCTTGACTCGATCTTTCGATTAATAATGTGGTTGAACCTTATTGAGAATTGAATTTAAGACCTAACAGCCTTTAAGCTGCACAAGTCTCTTATTCAAATCGCCTCAACAGTCAGGTCAGAACATATCCTCATACGCAAATTATGGTGACTATGAATTTTACTTGTATTGTATAAGTGAAATATAACTCTCCACATCAGAAATGGAAAAGAACCAGCCTCCTCTAACAAGGTAACTCTAATTCTCCGGTCTAGCAACTCTTTCCTCGAAGAGCGGGGTATTCCCTTCTAAGTTCAAGTGCGACCAAATAAAGAAGAGGGGGTAGAGAAGAGAATGGACTATGAACAGTGTAGTCACATATCCATGGATCTTGACCAGTATAGCCAAGTCTCCAGTTGCAGGCTTTCTTGGTATGAGACCTTGAAGCATATGCCTTGCAAATACACACTCTAGCAGGCATTTTATTTGCAGGCATTTTATTTTCAATCAGGTCTGTCCATAATTTTTCTGGAGTTCTCATTTTTTTCTCCCTTTTTTTGAACTATATACAATGTACAACATGTACATTAGGAGTTTTTCTTCTTGATCCAATAAACTATCCCTCTTTTGAAGCATTATTACAACCCACAACATCCGGTTGTTAGACGTCGCCACCACTAGACTAGGTTGAGATGCACTACCCTCCCTAGAGGAGGACGGATGTTTCCACCCATGTGCTACTCCAAACCAAAGGATTCTACCTCCTCACCACCTCATCAATGAAAATCCACGTGCATGGTGCTTGTCCAAGTTAGATCACTATCTAAAAGAATCGTGTGTGTGTCCGAAATATTATACCTAGACCAATCAAGATGACATGTTGACATAGACTTGCAGACTCAAAGAATTAAGTCGCTTGACCTGAAAAATCTTAACTCCAGTTCCTATAAGGTTCCTCTTAAATTAGGTAAATAAAGGTCAAATCAAATCCATCCTCAACATATATATATATATATATATATATATATATATATATAGAGGGTCATATGTGGCTGCCCCCTAGGGGCAGCCAACATGGCTGCCCCCGCCTTATTTGGGCAAAATTTTTTATTTTTTATGAAAAATAACACCATTTACATTCATCCCTATATCCCTCCTATATACCATTCGAATTTCGTCAGAAACAGAGACTCCTACGGCCTCCATCCGGACAGTAATTTTTTAACGGTAACATGATTTTTTTAAATCGATACCATCGAGATGGAGGCCGTAGGAGTCTCTG
Source organism: Ottelia alismoides (assembly GCA_037367405.1). Classification (NCBI taxonomy): domain Eukaryota; kingdom Viridiplantae; phylum Streptophyta; class Magnoliopsida; order Alismatales; family Hydrocharitaceae; genus Ottelia; species Ottelia alismoides. Next base: position 863,929 of record JAZKJV010009975.1, read on the forward strand.
TTTCTGACGAAATTCGAATGGCATGTAGGAGGGAGATATGGATGAATATACATGGTTTTATTTTTCAAAAAAAAAAATAAAAAAAACGCCGAAAAATGGGGCGGGGGCAGCCCCATTTTTTCCATATATATATATATATTCGTAACTTAGTTCATAACCCTAACTTTTCACTTTTCATATGCTAAATATGCAGATTACATGATATATTTATGTGTGAAGTGCAAAACTTCTTTTTGAATGCAAGGATGATATGCAAGAGTAAATAAGACACATGTTTTTTTCAAGAATCTCATATACCTCCTATTTTACAACAAATTTTACAAAAAGTTTTATTTACAAGGATTATACAAAAATTATAAAATATACATATTAAACAAATACATGTACTTTATAAAAAAATTTCCCACCACGTATTGCATAATATACAAAAACACACGAAAGTACGAGCTATGGGAAAGCATATATGTAATATATACACGCCCCCTATACTTACTGTGTGCTATGACCTCATAGTATGAGAAGAGAGGAAAAGACATAGCTCCTTGTAAGCGTAGGAGAGATAAAATAAAAAAATATATAGAAGTCAATCTGCCCCCTATACTTAGGCTCTAATTAGCCTAGGTGTAGAAGAAGATAAAAATGTGGCGTACGAGGTCGAGAGGAGAAATGGAAGAATATATATATATATATATATATATATATATAGACACACACACACATGACGGGTATCGGTTCCCCCTATACTTAGGCTCTGTTCAGCCTAACTTTAGGACAAAAGTGAGTGTGAGAACCAATGAGATCTAGAGAATAAACATAGAATGGAGGATGTACATGGGGGATTAAATCTTGATGCTGCATCTTCAGGGAGAGTAATCTAGTGTATCTGCTATGCGCTCACTCTGTATGAAGTTGATGACCTCGACTTGGACTAACTTCTCCTTAGAATGTACAAAATGCTTCAGCAATTGTCCATTCACCACATGAGATTGTGCACTATCTATGAGATTGGCTATCTCTACACTTCCATTCACGTGCTCTTTCTTGACAATAAAGGGACCCGTCCACTTAGATTTGAGCTTCCCATGGAACATCTTTAACCTTGCGTTAAACAACCATACCTTCTGCCCAAGGACAAAGTCTTTGCACCTAATATGTTGATCACGCAATCTCTTTACTTTGTCTTTATAGTTCAGACTATTGTCGTATGACTTGTTTCAGATTTCCACGAGCTCGTTCAAGTTAAAGTTTCGACAAAGATTCCCTAGGTGATGACTCCAATTAATTTTCCTAATTTCCCATTCGGATTTGTGAATCAATTCTATGGGAAAATGGAATGGCTTGCCATAGATCATTCTGAATGGTGAAGTGCCAAATGATGTCTTGTAGGTTGTCCTATAGGCCTTCAGAACTTGGTCCAGGAGCTGTTACTAGTTCTTCATATCCGGGCGAACCAACTTCTTCAAAATACTCTTTACCTCTCTATTTGAAACTTCTGCCATGCCATTGGTCTATGGGTGGTAAAGACTAGTGACTCTGTGCTCAAACCCATAGTCTGTATCTAAAGATCTCACGTCTCGATTCATGAAGTAGCTACCCCCATCTGATATAAAAACTTTTGGCATCCCAAACCTAGCAATAATATGATCTTTCACAAACTCACAAACAACGTTACTATGTGCGGTTCGATTTGGGATAGCCTCCACCCACCTAGATAGATAGTCAACCGCCAATAAGATGTAATCGTGTCCCTGTTTGTTGGGAAAGGGACCTATAAAATCTATGCCCCATGCATCGAAGACATGACAAATGATAACAGGCTGCATGGTCATCTCATCTCTATGAGTAACAACCCATCCCATCCTCTGAAAAATTGGGCACAACCGATCGAAATCAATAGCATCTCTGAATAGGGTCAATCAATACAATATGCATTGAAGTACCTTCTGAGCGATTCTCTTCTCCGAAAGGTGTCCTCCAACCTCAAGAGAATGATAATACATGGGCAAACTTTGGTATTCCTCATGAGGAATACAACTTCTCCAAACACAATTTGACCCTTTAAAGAAAAGGAATAGATTGTCCCAGTGGTATCTCCTTGAATCTGACTTCAGTCGATCAATGCTGCTCCTACTCCAACCTTGGGGAACTTGCTTGGACACAAGGAAGTTCACCATGTTGGCATACTACGGGAGTGAGTCAATAACACAAATTTACTCTCTGGTAAGGTCTCTCTAATATGCTCAAAATCAGGAGAATCCTTGAGTTCAATCTTAGAAAGATGATCAACCACAACATTTTTCATTCCAGGTTTATATTTTTTCTCCAAATCAAAATTTCGAGGATCAAAATCCACCTATTAAGTTCACGTCCTTCTTTTCCATTAAATATTGAATGGTTGTGTGATCAGTGTAGATTGTCACCTTAGAGCCCAAAACATGCAGCCTGAATTTCTCGAGGGCCCACACCACAGTGTTCTTGGATCATGTGGTTTCGTCGCATGAAAACTTTTTAATTTCCGCTGCATAGAACAACTAGTGCAACTAGTCATTCTTCGTCGTATTCGATACGACGCTCACGCTTCCGTGATGCGCTTGAGGATTATACCATATCCTTCATCTTCATCCAACAGTCCAGATCAAAGGAGGCAAAGAGAGTAAGGAGGGAAATAAGGTGGAGAAACGTGGCAACTCTAGGAGTAGCCACGTGTCGCTCCCCGAAAAATCAAAGTTAAAATCTAATAAAAATTCATTAAAAAATAACAAATGACCTCAAATCGATTTTTTTCACGAAGTTATTCATCTCAATGAAATATACAACTTTTTTGAAGAGATCAAGACTAAAATACATCATATGTACAAAGTGATATTTTTGGTAGTACTTTGTTGGTATAAAGTACCGCATTTTTATCTTTTGCAGATTTTCTTGTCATTTTTAAGTAAGAGAAAAAATAAAATAAAAATAGAAAAAATATGAAAGAAATATTTACAACTTAATATTTTTTTAGATTTTTTATGATTAAGAAAATAAAAAGATAAAATAAAGGGGTAGTTCGGTCAATATGTACAATATACAAAAGGGGCCCGAAATCCAAGTTTCACATACGAACTCTAATTTTTACGAAATTAGTATTCTTTTGAAGGTCTTTAAATGTATATTACTTTAAAAGTGAGTAGACCTAAGTCAATTACTGTAAGAGAGAGATATGCGCATTTTAAGGTTCTTAGTCTCAAACTAAGGCTCGGGTTCTATCAGTCAATTTTGCAATTTAGTATTTTTTTGATATTTTTCCTTTATTGTTACTAATAATATATACACTATAGACTTGATTTTATTAGATTTGGAGTTAGTATAAAATAGATACAAATAGGTGAATTTGGCTAATATACAAGTGAGTATGTACAAGTGAATTTGCCTCTTATTTAATGCAAATAAGCATGCAAAAATGCACATGTTATTTCTAAATGCATGAATGTGAATATCGCATAATTGATGGAAATATGCAGCTAATTGCTTGGAACGAAGCTCTATCTTCGATTTTTAAATTGATGTATCACAGATTCATCAACTCCCTATACTTAAACCTTGCTCTTCCCTAAGCACTAAAATGGAATGCAAAGGTGAAATGATTTTGGGTTTCATACCAAAGTTGTGAAAAAAGGTGAAAATAGAGCTTGACTCGATCTTTCGATTAATAATGTGGTTGAACCTTATTGAGAATTGAATTTAAGACCTAACAACCTTTAAGCTGCACAAGTCTCTTATTCAAATCGCCTCAACAGTCAGGTCAGAACATATCCTCATACGCAAATTATGGTGACTATGAATTTTACTTGTATTGTATAAGTGAAATATAACTCTCCACATCAGAAATGGAAAAGAACCAGCCTCCTCTAACAAGGTAACTCTAATTCTCCGGTCTAGCAACTCTTTCCTCGAAGAGCGGGGTATTCCCTTCTAAGTTCAAGTGCGACCAAATAAAGAAGAGGGGGTAGAGAAGAGAATGGACTATGAACAGTGTAGTCACATATCCATGGATCTTGACCAGTATAGCCAAGTCTCCAGTTGCAGGCTTTCTTGGTATGAGACCTTGAAGCATATACCTTGCAAATACACACTCTAGCAGGCATTTTATTTGCAGGCATTTTATTTTCAATCAGGTCTGTCCATAATTTTTCTGGAGTTCTCATTTTTTTCTCCCTTTTTTTCTTTTTTTGAACTATATACAATGTACAACATGTACATTAGGAGTTTTTCTTCTTGATCCAATAAACTATCCCTCTTTTGAAGCATTATTACAACCCACAACATCCGGTTGTTAGACGTCGCCACCACTAGACTAGGTTGAGATGCACTACCCTCCCTAGAGGAGGACGGATGTTTCCACCCATGTGCTACTCCAAACCAAAGGATTCTACCTCCTCACCACCTCATCAATGAAAATCCACGTGCATGGTGCTTGTCCAAGTTAGATCACTATCTAAAAGAATCGTGTGTGTGTACGAAATATTATACCTAGACCAATCAAGATGACATGTTGACATAGACTTGCAGACTCAAAGAATTAAGTCGCTTGACCTGAAAAATCTTAACTCCAGTTCCTATAAGGTTCCTCTTAAATTAGGTAAATAAAGGTCAAATCAAATCCATCCTCAACATATATATATATATATATATATATATATATATATATATAGGGTCATATGTGGCTGCCCCCTAGGGGCAGCCAACATGGCTGCCCCCGCCTTATTTGGGCAAAATTTTTTATTTTTTTTGAAAAATAACACCATTTACATTCATCCCTATATCCCTCCTATATACCATTCGAATTTCGTCAGAAACAGAGACTCCTACGGCCTCCATCCGGACAGTAATTTTTTAACGGTAACAGGATTTTTTTAAATCGATACCATCGAGATGGAGGCCGTAGGAGTCTCTGTTTCTGACGAAATTCGAATGGCATGTAGGAGGGAGATATGGATGAATATACATGGTTTTATTTTTCAAAAAAAAAAATAAAAAAAACGCCGAAAAATGGGGCGGGGGCAGCCCCATTTTTCCATATATATATATATATATTCGTAACTTAGTTCATAACCCTAACTTTTTACTTTTCATAAGCTAAATATGCAGATTACATGATATATTTATGTGTGAAGTGCAAAACTTCTTTTTGAATGCAAGGATGATATGCAAGAGTAAATAAGACACATGTTTTTTTTCAAGAATCTCGTATACCTCCTATTTTACAACAAATTTTACAAAAAGTTTTATTTACAAGGATTATACAAAAATTATAAAATATACATATTAAACAAATACATGTACTTTATAAAAAAATTTCCCACCACGTATTGCATAATATACAAAAACACACGAAAGTACGAGCTATGGGAAAGCATATATGTAATATATACACGCCCCCTATACTTACTGTGTGCTATGACCTCATAGTATGAGAAGAGAGGAAAAGACATAGCTCCTTGTAAGCGTAGGAGAGATAAAATAAAAAAATATATAGAAGTCAATCTGCCCCCTATACTTAGGCTCTAATTAGCCTAGGTGTAGAAGAAGATAAAAAATGTGGCGTACGAGGTCGAGAGGAGAAATGGATGAATATATATATATATATATATATATATATATATATATATATATATATATAGACACATACACACATGACGGGTATCGGTTCCCCCTATACTTAGGCTCTGTTAGCCTAAGTTTAGGACAAAAGTGAGTGTGAGAACCAATAAGATCTAGAGAATAAACATAGAATGGAGGATGTACATGAGGGATTAAATCTCGATGCTGCATCTTCAGGGAGAGTAATCTAGTGTATCTGCTATGCGCTCACTCTGTATGAAGTTGATGACCTCGACTTGGACTAACTTCTCCTTAGAATGTACAAAATGCTTCAGCAATTGTCCATTCACCACATGAGATTGTGCACTATCTATGAGATTGGCTATCTCTACACTTCCATTCACGTGCTCTTTCTTGACAATAAAGGGACCCGTCCACTTAGATTTGACCTTCCCATGGAACATCTTTAACCTTGCGTTAAACAACCATACCTTCTGCCCAAGGACAAAGTCTTTGCACCTAATATGTTGATCACGCAATCTCTTTACTTTGTCTTTATAGTTCAGACTATTGTCGTATGACTTGTTTCAGATTTCCACGAGCTCGTTCAAGTTAAAGTTTCGACAAAGATTCCCTAGGTGATGACTCCAATTAATTTTCCTAATTTCCCATTCGGATTTGTGAATCAATTCTATGGGAAAATGGAATGGCTTGCCATAGATCATTCTGAATGGTGAAGTGCCAAATGATGTCTTGTAGGTTGTCCTATAGGCCTTCAGAACTTGGTCCAGGAGCTGTTACTAGTTCTTCATATCCGGGCGAACCAACTTCTTCAAAATACTCTTTACCTCTCTATTTGAAACTTCTGCCATGCCATTGGTCTATGGGTGGTAAAGACTAGTGACTCTGTGCTCAAACCCATAGTCCGTATCTAAAGATCTCACGTCTCGATTCATGAAGTAGCTACCCCCATCTGATATAAAAACTTTTGGCATCCCAAACCTAGCAATAATATGATCTTTCACAAACTCACAAACAACGTTACTATGTGCGGTTCGATTTGGGATAGCCTCCACCCACCTAGATAGATAGTCAACCGCCAATAAGATGTAATCGTGTCCCTGTTTGTTGGGAAAGGGACCTATAAAATCTATGCCCCATGCATCAAAGACATGACAAATGATAACAGGTTGCATGGTCATCTCATCTCTATGAGTAACAACCCATCCCATCCTCTGAAAAATTGGGCACGACCGATCGAAATCAATAGCATCTCTGAATAGGGTCAATCAATACAATATGCATTGAAGTACCTTCTGAGCGATTCTCTTCTCCGAAAGGTGTCCTCCAACCTCAAGAGAATGATAATACATGGGCAGACTTTGGTATTCCTCATGAGGAATACAACTTCTCCAAACACAATTTGACCCTTTAAAGAAAAGGAATAGATTGTCCCAGTGGTATCTCCTTGAATCTGACTTCAATCGATCAATGCTGCTCCTACTCCAACCTTGGGGAACTTGCTTGGACACAAGGAAGTTCACCATGTTGGCATACTACGGGAGTGAGTCAATAACACAAATTTACTCTCTGGTAAGGTCTCTCTAATATGCTCAAAATCAGGAGAATCCTTGAGTTCAATCCTAGAAAGATGATCAACCACAACATTTTTCATTCCAGGTTTATATTTTTTCTCCAAATCAAAATTTCGAGGATCAAAATCCACCTATTAAGTTCACGTCCTTCTTTTCCATTAAATATTGAATGGTTGTGTGATCAGTGTAGATTGTCACCTTAGAGCCCAAAACATGCAGCCTAAATTTCTCGAGGGCCCACACCACAGTGAGCATTTCTATTTCAATCATGGTATAATTCTTCTATGTAGGGTCTAATACTTTGCTCGCATGGTGGATTTCAAATGGGATCCCCTCTTGTTGTTGTCCTAACATAGCTCCTATAGTAAAATCTGAAGCGTCAGTCATGATTCAAAGGGGAGAGACCAATCATGAGCTTGTAGGATAAGAGAGGAATAAATCATCATCTTCAAGAGCTCAAAGGCCTCGAAACACTTTTGATCTACAACAAATTCTGTGTATTTCCCTAAGAGCTCAGTTAGTGGGCAGGCAATCTTCGAGAAATCCTGAATAAATCTCATATAAAATCCAACATGCCCTAGTAATTACCGCACTGACTTCATGTTGGTAGGTGGATCGAGTTTCTTGATCACCTCCACCATGGCAGGATCAACCTCCATTCCCCTTTTTGAGATGACATGCCCCAACACAATACCCTTCGTTACCATAAAGTGACTCTTTTCCTAAGAGAGTACTAGATTCACCTCCCTACACCGCTTGAGGACTCGATCCAAGTGCACTAAACATGTATCAAAGGAATCACTATGAAATCGAGAAGTCATCCACAAATACTTCCAGGAAATCTCCCACAATCTCAGCAAATATGACAATCATGCACCGTTGGAAGGTGCCTAGGACATTACAAAGCCCAAATGGCATACGCCTGAAAGCATAAGTGTCGAATGGACATGTGAATGTGGTTTTTTCCTAATCCTATGGCTACCTGGTTGTAGCATGAGTACCCATCAAGAAAACAGAAGAACATTTTCCCTACGAGTCTCTCCAAGATCTGATTAATAAATGGCAAGGGGAAGTGGTCTTTCTTAGTTGTGGCATTCAAGCACCTGTAGTCGACACAGACATGCCATGACGTGGTTACTCGTGTCGCAATCTCTACCCCCTCCTCGTTGGTGGCCATATGAATTCTTGACTTCTTCGGGACAACATGAAGTGAGGCCACCCACTTGGAGTCAGAAATAGTGTATATAAACCCTTCTTTGCACCATTTCTCTAGCTCATTTTTCACCACTTCACATAGATTGGGGTTAAGTCTCCTCTGGAACTCACGGGAAGGTCTCACTTTATCCTCAGTAAAAATATGGTGTGAGAAGAGAGTGGGGTTGATCTCCACGAGATCCAACACAGTCCAGCCTATTTCTTTGTTGTTCCTCTCTAAGACTTCTAAAAACCTAGACTCCTATTCAAAAGTCAAGTATGAGCTTTTGATAATAGGATATCTCTCTTTGGGTCCCGCAGGAAAGGCATACTTCAGTGTAGGAGGAAGGGACTTCAGTTCTAGCAGTGTGGTGTCATCAAGAATATCATGATAACATGAGTCTAAATCTAATTGTGTTTGTATGGAGGTGGGCTAAGCTGTGTGGTACTCGCCACCAACTCAGAAGTATCGGGAGTCGGATCGCCAAAGAAATGGTAATTCGGCCAAATTTTTTGTCTGACTCATCATCTATGTCCCATGATTGTTCCAAGGGAGATGGAACAAAAAGATTCTAATGGATCTCTCTGTCATCATAGGAATAGGTGGATGTATATTTCATAATATCAAGCAACAACTGGCAAACTGCACCTTGTACCATGTCCTTTCTAGATGAAAGGGTCTCACTCTGTCAGGAAGGAACCTGTTTCCAAATCCCAACGGTGTGGATCATTCTGCAATCTACCTCTGAAGATGAGTACTCTGTAATACTCTCTGAATCGGGTCGTTGCCATTTTGTCTGCCTCATATCAAGGTTGACCTCTTTGTTCAGAGAACAGAACTTCATCATTCATGTACCATAGTCAAAAGATGCGCCTACGGTCCTAAGGAAGGGCCGCCCAAGAATGATCTGGGATTTTCTCCAATGATTGGGGGTGTCCATGTCTAAGACTATGAAGTCAACCTTATAGTCATATCCCTCAATCGAGATAACAACTTTCTTCACTTCTCCCTTAGTTCTTTTCATTGAGAGATCTGCGAATAGGAGTAGAGCTCTATATTTGTGAAGTGGTCCTAATTCCAAGTTTTGATATAGTGCTAAGGAAAGTAACTTAATTGAAGAATCATTATCTAAGAGAGTGCGTGCAAACGTAATGTCGTTGATACGACTCTCCATGTTGTGAGAACCCTTGTCTCTTTTCTTCCTTGGTAATTGTTGATTCTTGAGACAATAAGTTGTGGAAACTGACAAGACATGAGTCTTCACATATTGCTTAGGTTTCTTCCTACTAACCCTAGTAGGTGTGCATCTCATCGTAAGGTATTTTTGGAATGCAGGATATTTAGTCACATACTCATCAAATGGCAATTTGACTGTGATATTATCCTTACAAAAAGTGACATTCCGGGATCATCCTTCTGAATCTTTATGTTGTACTTTCCTCCTGTAAGAGCATGGGGGAAAGGGATAGGAGAAAAGGAAATAGAAGATGAAAAATCTGAATCGTGAAAAAGATCATTCTTGGAATTAATTGAAACAGAGTTCTTCTTTCATGAATCTTTTTGATACAACATGGGATCGAAATCAAAATTATCTACTAAAGGTTGCGGAAAAGAAGCTGCATTGGTATCTGCCACAACCGGAGGTACAAGGTCCTCCATATCATCTGAGAGATCTCCATGATGCTGATGGTGTAGTTGTTCTCTCCTTCTCTTCTCATCTTCATGCGAAAAGATACTCAGATGTTTCTAACGGGGCCTCTGAATGTGTTTCCTTTCCTCTTGTCCTCTAAAGACTCATTAGATAGAGCTCCAGAGAGGCCCCTCCTCGCGTCCCTTGCCCGGTCAGGTACAGTTACGGTCCTTCCTCTCCTAAGTGACATATGGTTAGCGTCGTCACATGAAGAATCTCATGTTCAGATCTATGAGATACTGAATAATATACCTGACCAAGATGCTACTGAGAACTAGAACAGTTCAGGCTAATTAGGGTTAGCCTGAACGTGGGTTGGGATCGAGGTAAAGGGTGCGGATTGCTCGTCTCTCCATCTAGACAGACAATTGACATCCACCTGTAAATCATGAATATTATTCTGATATGAATGAAGGGTATCGAGTATTTGCTAGAATTGTGAGTCCGTAGGATCAGACAAAGAAGGAAGTGGGAAAGGCTAAGAAGAACGGGAAGACTGGCCCTGCTGGCCAGGGTATTGCCTCTGCTAGTGCTAGTGTTGGGACATCTGCTTACTTTGCGGGCCCTGCTGGCGGGCCTGATACTGGCCCCATCGAATGTACTACTGGTATTGTTGCCTCTGATGTTGGGGTGTCTAAAATCCAAGGCTCTGCTATTAAGGAGGTGGTGCAGAGGTGAATGTAGTGTTGTGAAAGGTCAGTGGGCGCTGGTTAGTCTGTTGGTCCCCTGCACTTCTTTTCCTGGCAGGGTCTCGAGTATACCATATTCCATTCACCTCCCAAATCGGTGGAGGCTCCTCCTAAACTATCTCTATGGATGGGGGCTGCTGCTAGGATGAGTGGGTGTAGGTTTGGTCTTGCTCTCACGGTTGGGGTTGTCCCGACACCAGTTGCTCCTGAACATGGTGAACTCGGTATACAGGAGCAGAGGGTGCAGTCAAGTCATATATCTTTATCTTAGATACCTTCTCAGTCAATTCCCCCATCTATTTAGGAATTTCGAGGGCACTCCGGTCCAATTCATCAATCCTCATGTCGATCATCTCGACTACAGTAAGCTTATCCGCAAGATGTCCCATTCTAGGGATCACATCCTGAGAGAGATAGGGATGAAAATAGATCGGATACAGATCGAATACGCCTATTTCCATATCCATATTCGCTTCATCTCTATCGAATACGAATACAGATACAAATATGATTCAGATATGCATTAAGGAAGACAAACCCGTATCGCGAATGGTCATCAATAAACGTCAAATAATATCGATATCCATTTCGAGTCACGGTACTGAAGGGACCACATACATCGGTATGTATTAGGTCAATAATACCTTCGCATCTTGTAACCTTGTTATGGAAAGGCATCCTAGTCATTTTACCCTGAATGCAATGTTTGCAAGTGGGAAAAGGTTGAACCTGTAGAAAATCTAGAGGTCCATCCTTTATTAATCTATTGATCCTATCAACAGATAAATGACCAAGCCTTTGATGCCAAATCTCATTTGAGATGTTTTTATCCTCTCTGGATCTTTTAGAGTTTTTATTAGTGGTTGTCACATTCATGATACATTTATCAATGCACAACTCATAGAGTCCACCAGAAGTCAAAACACCATCCGCAATATATTTATCATAACGATTTATGACTAATTTATTACAGAAAAGGAATGAATATCCGCTTCTAACAAGCTTAGATACATATATCAAGTTCCTTCTAACTTCGGGTACATAAAGACATTCTTTAAGTATAAGGACTCTACCACTAGATAATGATAGTCGACAAGTCCCGACGGCTACTGCCGCAACACTTGCATCAGATCCCATCTGGATGACTATCTCCCCTTCCTCAAGACTTCTAGTTTCCTGAAAAAAATGCAACAAATTGCATACATGAACAGAGGCACCAGAGTCTAGACCCCAACTTCCTTCTCGTCCGACGAGAAAATTGGTTTCAATGATGAAAGTAGATTTCATACCTGATGGGGCTTTACCTTTGTCTGAGGACTTCAGGTATTCTAGGTAGTTACGCCTCCAGTGCCCTGGCTTTTTGCAGTGGTGACAGACGTCGGTTTTCTTCGACGCCATTAGAGCGGATGCATTGGAAGAAGAGCCAACACTTTATCCCTTCTTCTTTCTCTTCTGGGCCGGGCCCTTCCGAGAACCTTGCTTCCGACTGCGCTTCCCTCTATCCTGTGCAACCATTGCACTGCTAACGGGACCATCCTTCTTCATTACATCTTCCGCAGATTTCAATGCGGCAAGAAGACCAGCGCTTGTCAATTCCAGCTTGTTCATGTGGAATGACACTACAAAGTTATTGAAAGATTTGGGCAACGATAGCAGAATGAAGTCAACTTTCATGTATGCATCCATTGTTGCCCCAAGAGTCTCCAGCTTCGACAAGTGCCCAAACATTTTGAGTACATGTTCACGGACCGAAGTCCCTTCCTGCATCCTGCACCGAATGAGGTCTTTCAAAACATTGTACCGCTGGGTGCGGTTAATGTCACCAAACATATCCTTCAGATTCTGCATGATCTCCTGACAAGTGCTCATCTCCACATGTTGCTTTTGCAGAACATTGGAGAGAGAACCTAGGATATAGCATCTAGCCAAGACATGATCTTCATCATGCTTGTCATTATATGGTTTTTCTTCCTTGTATTTAGGGTTTTCATGCTTGTCTTCGGAGAGCACATAACTTATGCGCTCAGCAGAGAGAAGAAGCTCCAAATTACGGATCCAATCCGAGTAATTGGGGCCGGCCAATTGGTTGATCTCAAGAAGCCTACTAAGTGGATTCAAAGACTTCATTTTCTGAAATTAGGAATGCACTATATTAGAATATAAAAAATATATTCAAATTTATAACATTTGATTAAGGTATTTTAAATCAAATTGTTCTTGCATTGTCGACTTTGAAAGTTCATTCCCTTAATCACTTTCAAAGTAAGAGATATACTTACCGCTATATCTCTAGCAAGAATTGGGATCTCCTTTTTATCTTTGTCACATCCCAATAATATGAGAATCTGCAACTCCAATAAAGAGAAGCGGGAACACATTCTGCCTTGCAAGTCCAACTTGCATTTCCCAATTTGGTCTTTAACACTCAGACCCACCACCCCTAAGGTGATGTTGACCCGTCGTTAATTGAACCAACCATCAATAGGAATAGTACTCGCTATGCGCAATCCAATATCGCCCCAATAATATGAGGATGCGATATTGGGGTCACTACGCAAACGGCCTTACTCTTTCGAGAAGTAAAGAGCCCGATCTAGATGCGCTTGCATACAAGAGCTGTCACTTCGGACATGCATCTCTGATGAGAGTCCCGAGCGAACGAGGTAAAGGTACTAATAGGTCGTTGCGACCTCTATCACTCAGAGTCACTCAATCAAGAAAAATGTCGAACCGCGAAATAAATCAGAGATCAAAATACGAAATGCGGTCCTAGCTATGGGATTAACCTGGTATAGCTCCCAGGGTCGAACACAAGGAGCACGGGTTGGCCAGAGGCCTACGAAGTAATCGAAATGAAATAAAATAAAGACAAAATATTTTTGTGGTTTTAATGATTTTTATAATTTTTTTGGAATTTTTAAGTTATGAAGAAAATGAGAAAAGCAAAAACAAGCACACTTTATCAATTTATTTAAAGCATCAAAAATCAAGCAAAAATTCAAGAAAAATTGTTTTTATGTTTTTTAGGTTTTTAAGTGTTTTTGGTGAATTTTTGGGATTTTTATAAGGTGTATTTTATTTTCTAAAAATCAAACAGTGCTAAAAAGACAAGATACTGTCCAGCCAGGTCCAAAACCCAAAGATAAAATATCTAAGGATCTCAAAGGGACCTGAAGGTAATTTTCCTGTATACTAAAGAAAACAAGGAAAATTTGAGCACCAAAATTATTGTTTTTGGGTTTTTAAATTATTTATTATGATTTTTATGAGTTTTGAGGTGTTTTTAAAATTTTAGGGTTTTTACTCAATGAAAAACAGCCAAAATTGGCTAGAAAATCAAACAACACACAAAGAACAGTAACTAATTTTTATAGAATTTTTGGGGGTGTTTTTAATTTTTTTTTTGATTTTTCAAGTGAAGCAGTGCCAAAAATAAATGTTTTTGAATTTTTAAAAATAACAAATAAACTCAAAAATGTCCTCTAAAATTCTCAAAAATTCTACAACATGGCAGGGGCCATGTGTCAAATTTTCATCGAATTTGGAGGTGATTTGATATTTTATTCAAAATCCAAAAGGGGGCACTGTGCACAAGGACCAATGTGCAAATACCCAAAGTTCTGGGGGTCCTGGTGCAAAATTTCCACGAAATCACGCGTGAGGCGCGTGCCTGGGGCACTCAGGGACCTATATGTAAGAAAAACAAGTCCAAGGACCTTTTGGTAACTCGTACCAAAAAGTCCAGGGGTTGTTATGCAAATAACCCACTAAAAGACGCACATGCGGAAATAAAATGCTCACAGGGGCATAGATGAAATTATCAAAAATATTTCATTCATTCATAAACAACCAGAACTACAGGGCTAAAGTTGCAAATACACCAAATACACACGTGACGACGCACGTGGCTCACACAAACAGGGGCATAAATGCAAATAAGCTAAAAGATGAGGTCCAATGTGCAATTATCCCTACGTAAATAAAACTCCTAAAATATTTACAGGACTGACACGTAAAACAGAAACTACGAGGGGGCCTAAGGTAAATTACCCCTTTATTAAGTCGACGGCTGGATGGTGGACGCGTGGCGGATCTGACGGCTCTGGTCTCAGGCGCCTCCTTCCTCTTCCGCACGTGGGACGATCGACGGCGCAGAGGAGGGCACGTGGAAGATCTGACGGATCAGGTGCTGGCGTCTCTCTCCTCTGCGCTAACGGTCCGGATCGCTCCTCTGGATGATCGGACGGTGGTGGCTCCTCGATAGATGGACGGTCAAGATGAAAACTGGAGCGGAGGGCGATCGAACGGTGGTGGAAGACCCTCGAAGAACAGGTGGCCGGCGAGGTTCGCCGGCCTCGTGCGCATGCTAGGGTCCTCCTCAGTTGCCTCTGATGATCGAAGAAGGTCGGCGATGACGTCCCGCAGCTGGTGGTAGCCTCCGATGGCCCAAACGAGCCCTGGAGGGGCTCCGGCGAGGTCGACGGAGGAGAGCTCCTGGCCTGGATGTGAGGGGGCCTCAGATGGCCTCCTCTTGACCTGCAAAACAGCTCAAGAGCTTCGCGGGTCGAGGGCAAAGTGCCTCGACCCGAAGAAGCGGCGTGAGGGTGGACGGTGCGTCAGGGTGAGCGAGCTCCGGCGAGCGGAAGACGGTGGAGCTCGAACCCCAGCTCCTGTGCGAGCTGGGTTGAACGAGGGGGCGGAGAATGTGCGCGGAGGAACAACGATGGTGACTGGGTGTTCCGATGATCGAGAGGATACGCGATATGGTCGGAATCAAAGGAAATCGGCGGAGCTTCGATTTGGGGGAAACAAGAAATTAAGCGAAATAAGGAAGCTCTAAGGTTACCTGGGTGGAGCGGAAGACTGTGCTGGAGCATAGCTAGATCCTGGTCGTCGCCTCGAAGGGTGTCACTGCCTGAGGCTCGAGCTCCTGCACGCGGCGGAGCACGGCGGCGCAAAGCTGCCGGATCAGTGGTCCGGCCACCTCCTCCTCGCTGCAACACCGGCAAACGGGAGCTGTCACCTCACTGGATGCGATGGAGGTCACGGGAGTGAGAGTGGAGAGCCAAAGATGGCGCAAATGAGAGGCGGAGCTCGAGTTTTATATGGGTGCCGACCCGACTAGGGCTGGTCGGGTAGGGCAGCATGAAGCGCGGATCCCGAGGCGAGGGCTCCGGCGAGCATGTCGGATGCAAGGAGAAGAATTAGGACCTGGGGTTTGGGTTAAACTCAATCGGGTTTGGGCGCTAAAAATCAAGGAACTCGGGTCGGGCGCCCAAATCCGCGAGAAGTGGTCCTGGGAGGGCCAGTTGACCGGGCGGTCAACATCCCCAGGATCCAATGAGGATGGGCCACGTGGCAGGATCTTGAAGCTCAAAATTAAGGTAGCTAGGGCCCGATTTTCCAAAAACTCAAAACACAAACTATTTTTATTTTATTTTTTTCTATTTTTTGGTGATTTTTAATTAATTTTTGGAAACAAAAATAAGCTATATACATAATATGTATCATATAGGTATATGTACATAATTAGGATTTTTAATTTTTGATTTTTAAATTATTATTTTTGTGCAATTTTATCCCTATTTTATATTTTATTTATTTATAGAATAAAATGAAGGATAAAAGGGTATTTTTATTTGGTTTTTATTATTTATGTATATGGGTAAAATAAATAGATATGTACAACTATATACATGGCATATGTGCAATATATTTTTGTGTTTTTAATTTTGTTATTTTTATTTGATTTTTGTTGTGTTTCTTTTTATTTATTTTATTTACAAAATATACCCTAGAATATTCACAAAAAGTTTTGGACATAAATACATTTATTTATAGGGTTAAATAAATAAAGGATGATGGTCTATGCACATGGTGGAGGGATATTTTTGCATTTTTTGATTTTTAAATTTTTATTTTGTTTTTAATAGTTTCTAAATATATACAAAATATGTACAAGCATATTTTTGGGTGAAGAAAATATAATTTTATTTAGTTACAAAAATATTTACACATGAGCTCCTATCTCCCTCTACTGTGGCTTTTATGCGGTCAGGCCCATGCTGAGCCCTCCCTTGGGTTAGGTTGCTCAATATTTATTCTAAATATTTCCCTCTTTTTCTTTTTGATCTTTATTCTTTTATTTTTGCACAAAAACATGCTAATTATAAGTTTTTACACAATGCATGCTTTTGGTAATTATTTGTATTTACACATATCTACATGTATTTGCAAAGGTTTTTGTAGCTAAAATATAAGAATAAAGAGTGATGAATGGGTATTCATCACCCCCCTATACTTACCTTTGCTAGTCCCTTAGCAAACACTTATTTGAAAAAGAAGTGAGAAAGAAAGAAGAAGAAAAAGAAAAATAGGATATACATGGATCAAGGTTGAATTATTAAACTTTCCTTCATTAAATTGAAATAAGGAGCTTGATCAGATCTTTGGATTATTAATGTGTCGGAACCTTATTTGGACTTAAGCTCAAAACTCAACAGCCTCTAAGTTCCACCAATCTATGGGCAAGACTCCTTAATAAACCAGATCAGAACAAGTCTACATACACAAACTCTAATGACCATGAATCTTTCCATGCAGTGTAAGTGATAGTTGGCTCCCCACCTCAGAAGTAACAAAGAAACAACCTCCCTCAACCTGGTAACTCTAATGCCTCGGTCTAGCAACTCTTTCCTCGAGAAGCGAGGTATTTCCTTCTAAGTTCAAGTGCAACCGGCTCAAGAAGAGGGGGTAGAAGTATAGAGTTTTGGAAGCTTAGCCAGTGTAGCTAAGTCTCCCGCTGCAAGCTTCATGAGATGTAACATGGATACCATAAGCTTTGCTTTATTTGACTATGTACACTCCGGTGGGGTAATTAAATTTTCAATCCGACCCACCACTTTTTTGGAGTTCTTTTGCATTTTTGCATTTTTTTTTCAAAGACTTCTGTACAGCATATCTACATGGTGCAACATATACAAGAAATTTCCTCTTGAGCCAGTAGACTATCCCTCTTTTGAAGCTTTATTGCAACCCACAGCTTCTGTCTTTAGCCTTCATCACCACTAGACCAAGTTGAGGTGCACTTCCTTCACTAGAAGAAGAAGAGAGGTTCCGCCTAGAAGTACTACCCTCATATGCTACCCCAAGCCAAAGGAAACTGCCTCCTCACCACCTCATCCGTGGAGAGCCATGTGTAAAGTGCAGGTGCAAGTCAAGCCATTGTCTCTAAGAGTCATGCGTGTGTTGTTAAGTGTTCTACTTAAGCTCATCAAGATGACATATGCTCATAGCCTAGTGGACTCAAAGAATTAAGTCCTTATGGACCTGAAAAGCCTTAAACCTAAATCCTATAAGGTTCCTCTTAAAGTTAGGTGGATTAAGATCTTATTCAAGCTCCATTTCTCAATTTAATTCCAGGCTTAGTTTAAATGTCAACTCTCATCCAGGAAAAATTATATACATATATGTACACAAGATGCTATTTACAAATATTTACAATCATGCAAAATTTTTGAAAAATGTTTTGAAATCATGGATGATGATGATGCATGAAGTGCAAGTTTTGCAAAAAGATATTTACAAACATTTACACAAGATTTTTGCAAACTTTTGATTTTTCAAAACATTTTGGAAAAATTTTGTACTATATACATAATTTTTATACAAAAATGTTTACACAAACTTTATACAAAAGATTTTTGAAATCATTTTTACAAAAATACTTTGTACACTAGCTATGTATGTGCAAGGATACAAGAGGTTTATGAAAATTTTTAAATTTTTGTGATTTTTAGCCATTTTATTTATTAACACACTCACACAAAGTACGAGTTATGGCTAAAGTATATATGAAATATATACACACCCCCCTATACTTAGCTCGAACGATGTCCTCAGAGTGATCAAGAGCGATGAAGAAGACATAACTCGTGCTTCGTAAAAGGGGAGTGAAAAGGAATGGCCAAGTACAGGAACGAATGAATGAATAGAATGAGAGGAACTCGGTGGTTTCCCCCTATACTTAGGATTAACTAATCCTAAGTATAGCAAGCTGTACATGAAGGGAAATCCGAGTGAAGAAGATACAGAGTCTGCTCCCCCTATACTTAGGGTAAAATATCCCTAAGTATAGGCAGCAAAACAAGAGCAAACCGAATGAAAAGAATACTCGCAGGTCCGACATCCCCCCTATACTTAGGGTAAAGTACACCCTAAGTATAGCATAATCATAAGATGAAAAAGGGATGTGGGACTAAAGAATAGAATGATATGGACAACTGGATCTATACAGGCGGAGGAACAGTGAAAATCAGGCGTGAGATGCAAAAGATGTGAGTCAAGAGACCACATCTCACGCAAAATGAATAGGGGCAACAATAATGTCCCGCGGCTCATGATCTAGAAATGGCTTGAGCCGCTGGCCGTTCACTCGAAAGGTGCTCTCAGAAGACAACTCTGATATATCAATACTACCATTGTCGTGCACCTTTCTGACGAGAAAAGGTCCCTTCCATTCTTCCCTGGAAATAATCGTAGCCTCGCATCAAACAACCATACTCTCTGTCCAATCTCAAAATGCTTGTGGCTGATATGTGAATCATGCCACTCCTTGACTTTCTCCTTATAATGTAGGCTGCTTGAGAAAGCTGCATCTCTAAGCTCCTCCAGGGCAGCTAACTCTGCCCTTCTCTGGTCTCCCATACCATCTGGATCCATAAGAATATCTGTAACTGCCCATAGTGACTTGTGCCTCAGCTCAACAGGTAAATGGCACGGCTTGCCATATACGAGGAGAAAGGGAGATGTACCCAATGGAGTCTTGAAAGACGTCCTATATGCCCACAAGACCGAGTCCAAAAGCTGTGACCAATTCTTTCGGTCAGGGCGGACGACTTTCTGCAAAATAGTCTTGATCTCCCTATTCGACACCTCAGCTAGACCATTCGTCTGTGGATGGTAAGGTGTGGCAACACGATGGTCTATACTGAACTCGTTGGCAAGGGCCTTCACCTGGTCGTTGATGAAATGAGACCCCCCATCAGAAATAAGAACTCGTGGAACCCCGAACCGCGTGATGATATGCTTCCTCAAAAATCTGCAAACTGTCCTCGCATCAGCGGCTCGGGCGGGGATAGCCTCCACCCAACGACTAACATAATCAACGACCAACAGAATGTACTCAAATCCCTGACTCTTAGGGAATTGACCCATGAAATCGATGCCCCATGCGTCAAAGACCTCACAGAAGTGAATGGGCTGCATCGGCATCATATCACGCTGTCCACAAGTGCCCATCCTCTGACAGTCAGTACACCTCTTCACGAACTCATCAGAGTCCTTGAAGAGGGTAGGCCACCACAAGCCGGATTGGAGCACTTTCTGTGCCGTTCTCCTCCCAGAATGATGTCCCCCTGCCTCAAACTTGTGGCAGTAAGTGAGGACGCTATGGTGTTCCTCCTGAGGAATACACCGACGCCAGACGCTATCCCCTCCTTCGTGGTAAAGGATGGGATCCTCCCAGTGGTAGGACTTGGCCCTCGCAAGAAGGTCTCAAGTCTCTGCCTGGGCCAATCTTGTGGGACTTTCCCTGCAACGAGAAAGTTCACAATATCGGCATACCACGGGAGTGAGGCGATAGCAAGGATCGCCTCATCTGGGAAGGTATCTCGAATGGGATCAATCTGCTCAGAATCCTCAGGCTGCTCTAGTCGGGAAAAATGATCCGCCACCACATTCTTGACTCCAGGCTTATCCTTGATCTCAATGTCGAACTCCTGGAGTAGAAGGATCCATCTCGTCAGTCTGGCCTTGGCATCCTTCTTTGCCATGAGGTACCTGATGGCGGTGTGATCTGTAAACAAAGTCACTCTAGATCCAATGATATACGATCTGAACTTATCTAGGGCAAACACTACTGCTAGCATCTCTTTCTCTGTGACCGTATAATTCCGCTGGGCGGAATCCAATGTGCGGCTAGCATAGTGTATGGCAAATGGAACTCCATCCCTCCTCTGTCCCAGCACTGCCCCCACGGCAAAATCGGAGGCATCCGTCATGATCTCGAATGGGAGAGACCAATCAGGCGGCTGGAGAACATGAGCCTCAATAACATGCTGCTGGAGAGTCGCAAAGGACGAGAGACACTTGTCATCGACAAGGAACTCGGTGTCTTTCGTCAAGAGGTCAGTCAACGGTCGGGCAATCTTGCTGAAATCCTGAATGAACCTCCTATAAAATCCAACGTGCCCCAGGAATGACCGTAGCTGCCTCAAATTGGACGGCGGTGTGAGTTTTCTAATGACATCAACCTTGGCCGGATCAACCTCCATGCCCATGTTGGAGATGATGTGGCCAAGCACCGTCCCTTGAGTCACCATGAAGTGACTCTTCTCCCATGACAGAACCAAATGAAACTCGATACATCGCTGGAGTACCCGGTCTAGGCAGTCAAGACAAGAATCGAATCCGTCGCCGTAGACCGAGAAATCGTCCATGAAGACCTCCAAACACTCCCCTACCATGTCCGAAAAGATCGACAACATGCACCTCTGAAAAGTCGCAGGGGCGTTGCATAACCCAAATGGCATGCGTCGAAAAGCATATGTGCCGAAGGGACAGGTAAAGGTGGTCTTCTCCTGATCCTCAGGAGCGATGGCCACTTGGTTGTAGCCCGAGTACCCATCCAGGAAGCAGTAATGGCTCTTCCCTGCCAGTCTCTCAATGATCTGGTCAATAAAAGGCAGGGGGAAATGGTCCTTCTTGGTGGCTTGGTTGAGTCTCCTGTAGTCAACGCAAACCCTCCAAGAGGTGGGTACTCGTGTAGCGATCTCCTCTCCCGACTCACTGATCACAGTCGTGATGCCCGTCTTCTTGGGCACCACATGCAAGGGGCTGACCCACTTGGAGTCGGAAATGGGATAAATAAAATCTGCACTCCACCATTTTGATATTTCCTTCATCACGACCTCTCTCAGGTTGGGGTTCAGTCGCCGCTGGATTTCACGCGACGGCTTCGCCCCCTCCTCAAGGTAGATATGGTGGGAGCACACTGCTGGACTAATCCCATGGAGATCCGCTACGCTCCATCCGATCGCCTTGCGGTTCTTTTCAAGAACCCCCATCAGACGGGATTCCTGCTCTCCAGTCAACTCGGCGGAGATGATGACTGGGTACATCTCTGGCTCGCCCGCAAGGAATCGATACTTCAGCGAAGTAGGGAGCGGCTTTCGCTCTGGAATGTTGGGTGCTGGCAAATCTGGTTGCGGAAGAAACTGAGTGAAAGCTGCTAACTCTGCCAAATCTGCCTGGGAAAGTGAAAGCGTACTCTCGCAAACTGGATCGGGAGGAGGCTGCTCAACTGCACTGTCTCTGCTCGGCTCTGCATCTACCTCCTCCTCATCTGTAGGCTCATGTGAACTCAGGTCTGGCATCTGGTCATAGCAAACGGCCCAATCAGACTCTGAATCCGAGGGATCTGTATCAACCGCGGTGGCATCAGTACCACCGGAAAACAAGGTGGCCTCAGCACCACCATCACTAAACATCGTGTAGCGATCAAGGACCGGATCTGCTGCCTCTATGGTATCCTGAACCAGGTCTGTGCTCTCCAGACTCTCCTCTGCTATCGTCTCTGCATCAGCTGTATCTGAAAGTGAGAGGGTGGTCTGTGTCTCAAGATCTGCCCAAGCTGCCTCGTCATCTGTGATCACAAAATCACAGTCCTGGTGGATGTCTGGCTCTGCGTCTGTCAGCTGCTCTGAATCGGTACTCGCATCGGAGCGGGCTCTGAGTCTGGCTCTGTAGTCCTCGACCGTCTCTATTTGTATACTCTCGCCCTCGACGCGAAAGTACACCTTCCCGCTATCATGATCAGTCACCGCCTTGGCTGTGGCCAAGAACGGACGACCAAGGATGATGGGGGTATCGGCCACTGACTCAGGGATCTCCATGTCCAACACTACGAAGTCCACGGGGAATTTCAGGCCCTGAATAGTGACGATAACGTCTCGTAATAACCCCTTCGACCTCTTGACAGATCGATCAGCGAACTGAAGGACTGTCCTGCTCTGTCGAAGAGTGCCCAACTCGAAGCGGTCGAGAAGGGCTGCCGGAAGAAGGTTAATCGACGATCCGCTATCTAAAAGAGTACGGTCGAACCTCTGCTCACTAATCTGGCATCTGACATACGGGGCCCCTGAATCTGGCCTCTTGGCTGGCAGTCGGTTCTGGATCGCGAAGCACGTGGCTTTCGTCAGCACATGTATCTCTGAAGTGTGGTTCCTCCTCCTCCTCCTGACTGTAGTCCTCTCTCTCAAAGAACGTTGGAGAAGGGGGATGTGCTGCAAAGCCTCCTGGAGGGTCAGCTGGATGTGAAATCGATCAATCATGCTCTGGCTGAACTCCTCAAGCTCTCTCTTTTTTGGATTTTCTTTTTTCTTCCCCTTCCCCATCTGAAGGGCGCTAGGGAAGGGGATCACAGGGTCCTTCTCAGATGAAGGACTAGGAAAAGGTCTGAGCGGTTCAAGGACCGGATCCACACATACATCATGCAACACAGTGGGACCAGAAGAAAGTAAACCTTTTCCTTTATTCATAACAGAGTTCGGAGATACATGAGTACGGGGAAAAACAACATCTCTCTCTGTACACACACCGGTGGCCTCAGTACCACCACGGGCTGGCTGCTCTGCTGCTGCTGCAGGTAGACGTCGTGCGGCATCAGTACCGCTGGCTGGCTCGGCTGAATGGGTGGCCTCAGTACCACCTCCTCGAACTGGTGAAGCGGCGGCCTCAGTACCGCCGGTGGGATCAGCATCCTTGGTGGCATCAGTACCACCGTCATCATCTGGAGCGGCCTCAGTACCGCTCTCCTCCTCCTCATGTGGCGCCTCTGGAATGTCCTCGTGGTGAAGCTCAGATGAGGCACCGCCGCCTGCTGGGGTCCTACCGCTCCTAAGTGTGACAAAATCAGCATCAAATAGATCCGAAGAAGTATCATCAAATGGGTCACTAGGAGTGGCTAACTCAGTATGTACTACCTGCTCAGATTTCCTCTTGAGGCTGTTCGGATTGGGCTCTATCTGGGCAGGTATGGCGGCCTTCCCTCTCACCAGGTCCCGCATCTCCTGGCGGAACTCGTCCATCTCCCGTCTGAATGTGGCCTGCTGGTCCGTGAGGAGGCGGGCGATGTCATCCAAGGCGGGGCTCTCGTGGGAGCCCGACGGGTGGCCTCTCTGTGGGTGAGGCTGCTGGAACTGCTGTGGTGGGTAAGAGGGGTAAGATGGAGGCTGCTGCTGGTATCCCTGGTGAGCCTGCTGCTCACGTCTCCAAGACTGTCCCTGCTGCTGATAGGGACGAGGACCGTAGGATGACTGCTGCTGATGTGCTGGGGGCTGCTGCTGCGGCTGGTGCTGGTCTCTCTGCTGGGAGTACTGCCCTCCCTGTCCTGACGGCTGCTGCTGGGGCTGGGCACCACCACTCCCCTACCTGAATCCGGGATGGTCTCGTCGGATCCCAGGCTGGGGGCGGTCATACCAAATCCCGTTGACATCCATCAACAGCTCTGTATCGAAGGGGGCTGGCGGCAGTACCGCTAGAGGCTGATCCGGCTGGTAGAGCACCATCTGCATCTCTGGAGATGGTGGGGACTGGTAGGTGGGCTGCGGCTGCTGGTACGGCTCCGCCTGTACAAGGTGAACCTGTCTAGGCTGCTGTGAAGAGCTGGAGCGCTGGGACGAGCTGCTGCTGCCGCCGGTATCGCCTCGCGACAGAAGACGGGGCTGTGAAGCCGTCTGTGTCTCCTGGAGACACATGAGCTGGGTCTTCATGTCGCTCAAGACCTGTGCCATCTGCTCCATCTGCGTGATACTCTGGCACTGCTTCTTCTCTATCAGCTCCATGCGGTCCAACTTCTCGCTAATGATCCCCATGTCCGCAGCGGATGACTCTGCCTGTGCTGCTGCGACTGCGGACGAACTGGATGGACCTGCATCTACCCGTGCTATCCGCTGGTACTGCACGGATCTTGGCTGATGTGGCTGGGTCTTCTGAGTATAGAGCCTGGTCTGAGACATCACCATATAGTTCTCGGACATCTCCTCGTAGATGGCCCAGACCTGCTCATGGTCCTTGGCAAAGTAGGACCCGCCGCAAGAAGCGTTCACCAGACCCTGAAGCTCTGGCGTCAACCCGCTGAAAAAGCTCTGAACTAGGTTCGGCTTGGAAATGTCGTGGTGCGGGCATCTGTCTAGGAGCTCTCGGAACCTCTCCCAAGCCTCGTGAAACTGCTCGTTGGGGAACATGGAGAAGTTGCTGATCAGGGCCCTCGCTGCATTCGTCCGCCCGAGTGGATAGTACTTTTTCAAGTACTCGGTGCGGAGCTGCTCCCAGGTGTAGACAAACTTCCCTAGATGCTTCAGCCAGGTGGCTGCTCTATCTACCAGTGAAAACGGGAAGGCTATCATCCGAATCGTATCCTGGTCCACGTGGCGATCGTGGACAGTGCTGCAGATCATCAAGAACTCCTGGAGGTGAAGATGGGGCTCCTCAGTAGCAAGCCCATGGAAACGGGGCAGTAACTGCAAGGTGTTCGGGGGGAACTTGAAGTCCCCCACGATAGCTGGCACTACCACCCAGTGATGCATCAAAGTCGATCCGGGGTTGTGCAACTCCCGCATCGGTCGTGGTGGTCCTCCTGCCGCGGCGGCTGCCGCTGCGGCGGCGGCAGCTGCTGCTGCGGCTGCTGCGGCTGCAGCTGCGGCCTCTGCATCAGGCATCTCCTCAGGCTCGCTCTGCTCTGAATCTCGCTCTGCTCTGAGCCTCTCCAACTCTCTCCTCATCTCTATCATGAATGCTCCCTGATCGCGTAACTGCTGTTGAACTGTCTCGAGCGATGCGATCAGGGTGGAGTTGATCCCTCCCTGGTCAAATACAACATGCTGGTCTCCCTGCGGACCTCTGGAGTGATCGTCTGATCTGGCTGCCATAGCGACGTCTGCAAAATCAAATGAGCCGAACTCAGGTGCTGACAAATCCGATAATCTCTCCTCGGGCTCATGTCTCTCAGTGCCGAAAGAAAGGGGGTCGAGGGGGAACAGGGCGGAATCGTACTCGGGCTCGGAGAGCTGGTCTCGGCTCTCGCGGGCCAACCTAGATGATCGGGTAGACGTGCCCGAAAGCGGTGCAGCCAGAGGCTGCCTAAGAGATCGTCTACCCATCATCTTGATCTGGCGAGTAGTGCGGATGAGATCTGGAATCAACTATGATCAAAAACAAACCCCCGGTTCACCAACGCAACGTGAGCTGAAGACCGTGAATGTTCGGTCAAATTATCTTGTCTATTTTATTTTGGTGAACACACAAAATATCAGAGCGCTTACGTGACCTGTTAGGATATCTGATGCTATCCCAACCGACTGGCCCGCACGGAAGAGTCGGTAATCGGTCGTGTCTAACACCGGGAGGCGCTACCTAGGGTGCGGGTCACTCTCTCGCGCATCCAAACAATACAATGAGGGGGTTGCTCTCCCCAAGACAAAGTTTTTAGGGTGAGCGGTTTTTAAGATCAAGTATGATTAGCAGTCCCGATTTTATTGTTTTTTTCTTTTTAATATTTTTCAAAGCAAACAAAGGGCCTAACGAATTTTTCGGTTCTCCTGATTATTAAGTCCGAAAACAGGGGGGAGAAGACGAAAAAGCCGATGCGCAATAAAATCAATGATGCATGCAAAGTAAGGAAGGCGTACCTGACTCCAGCGCTCTACATGCAATATGATCCGCGCAGAATTTAAAGACAGGAAATAAACTACCTAAATGATGCAAGCGGGAAAAACCGAGTCCTAGATGAGCAATTCCTAGCGCAGAACCGTCTAACTCAGTCGCTCACCCTCGATCCAAAGAGTCTGGTCTTGGCCCACCCCTCCTCTTCTCGACAGGTCGAGTTCAGGAGTAGCGCTTGTGGGGCAGGCTCGCGGCGCGTAGGCTCTCAGGAAAGCGACTAAGTTATTTTTATTATTTATTATTAGTAGGTCCAATTAACGATCTATAGGAACAGATAAGCAATTAGGTGTGTGGATCCTACTAATTACGTCACAAGCACCAGAAATTCCTACGGTTAGGGGCTCGATCAAAAACCGCGTAAACACCGGAAATGCAGTAAAAAAAGTAAAGAAAGCCGCGAGAAAACCGCGAAAAACCGCTAGGGTCCTAAAGGGTCCCCCGAGCACGCCGGTGCTCGGCGAAACAGACCCGCTACGGTAGAAGTCTAAACAGTCCAAGAGTTCAAGTCTCTGAACACTTGTATTATTACAACAATAATAATAATAAAATATCCTAAGCTATCCTCACCCACTCAACTCTCTCTCTCTCGCTCTCTCATGCGGCTCGATGAAGAAACGAGCCGCCTCCGCTTCGCTCGGGTGCACCGGCGCTCCTAGGAATGCCGCCCTCGCTCCTCGGGCCCTCGCAAGAAACAGAGAGAAAGGTGGTCAGTCCAAAAATTATTGGTAGAAATATGAGAAAAAAAATGTATACAAAATTTATACAAAAAGCCGCGAAGCTCGAAAAGCCGCGGAAAAAGCTAAAAATGACTACTAAGTCGTGCTCCCCGGCAACGGCGCCATTCTGATGAGAGTCCCGAGCGAACGAGGTAAAGGTACTAATAGGTCGTTGCGACCTCTATCACTCAGAGTCACTCAATCAAGAAAAATGTCGAACCGCGAAATAAATCAGAGATCAAAACACGAAATGCGGTCCTAGCTATGGGATTAACCTGGTATAGCTCCCAGGGTCGAACACAAGGAGCACGGGTTGGCCAGAGGCCTACGAAGTAGTCGAAATGAAATAAAATAAAGACAAAATATTTTTGTGGTTTTAATGATTTTTATAATTTTTTTGGAATTTTTAAGTTATGAAGAAAATGAGAAAAGCAAAAACAAGCACACTTTATCAATTTATTTAAAGCATCAAAAATCAAGCAAAAATTCAAGAAAAATTGTTTTTATGTTTTTTAGGTTTTTAAGTGTTTTTGGTGAATTTTTGGGATTTTTATAAGGTGTATTTTATTTTCTAAAAATCAAACAGTGCTAAAAAGACAAGATACTGTCCAGCCAGGTCCAAAACCCAAAGATAAAATATCTAAGGATCTCAAAGGGACCTGAAGGTAATTTTCCTGTATACTAAAGCAAACAAGGAAAATTTGAGCACCAAAATTATTGTTTTTGGGTTTTTAAATTATTTATTATGATTTTTATGAGTTTTGAGGTGTTTTTAAATTTTTAGGGTTTTTACTCAATGAAAAACAGCCAAAATTGGCTAGAAAATCAAACAACACACAAGGAACAGTAACTAATTTTTATAGAATTTTTGGGGGTGTTTTTATATTTTTTTGTGATTTTTCAAGTGAAATAGTGCCAAAAATAAATGTTTTTGAATTTTTAAAAATAACAAATAAACTCAAAAATGTCCTCTAAAATTCTCAAAAATTCTACAACATGGCAGGGGCCATGTGTCAAATTTTCATCGAATTTGGAGGTGATTTGATATTTTATTCAAAATCCAAAAGGGGGCACTGTGCACAAGGACCAATGTGCAAATACCCAAAGTTCTGGGGGTCCTGGTGCAAAATTCCCACGAAATCACGCGTGAGGCGCGTGCCTGGGGCACTCAGGGACCTATATGTAAGAAAAACAAGTCCAAGGACCTTTTGGTAACTCGTACCAAAAAGTCCAGGGGTTGTTATGCAAATAACCCACTAAAAGACGCACATGCGGAAATAAAATGCTCACAGGGGCATAGATGCAATTATCAAAAATATTTCATTCATTCATAAACAACCAGAACTACAGGGCTAAAGTTGCAAATACACCAAATACACACGTGACGACGCACGTGGCTCACACAAACAGGGGCATAAATGCAAATAAGCTAAAAGATGAGGTCCAATGTGCAATTATCCCTACGTAAATAAAACTCCTAAAATATTTACAGGACTGACACGTAAAACAGAAACTACGAGGGGGCCTAAGGTAAATTACCCCTTTATTAAGTCGACGGCTGGATGGTGGATGCGTGGCGGATCTGACGGCTCTGGTCTCAGGCGCCTCCTTCCTCTTCCGCACGTGGGCCGATCGACGATGCAGAGGAGGGCACGTGGAAGATCTGACGGATCAGGTGTTGGCGTCTCTCTCCTCTGCGCTAACGGTCCGGATCGCTCCTCTGGATGATCGGACGGTGGTGGCTCCTCGATAGATGGACGGTCACGATGAAAACTGGAGCGGAGGGCGATCGAACGTTGGTGGAAGACCCTCGAAGAACAGGTGGCCGGCGAGGTTCGCCGGCCTCGTGCGCGTGTTAGGGTCCTCCTCAGCTGCCTCTGATGATCGAAGAAGGTCGGCGATGACGTCCCGCAGCTGGTGGTAGCCTCCGATGGCCCAACCGAGCCCTGGAGGGGCTCCGGCGAGGTCGACGGAGGAGAGCTCCTGGCCTGGATGTGAGGGGGCCTCAGATGGCCTCCTCTTGACCTGCAAAACAGCTCAAGAGCTTCGCGGGTCGAGGGCAAAGTGCCTCGACCCGAAGAAGCGGCGTGAGGGTGGACGGTGCGTCGGGGTGAGCGAGCTCCGGCGAGCGGAAGACGGTGGAGCTCGAACCTCAGCTCCTGTGCGAGCTGGGTTGAACGAGGGGGCGGAGAATGTGCGCGGAGGAACAACGATGGTGACTGGGTGTTCCGATGATCGAGAGGATACGCGATATGGTCGGAATCAAAGGAAATCGGCGGAGCTTCGATTTGGGGGAAACAAGAAATTAAGCGAAATAAGGAAGCTCTAAGGTTACCTGGGTGGAGCGGAAGACTGTGCTGGAGCTTAGCTAGCTCCTGGTCGTCGCCTCGAAGGGTGTCACTGCCTGAGGCTCGAGCTCCTGCACGCGGCGGAGCACGGCGGCGCAAAGCTGCCGGATCAGTGGTCCGGCCACCTCCTCCTCGCTGCAACACCGGCAAACGGGAGCTGTCACCTCACTGGATGCGATGGAGGTCACAGGAGTGAGAGTGGAGAGCCAAAGATGGCGCAAATGAGAGGCGGAGCTCGAGTTTTATATGGGTGCCGACCCGACTAGGGCTGGTCGGGTAGGGCAGCATGAAGCGCGGATCCCGAGGCGAGGGCTCCGACGAGCATGTCGGATGCAAGGAGAAGAATTAGGACCTGGGGTTTGGGTTAAACTCAATCGGGTTTGGGCGCTAAAAATCAAGGAACTCGGGTCGGGCGCCCAAATCCGTGAGAAGTGGTCCTGGGGGGGCCAGTTGACCGGGCGGTCAACATCCCCAGGATCCAATGAGGATGGGCCACGTGGCAGGATCTTGAAGCTCAAAATTAAGGTAGCTAGGGCCCGATTTTCCAAAAACTCAAAACACAAACTATTTTTATTTTATTTTTTTCTATTTTTTGGTGATTTTTAATTAATTTTTGGAAACAAAAATAAGCTATATACATAATATGTATCATATAGGTATATGTACATAATTAGGGTTTTTAATTTTTGATTTTTAAATTATTATTTTTGTGCAATTTTATCCCTATTTTATATTTTATTTATTTATAGAATAAAATGAGGGATAAAAGGGTATTTTTATTTGGTTTTTATTATTTATGTATATGGGTAAAATAAATAGATATGTACAACTATATACATGGCATATGTGCAATATATTTTTGTGTTTTTAATTTTGTTATTTTTATTTGATTTTTGTTGTGTTTCTTTTTATTTATTTTATTTACAAAATATACCCTAGAATATTCACAAAAAGTTTTGGACATAAATACATTTATTTATAGGGTTAAATAAATAAAGGATGATGGTCTATGCACATGGTGGAGGGATATTTTTGCATTTTTTGATTTTTAAATTTTTATTTTGTTTTTAATAGTTTCTAAATATATACAAAATATGTACAAGCATATTTTTGGGTGAAGAAAATATAATTTTATTTAGTTACAAAAATATTTACACATGAGCTCCTATCTCCCTCTACTGTGGCTTTTATGCGGTCAGGCCCATGCTGAGCCCTCCCTTGGGTTAGGTTGCTCAATATTTATTCTAAATATTTCCCTCTTTTTCTTTTTGATCTTTATTCTTTTATTTTTGCACAAAAACATGCTAATTATAAGTTTTTACACAATGCATGCTTTTGGTAATTATTTGTATTTACACATATCTACATGTATTTGCAAAGGTTTTTGTAGCTAAAATATAAGAATAAAGAGTGATGAATGGGTATTCATCAGTCTCCCACATGCAATCCCTGGCGACGGAACCCTTCGCCTTGACGGGTGACCATGGATGTCACTTATGTGATCCTCCATCTCATATTCAAATTTTTTTAATTAATTATCATGAATCACATTCATATAATTAATTCTTCCAAGGGAAATGATAACTCTATTCATAATAGAGTGTCTCAATTGGACATAATCAATTTAATCATATTAAATTAATTATCAATCAAATTCAATCAATCAAACTTGATTATTTTACTTGAATATATATGGTAATATCTCGAAATACGTGTTAATTCGAATTTTAATAATTAGAAAATACACCTTGATTTTCTCCGGCATTATACAGTCCCTACCCGCTGTCATGGCCAGTACCGACGAGAGTGGGACGGACCACATACGTTGCAACCCGCTACCCCAATGCTCTCCTACTAGTCACCATATCCGCCTCGGGAAAGCATAATGCCAGATATATCAATTTGTATTTGAGATGATCATCGGATTTTAAACCGAAATTGTACATTATAATAATAATCAAAACATTTTTGATTATAAGGAAATTTGCTACACAAATTCCCAATCCTATTCAAGCATCAAGTTTGAAGATTGTGATTTCCAATTATGATTTAGATCACATCCAATCAATTAATGGGTTGAGGCCAAGCCAATAGGCAAATAATCATCTTCCAATATTTCACAAATATTTTTCAAGATTATTTCACGAAATTAACAATTAATTTCACTAATTGACAATCACTTGGTTCTAGATTAGGACTGCAATTTTAGTAGTGACCCCTACTCACTAAAACTAACATATCTCAATCAATTTAAATCCTAATTAGACAAACTCAATTTTCAAAGATTGCTAACTTGATTTAGGACAGAAGTCAAGTGATGTTTCACGCATTTCGAGGCAGATGATAACAGTAATTAACCCTTTAATCATGTTAAAATCTACTGTTCCCGCAACAGTGCATACATGTTCACTAAAACAACCATATCTAGAGCATATGAAATTCGATTTACGCAAACTCAGATCCTATGGTTTCCTTATTTAATGAGGAACAAAATTCAAGTAAATAATTCGTGCTTAAACATTTTAAACATGGCCGAAATTATTTTCTAATCTGCGAAATCGAATGCGATAAAAACTTTCATGACCTTAACGAACCCAAGTCGTCCTCGGTTTTCGAATCATATTCGAAACCGTCGACCTAAGGCTCTGATACCACTTGAAGGATATGGAATTTATCCTCAAGCGCATCACGGAAGCGTGATCGTCGTATCGGATACGACGAAGAACGACTAGTCGTACTAGTTGTTCGGTGCATCGGCATTTAAATTTTTTTATTTGATGAAACCACATGATCCGAGAACGATTTTCAGATCGTATCATCTATAACCACAACAAGTATAATGCAATACCTTTTGAAGCATGGTTGATCGAGTCTCTAAATGAAGAGACCTCCTATCTCAAGTCCGATCGTCGGTGAGACCGCTTGCGAGCGCGGGGATGAACCGCGTTGTCCTCGCAATCCAAGAAGTCGATCCAAGCATAGTTGCTCCTGATATCGTCACACGAGATCGAACGTCTCCTTCGTGAGTGTAGCACTCCAAGAAGACGGAGAACCGAAGAACGTCGAAGCGGCGGCGCGGTGGTGAGAGCGTCGACGATTCCCTCCTCTAGGGTATGGTGGACGGCCACCAAAAATAGAGGGAGAGAGGGCTATCGTGTATAAAGAAAGAGAGAGAGAGAGAGCTCCAATATTGCATGTAAATAGAGATCATGGTATGCCTATCTATTTATAGGGTTTTGGGATCCGTGGATCTCAATCCATGTGACATATAAAATCAATGGATGAGATTGATTTATGTCAATCCAATGGTCAAGATTGTTGTTGGTAAAACCAAAAAATTTAGGTTAAAATATATTTGACAAAATCAAATATAAATCAATCCTAAATCATACCAATAAACAAGGAGAGATTATACATGGAGATTACATATCCATGTGCAATCTATAGGTGACGGCCACCCATTCCATATTGGAATAGGGTGCCGCCCACCTCCTTCCAAGTTGAGAGCAATCTCATGGATTTCCATGAGATTGTATATCTCCTTGAATTTCTCCTTTATTTATTTCCAACAAATTTTGTTGGGATTTATTCTTCAAAAATAATTCACAATTATATTTGAGAATATTGCAGTCTTGCCATGAAAAAAATTGTGAATCATATTCACAACCTAAAACAACATATAATTTACATTGTCAATTAATTACACAATGTGTATCCAATACACATAATAATTAATCGACACAAATAAATTATAATTTGGCTCTCTCTAAGACATTATAAATCACATTTATAATATATCATGAATAATTGAATATTTCTATCCACATTATTCTTATCCATAATAATTAAATAACATTTAATTATATTGGATAATTTTTTCACACATCAATATGATTAAATCACATTTAATCATCATTTCTTCATTGCTTAGATCTTATGGAATTATTCTCGAACCCTTCAAGAATAATGTGATCTCTCCTCAGATACTTGGAGATAAGGACAGGCCGATTGCATTGTTCCACGTATAGTGACTTGGATGTTGAGATCATATATCAAATCCAAATCCCATGGACCTCCCATGGATGCTTGATCAAATCAAGACCGTAGACCTAATCTTCTCATTGCATCTGCATCTCATTCAGATCAATGTCCAGTTCATGGACTAAGATTAGGTCACTTCTCTAATGAGAGGAGTCACTAAAATCCAAACCTGTTTCATCACTCCCTCAGAATGGAAGCGTCATGGTTATACAATCGTATCTGATCACATCACCTTCAGGTATTCCCAATACCTGTACATCCTGCATACTGGAAGACCTATGATCATTCTGAAGATAAAGATCACTTTTACACTGTCATCTTCAGGGTTAGATCACTAAGTTTCTCAATCTTGGTCATTGGGATTTGGTATAGATCATATGCTTTCACAAAGCATATATCTTACCTTCAAATTCATGTCATGCTTCCAAAGCATGACGACCATGCATGGAATTTGTTCAGTCCCAATACCTCATGAGTGAGCTCATGTCTCCCGGTTCACAAGTGAACCTGTATGATCCCTTTGAGAGATCGTATTACTCATATGTCCTTACATGTACACCAGCTCGCCGGTGTATAGACCTTGGTTAGGTCATCAACCTATTGGTCTGCCAAATATACATACTCAGACACATAACAATACATCTGTCTTCGGTCAGAGGATGCTTGCCTATGTTGTGACAATATTCAACGTAGGTCTTTGGTTATCTCGATCTCATTAAGTCAACCCATTGACTCATCTAACCTGAAACCTCCAAATCACTATTCCCATGCAGAGGACCTGCATCAAGAGGTCAGTCAGATATTAGCCATCTAAGATAGGATTGCCATCTCCTATTCAGGCTGGAGATCATCACTTAATAATCATTTGATGAAGCTTGATGAGTCCTCTATCTAACTCCTTAGATATTCATCCAAGCATCAGCCTCTATGATTCATCCAATGAATCAACAGCTGTATAATCATCAAGTTGGCCATGGTACATAACCCTTATTGTACAGAGGGACCCCTATAATGCATTCATTCATTTAATCTCAGAAAGGGAGTGAAAAATAATCAATAATTTTCATTGATAATTTATTCATTACAATAACATTTATTGTAGAAATGGTTCGCCCGGGGCTCGCATTGCTAACATAGAGATCCAATAATCTCCAGCCTATGGCCTTATGGTCTTTCTCTAATATATCTAGCAGGTGGAGTTCATACTCTTTGATCATCTGTGAATTGATAATGACAGGAAACTTTTCCTTAGGTTGCGTATGGAAGAAGTATTTTAGAGTAGGGGCCAATGGCTTGAGCTCGGGTAGTTCTGTGCCATCCAATAAATCTCGCTCTATCATTGTTGAATATGGATGTGTTGCGGATGTGGCTGGATCTTGCATGGTATATGTTTCCACCAACTGAACAGCTTTGTGGGTCAGATCACCAAAGACATGTATGATTTTGATAAAAGCCACGTCCGACATGTTATTCTCACCTCTCGATTGTTCCGAGGGAATGTGACAAATAGTTAAGAGACCTCTGAGTCCCTTAGGGTATATGGGGATGCACATAAGGTATGATATTTAAGGAGCCGGAAAACTATAGTGTCAAAAATCTCCTCTACAGTTGAACGGGATTCTTCAACTGCTGTCGGAATTTTTCTTCATGGACCTACTGTAGTAACTATGCTACAATATGCCTCTAACACAAAAGAAGCGGATATTGTGCCATCTTCTGAATTAGTGTTGGACATGTGAGCCCACAGCGAGCCATTATGCAATAAATGTTATTGCAAATATCATTCCCTGATCTGAAATGAAGAATAATAATTTGCATAATAGGTCCCTCTGTACAATTAGGGTTATGTACCATGGCTGTCTTAATGATCAAACAGCTGTTGATTCAATAATTGAATCATAGAGGCTGGTGCTTGGATGAATATCTAAAGAGTTAGATTGAGGACTCATCAAGCACCGTCAAATGATTATTAAGATGTGATCTCCAGCTTGAGTAGGAGATGGCAATCCTTTCTCACATAG
The DNA here is from genome assembly GCA_037367405.1 of Ottelia alismoides. Taxonomy (NCBI): domain Eukaryota; kingdom Viridiplantae; phylum Streptophyta; class Magnoliopsida; order Alismatales; family Hydrocharitaceae; genus Ottelia; species Ottelia alismoides. The sequence continues at coordinate 899,590 of JAZKJV010009975.1, forward strand.
GCTGATATCTGACCGACCTCCTGATGCAGGTCCTCTGCATAGGAATAGAGATTCAGAGGTGTCAGATTAGTTAGGTCAAAGAGTTGACTTAACAAGATCGAGATAACCTAAGTCCTATGTTGAATGCTGTCACAGCATAGGCACGCATCCTCTGACCGGAGACAGATGTGTTACTATATGTCTGAGTGTGTACATTTGGCAGACCAATAGGTTGATGACCTAACCAAGGTCTATACACCGGCACGCTGGTGTGCATGTAAGGGCATATGAGTAATACGATCTCTCAAAGGGATCATACAGGTTCATTACTGAACCGGAAGACATGAGCTCACTCATGAGATATTGGGAAGAATCAAATTCCGTGCACGGTCGTCTCGCTTTGGAAGCTTGACTGAATTTGTAGGTTTGATATATACTTTTGGAAAGTATATGATCAAGACCTAGGTATGATATATGCTTTTGGAGAGCATATGATCGATACCAAATCCCAATGATCAAATGAGAAACTTAGTGATCAAACCCTGAAGAAGACAGTGTAAAATAGATCTTGATCTTCGGGTTGACCATGTGTCTTCCAGTATGCAGGATGTACAGGTATTGGGAATACCTGAAGGGTGATGTGATCATAAACGATTGTATATCCATGACGCTTCCATTCCGAGGGAGTGATGAAACAGGTCTGGATTTTAGTGACTCCTTTCAGTAGAGAAGCAATCCGATCTTAGTCCAAGTGTTGGACATTGATATGAATGAGATTCAGATTCAAAGAGAAGATTGGATTTGCGGTCTTGATTTAATCAAGCATTTGTGGGAGGTTCGTAAGATCTGGATTTGAGATAAGATCTCAATATCCAAGTCACTATACATGGAATAATACAATCGCCCTGTCCTTATCTCCAAGTATCCGCGGAGAAAGCACATTATTCTTGAAAGGGTTCAAGAATAATTCTTTTGATGAAATATCCAAGCAAGGACTTGATGATTAAATGAGATTTAATTATCAAGCTTAATATGAATATGATTCATATTGTGAAAATGATTATCTAAGATAATTAAATGGGATTTAATTATCAAGGATTAAGAGAATGTGGATAACACTATCCATGATATATGTGTATTATTAATATGATTTATAATATACATATATAAGAGAGAGAATTTATGTGAATAGCATTTGTTGATTAATAATGTGGGTTAGATTCACATTTATTAATTAATTGGAAATGCAATTTACTAACTAGTTTGGGTTGTGAATATGATTCACATAATATTCAATGGCATGATTGAAATATTCACAAATTAATTGAGAATTAATTTGGTGAATATTTTTGTGAATACAAAATTAATTAAGGAATAATAAGATAAATAAAAAGGAGCCAAAATTGACCACCACAATTTTAGGGAGGTTGGTTGACTCCATTTTATTTATCACATTATCTCCTAATTAGTTAATGTTAAATAAAATTATGTTGATAATGTTGCAACATTTTTTAATTTAAATTAATGTTGTTGGTTTTAACCAACAACAATCATAGCCATTGATTTAGCATGGACCAAGCATAGCCCTTGGATCCATGTGTCCCATGGATTGAGATCCATTGGATCCTAAACTAGTATAAAAGGAGGGCTAGGGTAGCCTTTCCAAACGACAACATTCTTGAGTTGAAGAACTCTACTCTCTCTCTCTCATTCTCGTGTGGGCTCTCCTTAATATTCAAGTGGCCGTCCACTTTGTGTATTGGGAAGGAGAGCATTTCGGCTTCGCTTGGATCTTTGTCAAAGGATTGCGGGAAGGACGCGACTCATCATCGTGCTCGCAAGCACATTCTCCGTGGGTCGGACTTAAGACAGGAGGATCTCTACTTTGGGATCTCGCGATCACAACCACGCTTCGAGAGGTATTCCTTGTACTTTGTGGTTTGATGAAACGATCCGAGAAGTGTTCTCGTGATCATGTGGTTTCATCTTTAAAGTTAAATTTTTAATTTCCGCTGCATCTAGCATCTAGTACGACTAGTTGCTCCGATCGCATACGATGCGATCAACACGCTTCCGTGATGCGCTTAAGGATTCACAATATCCTTCAATTAGGCCATTGAAATATCGCATGCTTCATCTCTATATCAACATCCACAAAGTTGATCTTCCTAGAAGTGTAATCAAATAGGGATCCAACGATCCTAAGGAAGGGCTACCCTAAAATGATATGGGAATCTTTCCAGTTGCTAGGGACCTCGATGTCTACTGTGAAGTCCACCGGGTAATCATGTCCCTCTATGTTGATCACAATATTGTACAACACGACTCTTGACTTCTTAAGAGGACCCAAATTCAGATGTTCAAATAGTGTAGTAGGCATGAGATTGATAGAGGAACCATTGTCTAAGAGAGTTTTAGAAAACTTAATGTCATCGATCTAAATAGTCACAAAGTATGCACCCATGTCCCTCTTCTTCCTAGGGAGATCATTGTGGATTAAATGATATGTTGCGATCGAGAGGATATGCTTCTTTGCTATGTTATGAATCTTTCTACTAACCATGGTTGGTGTACATCTCCCTTTAAAATACTTTTTGAACACAAAGTCTCTCTCTATCATCTCAACTAAAGATAAGATGACCTTGTTGTTTTCTTTGCAGATTGGGACATCTCTTCATCATTTTTTATTTTTAAAAATTTCGTTCTTTCCAACTGTTAGTGTGCAGGGAAAGGAATTGAGTACGCAAGTTCATAAACTAAAACCTCACTTTTATTAAAATCAAAATTTTGTACATGATTCAGACTCTAACTGACTACATGAATTAACACAAAAGGAAATGATTGTTGTTGTTGTGGGGCTGTTGGTGTTGAGGTGTGTCCTCCTGATGAGGTGTTTGATCCTTCTATGATATGGACTCACTTGATTCCATGAGTGTGCTTTTCATCTTTTTTAATTTTTATTTTATTTTATTTTATTTTTTTTGGGATTTGGGTCCCCTCCCTAGAGTTGTTCCAGTAATGGTGTTGGTTTCCTCTCCTATTCATCCCCAGAAATTTTCTTTGGTTTTTACATTGGGATAATGTCCTCGTTTTCCCATGTTTGAGCATGGTTACGACCTTTCCTCTCTTGAGAGAAATATGATTTGTGACATCATGCGAAAAGATCCCCTATTCATGTATAAAATATTATGTAGGTAATACATGATCCTTGTGTCCAAGACTACTTGGGTTAGCTTGGACTTGAGATGGAATCACGGTCTAGGGTGTAGTGAAATCCTCTCTCCACCTTGAGAGTTGGATGACATCTACTCTCATGTCACGTCGAGAATATATTGGAGTTCAAGAGAGGTGGAAGAGGGAGGCCCCTAACCCTTCCTAGACTAGGGTTGCTGATCTGCAGAGGAGATCCGTATTTTCCCTACTAGCCTTGACTTTGGTATTGCGACTGTCGTGAATCTTGACAGACTTACTGGTATGGACGTTGTCGTTGTCGTTGTTGTTGCAGGAAGCTGGGTCAAGATTGTGAGGGACGAGAGTGCAGGGTGGAGTTAAAATTATGTCGATTGATGGAATCAAGGTTATACCATACCTCGTTGATATCCATTACTTGTGTAGGCTCCTCGTAAACCATCTACGTAAATATTTCATTGTTCTGATACTGATGGGTGAAGGATTGGTCCCCACCCCAGTTGCTTTGTAACCCTACCGCTTGCCCTCTGATGTAATGAATCTGATTTACATGGGCATGGAGTGTACTCAAGGCAAGTATCTGGATTTTAGACGCACGATCAATAAGCTCTTCCATCTGCTTTGGGCAGTTGTTCAAGCTCTCTAAATCAGTAATTTTGTAGAGTTTGTCCACCTTCTTGTGAATCTTTTCGAGCATTGTGAGTTTATCTATTATAATCCCTAGTTTGGAATTAGATTGGTGGATAGAATGTTCACAGTCTTCTTTCCCCCTTCTTTGGATAAGAGTGTAAGGGGGATGGACAGGTATGCCCAGCTCATTATCTGGGCGCGACTCGTGTCAGTTAGTTTTTCTAGCACCTTCCAGATGATGTCCTCATGTTGGCCCTTGTTGCTTTTCTCACAGGAAGTACTCACCAACCCCTGCATCCATGAGGTCATACCACTAACAAGACTCTAGACCAACATCATCTTATTATTGACGTGCATTGGACATTTCTGAATTAAGACCTTAAAACTCTACCATGTTTCATGAAATGGTTCGTTGGGAAACTGGGTGAATCTCATGATTTTTATCCTCATCTGATTAACTATACTCACTTGCTAGACTTTATTTAAAAATAGAGTTTTAAAGGCATCCTATGTTGTGGCCACTTCCCCTAAGTTTTACAACCAATAAGCAGCCTTATCTATTAAGACAAAGGGAGCAGCTCTTAACCAATTATAGTCTTGACTAACCTGAGGATGTTATAGATTGTCACAGACTAACTCAAAATCCAAAAGAAAATAATAGGTTTCTTCATTGGGATTCTCATTGAACTTTGGGAGCAGTGCAAGGAAAATGGTCTGTGTTCGAACGCATCCTCAGGAGGTACTTGTCTCAACTAGTTGTAATCATCGTCGATCTCCGAGATGTATGTGTCTTCCATTGCTTCCTGGATCATGTTCTCAACTGCTTAAAGTTGTCCTAACTATGCTTTGAGTAGTTCATTTTATTGCTCAACTGCAGTCAATTGGGTGAGGATGGCTAACATGGGCCATTTTTGTTCTCAGCATCATTTGGAGGTTTCTTGGGAGGCATCTTGTATTCTTGTTCACCTTTAGACAAGAAGAGATCTGAATTAGAAATGGGTGTAAAAGGCCGAGGGTCCCTACCAAAGATAAATGTTTCCTTGGCATGAGGAGAATTAAATAGAGGGTTGGTCTGGGATCGATTAAACCCTGATAATGTATTGTTGGTTCTAGACTTGGGAAGATGGTCATCCCAAAACCACATAGGTTCAAGAAGAGGATCATCTTGAACCGAGGGAGACATGAGATGTAAGGAGTTCTATGAAATGTTCACCAAATCTGAACTAGATTCCTCAAAGATATCCATCTTTGATGTAAAGAAGAAATGGGGAAGAGCTCGAAAGTAGAATCAAGAAAGATAGAATACACATGATGTACAAATGTGCAGTCTTTGTGCACACACAAAGCAAATTCAAATCAAAACCATTGATTCATCAACTGGACAATTGTGATGGTGCATGAGAGTTCGGTCGCTTATCTTTTCAATTTTAAGATTATTTCAAACAAGATTTTCAAATATACTCTTAGATGGCCTATAGTGACAAGTGATGGGGGTATACTTGGAGAGACCTAGAGATTCCTCTCTTGAGGTAACAAAGAGTCAATCCTCCTATACGATTTACCACTCACAATCACTGTTTAACCTGAGGATGAGTATATGTAATACTGAAACTATTATCCACTAGACTCAGGTGTACACAGGACGATGGATTTCACTGAAGTCCGAATGAGATGGTACCATTCCGCCATTTTATCCAAGTAATAAATGGTGGAGGGGGCACAATCACTAGAAAGATAGCTTCAATAATATTGCAGAAAAACAAACACACTTGTAGGGATTTCCTACTCTGTGCTAGTGTCAATAGGAAGGTCTCTGATCTACACCCTCTAGTAAGGTTTCTTATAGCATGATATTCCAAAGAAACATCCAGATATTTCGGTACTAATCCTTAAATGTGGCGCACCTCGCTTAGTGTAGAAGGTACATGTGTCCAATGATGGGCATTATTATCTTGGATACAAGGGTTGATTTTATTTCAATTTATTCAATTAAACTTACTAGAAAACCCAATTTTTAATTAAGATTATCATTGAGAGTCTTAATGAGCACAAAAAATACATCTGTTGATCAGTCATGATTCCTTTATCTTATGTGAGAAAATAGGGGGAGGATTCACAAAAAACAATGCACGATTAAAAACTATGATGTATGATCATTTAGAGGACTTACACTACTTCTCAACGCTCTTCATGTGTGATGCATAACAGAATTGAAAATTAAACTATATGTATATAGCCGATGAAAACACACATAAGAAGATAGTTCTATAAGCGTGAAGAATAGACATATGCTTTTGGCTAAGTTGAATGATCTATGTGCATATAATTAAGTGTGTTGTATGGCCTAAGAAATTACATGATCATGATCAAATAAATAAGTGACTATTCTAGCATGAGTGCAACAAATTCTGAAACACACTTGGGTCCTAGACCGCCCAACATGGCTCAAAACAGGCCCAGGTATCCTCAAAGTCGAGTCCTGTTTAATTACAATAGGGTTGAACAAACCCTTGAGAAATAAATATTGTAGAACTTAAAACCTAATATACTCTCTTTCTCTCTCTCTCGCACATAACTTATAAGTAAAAAAATTCTCTTCGATGTCCTTTAGATTTTACCTTAGAAATTCTCCAATCTAGATCTATGAAGAGAAATTAGGCAGTTAGCATATGTAGTAAGAGATAAATGCAATAAATAAAATAATGCAAGAAAAATAAAAAAAATGTGGAAGAAAATTGACACAATGATTAGTATTATAAAAATTACATGTTTTCTTTCTTGGTATATGTACCAAGTAAAATTTTCCACAAATTAAAAATTGTGGGTATTAAACACTTGTTTTCTATCTCGTAATACTATGATAATTTGATATTTTTAGTAGAGGTATAAATCAGTACATCAAATGACGTCGTTGAAGAGGATATTCCATCCGAGGATGGGAGGATCAAGTGGTTTTAATCATTCGGTTGAAGAGTACTTATGTTCTTGATCATGAGGAAATTGTAGGTTGTGGGGGGGCTCCTCTATTCTTCTTCCACTTTTTTCATTCCTAAGAGAAAATGGCCAACACACGACTGATATCATTGGAGGGGCCATAGAGATAGGGGTAAAGGTCACTCCAACATGCCCTGTGTTGATGCCCCTGGGCTTGACCTGCAAGGAAGTATAGGGCTCAAGCTCGAAGCTTGGCCTGAGCATGAAGAAAGAGTGGAAAAAGATGGGTGGAGGCTCTATTTTAGATGGAGTATTTGAGTCTTCTGTGATGATGGGTAGTGAGAGATAAAAGGGGAAGTGGAAGGGGAGAAACATGGTTGTGAAGCTTTGTAGGAGGAGGTTGGTGAGATAAGATGAGAAGTTGGTTTGGCGTGATGGGTGTATGTAGCAAAAGAAGTAGAAGACTATGGGGGAGCATGGACGAGATGGAATCGTATGGGTTGCCTGAGAGGTTGATGGTTGATGCCCTCTCAGTGATTGCGTCAATGTCCAGTGAAGATGACCACACAGCTCGACTGCATATTAGATGATGTAGCAGCAACAAATGGTTGTGGGACCCCTACATCACACATAGATAGGATCCTCGCTAGAGGAGTCGAGGGTGTATAGATTGGAGCTCGAGCTCCGGCCTTTGCAAGTCCGTAGGTGGGGGAGGATCTGGAAGCATAAGAAGAGAAGAAAAGGGGGATGATGATGAGGGCAATTCGATCGAGGGGATGAAGATGTACGACTGAAGTTTCAGTTCATGTGCAAGGACCTGATGGTAGATTGGGTCCAATGAGGGTTGAGATGATGTGGAGATGGTCCCTCTCTCCTGGAGGAAGATGATCTGTGGAGAGTGAAACAAACAAAGGGTGAAGGGGTCACCTAAGGGGAAGACTGTGATCGGAGAAGTATAGTGTGATGAGCTTGAAGGAGCATTGAAAGTGAAGAGGAGTGGGGCTCCTAGAGGAGAATATGCGGTGACATTAGGCATAGGAGTATTGGTTGGAAAGGAGCTGAAGCTCCTGGAGGTCCTCTCTCAAGAGCTCCGGTGAGGAGGAGATTGAGATCTGTAGCTCGAAGGAGCCCCTACATAACTTTGGAAAGGAGTGGTTGTGGATCTCACCTTCTTCTTATCTTCTTTCCCTGGAGTAGGCCTCACATTTGTTGTTGTCACTATGTTAGAGTTTTTAGGATGAAGAAAGGAGGGTGGTGTGGTGGATGCATTTCAGTGGTGGTGTGAGATGGATTTTGTAGGACTAAGGGGCAATGGTTCGAAGAAAAAGGAATCCGAGGGGAGAGGCAATCAAAGGCATGAGAGGATAAGGTCGTCGACATGAGGGAGAGGGTTTTGATGGTGACATTACATGCACAGAGGTAATGATGTTGATAGGAATTACATATAGAGGAAGAACGACTAAATCAGAGGAGAAGATGGTGGGCTGGAGTAACAAATAGGGTTTTGTTGAGTTGCTGATGAGGTAGAGAGATGAAGGTGATGTGTTGGAGGTCGATGAGAGAGGTCAGATGTGTTGGACATGCGAGCCCACTATGAGCCATTATGTAATAAATAGTATTGCAAATATCATTCCCTTATCTAAAATGAAGAATAATTTATTTGCTTAATAGGTCCCTTAGTACAACTAGGGTTATGTACCATGGCCATCTTGATGATCACACAACAATTGATTCAATTATTGAATTATAGAGGCTGGTTCTTGGATGAATATCTAATGAGCTAGATTAAGGACTCACCAAGCACCACCAAATGATTGTTAAGAGATGATCTCCATCTTGAGTAGGAGATGGCAATCCTTTCTCATTTTGGAAAGTATATGATCAAGACTTATGTATAATATATGCTTTTGAAAAGTATATGATCGATACTAACTCCCAATGATCGAATGTGAATCTTAATGACAAAACCCTGAAGGAGACAATCCAAAAGATATCTAAAACTTTCAGGTTAATCTGGATCTTCTAGTATGAAGGATATATAGGTATTGGGAATACATGAGGCTGATGTGATCGTAAATTATTGTATAACCATAATGCTTCCAATCCGAGGGATTGATGAAATAGGTTTGGATATTAGTGACTCCGCTCATAGAGAAGTGATCTAATCTTAGTCCAAATGTTGGACATTGATCTGAATGTGATTAATATGCAATGAGAAGATTAGATCTACTGTTTTGATTTAATCAAACATCCAAGGGAGGTCCGCAAGATCTATATTTGAGATGTAATCTCAATATCCAAGTAACTATACATAGAACAATATAATCATCATGTCCTTATCTCCAAGTATATGTGGAGAAAACGCAATATCCTTGAAAGAGTTCATGGATAATTTCATTGTTGATATGTGTATCCGAGCATTGAGAAAATTGATAATTAAATGTGATTTAATATCATGAATAATATGAATTTGATTCATATTATAAAGAGAATTATCTGAGATAATTAAATGTGATTTAATTAGCAAATATGTGACTAATGTCAATGTGATTCATATTATTTTGGCACATGAGAATAGAGATCCAAGATGATTAAATACGATTTAATTATCATGGATATGAATAATGTGGATAGCATTTTCTATATTAATCTGTAACATCCCGGGCTTAGGTCCCCGATCCGTTAGCGAAGCATTACTGACCCTCACAACCTCTTGGGATCGGGTCCATACGGACTCGATTAACCGCCCCCAAAATGCTCAAGCCGGGTTGTTCGGTAGTAACCTCCTCACTTTTTTTATCCCACCCGGAATTTTTGGGGGTTTACAATCTCCCCCACTTACATTCGCAACGTCCTCATTGTGACATGGCACATCACTTCTTCCCAGTAACAGTGGTGGTTGCACGCTCCGGGTAGCCATTTCCTCCAACCTCTTTGTAGGGGCGGCTCCACCTCTCGGGTAGCCCTTTCCACAGTCAGAGGGCGTTTGGCTCTGATACCATTTGTAACATCCCGGGCTTAGGTCCGTTAGCAGAGCATTACTAACCCTGAAAACCTCTTGGGATTGGGCCCATACGGACTCGATTAACCACCCCCAGAATGCTCAAGCTGGGTTGTTCGGTAGTAACCTCCTCACTTTTTTATCCCACCTGGAAATTTCATGTTTCCACGGTGTGGGATCTTTTTTGGAGGTTTTAATAAAACCCCCAAAAAAGGTCCCACAATGTGGAAACATGAAATTTCCGGGTGGGATAAAAAAGTGAGGAGGTTACTACCGAACAACCCGGCTTGAGCATTTTGGGGGTGGTTAATCGGGTCCGTATGGGCCCGATCCCAAGAGGTTTTCAGGGTCAGTAATGCTCCTCTAACGGACCGAGGACCTAAGCCCGGGATGTTACAAATGGTATCAGAGCCGAACGCCCTCTGACAGTGGAAAGGGCTACCCGAGATATGGAGCCGCCCCTACAAAGATGTTGGAGGAAATGGCTACCCGGAGCGTGCAACCACCACTGTCATTGGGAAGAAGTGATGTGCCATGTCGCAACTAGGACGTTGCGAATATAAGTGGGGAGGTTGTAAAACCCCCAAAAAAGGTCCCACACCGTGGAAACATGAAATTTCTGGGTGGGATAAAAAAGTGAGGAGGTTACTACCGAACAACCCGGCTTGAGCATTTTGGGGGTGGTTAATCGGGTCCATATGGGTCCGATCCCAAGAGGTTGTCAGGGTCAGAAATGCTCCGCTAACGGACCGGGGATCTAAGCCCGAGATGTTACATAATCATATATGTTATAAATGTGATTTATAATATACAAGAGGTAGCTATTTGTGATTTATATTTGTTGATTAATTATTGATGTAAATTGGATTCATATTGGACAATTAATTGAAAATATAAATTACATTTTGTTTTGGGATGTGAATGTGATTCACATTTTTCCAATAGCATGATCGCAAATTTCACAAGATAATTATGAATTATTTTTGTGAAATAATTACAACAATTATTGTTGTAAATCTTGGAGATATATCATGAGATAATGAGATCTCATGAGATGATGAGATCTCATGAGATGATGGTGGATGTCCCCCTTTTAGGGGATGTGGTTAGTATCCTCATTATCTCCAACAATAGCCAATTGATTAGATTTGAAATTGATTTATCAATATATATTAATTTAAATTAAATTAATTGTTGTTGTGTTTTTACAACAAGATCGTTGCCATTGAAAGAAAGACAAATCAATCTCACCCATTGATTATGTGATGCCCATGGATTGGGATCCATGGACTCCCAAAACCCTATATCAGAAGAGGAACCCCTTGCTCTTCAAGATACTCAATTACAAATGCTCTCCCTCTCTTTCTCCACACGTCGAGCCTCTCTATCTCTCATAGTGGCCGTCCACCATGGAGCCCTTGTGAGAGTCGTCATCGCCGTAGCATCATCGTTATGCTGTTGGATCATCAACTCATGGATCTCCATCTCCTTCGGTATGTCTTTCTCATGAAGAAGATGTTAGATCTCGTGTGACTAGATCAGGGGATCCGACGCTTGGATCATCAACCTGGATTGCGAGGAGTATGTGTCTCATTAACACACTCGCAAGCGTCTCCTCCGTTGGATCAGACTTGAGACAGGAGGTCTCTTGGTTTAGAAACTAGATCACAACTAAGATTAAAGAGGTAACCTTAATACCTATTGTGGCTTAGATGAAAAGATCCAAGAAGTGTTCTTGGATCATGTGGTTTCATCATTTCAAAATTTTTAAAATTCCACTGCCTGGAGCAACTAGTGCGACTAGTTGCTCCCGATCGCATTCGATGCAATCCTCATGCTTTCGTGATGTGTTTAAGGATCTTCCCATATCCTTCAAGTGGTATCAGAGCCTTAGGTCAGAGGTTTTGATATGAACCATAAAGAAAAGAAGACTTGGGTTCATAAGGGATTGTGAAAATTTTATCGCATTTCAATTTTCGTAGCCTATTTTGTGATAAATTTCGGCCCTGTTTAAAATGTTTAAATACAAAAAGATCACTTGTATAATGTTCAACATTAAATAAGGAAACCTTGTAATTTGATTTTACGTAATTTGGATTCCGGTTACTCAAGTTATGATCATTTTAATGACCATATCTCCACTGTTTCAGGGATGGAGAATAATGACATAGTTAAGGAGTTAATTACATTTTTAAAATGCCTGAAAATGTGTGTTTATCACTTGGATTCTATTTTAAATCAAATTGTAAAACTTTATAATTTTTTTTGCTCACTTTGGATTTAAATTGATTGAGATATGTTAGTTTTAGTAAGTAGGGATCATCGTTGAAAATTACATACTCAAACATGAACCTTATGATTGTCATTTAAGTAACTTGTGAAATTAATGATTAATTTCCAGAAATAATTATGGATAATATTTAGGAAATATTTGATGATAATTGTTCCCTTAAATGACATTAGCTCAACCAACAAATGATTAGATATGATCTAGATCACCAATTGGTTACTTGATACACTTTCAACAAACATGTTTCTTGAATGGGTTTGGGAATTTGTTTAGCAAATTTTCTTATAATCAAAATGGTTTTGATTTATTACTATATGGTATAATTTTGGTTGAAAAATTGATAAAGATCTCAAGTACACAATAATCGATTTGTCATTATCCCTTCTTGAGGTGGATATGGTGTCTAGTCGGGGAGCATTGGGGTAGCAGGGTGCACCGTGTGCGGTGTGTCCCACTCCCGTCGGTACTGGCCTTGATAATGCTGGAGAAATGCTGGTGGGGACTCGATAATGCTGGAGAAATCATGATGTATTTTCTAAATCGAATAATACGTACTTTGAGATAATACCATTCTTTCAAGTAACAATCAAGTTTTTTGATTGAATTGGATTGATAATTGATTTAATGTGATTAAATAATTATATCCAATTAAAATACTCTATTTTGAATAAAGTTGTTATTTCCTTGGTAAGAATTAATTATGTGAATATGATTCATAATAATTTATTAAAATTTGAACATGATATAGAGGATCACATAAGTGACATCCATGGTCTCCCATCAAGGCGAAGGGTTCTGTAGCCAGGGATTGTATGTAGAAGACACCTATCCGAAGTGACAGCTCCTGTATGCAAGTGCATCTGGATCGGGCTCTTTGCTTCTAGAAAGAGTAAGGACGTATGACTAGAGACCCCAATATCAGATCCTCATATTATTGGGGCAATATTGGATTACGCATAGTGAGTTGTATTCCTGTTGACGGTTGGTTCAATTATCACTGACCTGCTACCAACACAAAGGATTTATGCATAACCTCCCATACAAGTCCTCAAAAGGTGCCAATCATATACTGTCATGATAACTATTATTGCATGTGAACTCATTTAGTGGAAGGTGATCCTTCAGGGATCCCTTCCAGTAAACAATGCAAGCTTTTAGCAAGTCGTCCAATGTCTGAATACTCCTCTCAAACTTCTCGTCTGTGAGGGGATGGTAAGCTAAACACAAATGTAGTTCAGTCCTCAAGGCTCTCAATAACTCTCCCTAATAATGTGATTTAAAGCGTGAATGTCTGTCTGACACTACCTCCTTGGGTATTTCGTGCAGTTGAATGACATGTTTGATGTATAACCTGTCTAGCTCAACTGAAGTACTTGTCATATAGACCGGAATGTAATGGGCTGACTTGGTCAACCGATCAACGATCACCCATATCACATTGTGCATGCATGGGGTAAGCAGCAATGATGTGATAAAGTCCACAGAGATACTCTCACTTCCACATTGGAATAAGAATATGCTATAGTAAACCTGGGGGTCTATTGTGCTCTGCCTTCACCATCTAACAAGTAAGGCATTAACTAACGTTCTTAACTATGTCCCTCTTTATACCCTCCCATCAAAGTATTGATGGAGATCTTGATACATCTTAGTTCCATTTGGATGAATAAAAAGTTTCGAACAATGCACCTCATCCAGGTTATCTCTCCTTAGCAAATCGTCGTTTGGGACACACACTTCCCATATCTGGAATTTGTTGAACTCATCCTTCAAGCATTTGTGGGACAAGTCTTGTTTCCTCTGATATATTTGTTGCCCTTGTACAATCCAACCCCATAAGGTATTGTACTTTGATAGTGAAGTCACTGCATCAGATGTGCCCTCAAATGGATGCCACTCACTAAGTGTGGTGAGTACATCCCAAGTTTGCAACCAAGTTTTTGAACCCTCAGTATGTGACCACCTGCACAAGTACTCTGCTCCCGCATTCCCCTTACAAGGGTGGTATGAAATAGTACAATCATTGTTCTTCAGCAGCTCCATCCACCACCTACGGCTCATGTTCAACTCTCTCTGATAAAAAATATACCTGAGGCTCTTATGATCGGTGAAGATCTCAAAAGTTACCCCATGCAAGTAGTGGCGTCATATCTTCAGTACAAAGGCTACATCTGCCAACTCCAAGTTGTGAGTGGGGTAGTTGAATTCATGGTTCTTTAGTTGCTATGAATGTAAGCGACAACATGTCCTCACTGCATCAACATAGTGCCCTGCTCTTTCTCGAAACATCATCGAAACCATGAAGTCCAAGGTACTAGACAGAAGGGTGAGAATGGGCGTGGAGGTCAATTGCTCCAGGAGCGTAGGGAAGCTCAACTCGTGTTTGTCACTCCATACAAATGGCCTATCCTTATGCATCAACCAAGTGAGGGGTAGGGCCAACTGAGAGAACCCTTTGACAAATATCTTGTAGTATATAGCAAGAGCAAGGAAACTACAGACCTCAATAATAGTCTTGGGATGTTCCCAGGACACCACTTACTTTATCTTGGCGGGATAATGAATCGCCTGAGTGGGTATATTAATCGGTCCTCGTTATAGAACAACACTTAGCCAATTAATCATAACCGAGAAAAGATCTCTGTGAGGAGTATCTTGGCTTAAATTTATATCCCAGCCAAGTCTGGGGTCTAATACAGGGAGGCAAAATAATAATTTTGGGTTTATTCAGAACACTTAGGTCTACCTTTCCAATGCGGATTTTTTTGTATTTTTTTGTATGCAAAATAAATGCGAGTGCCAAATGATGTTGAATAAAGTTAATTAGTATTCACACAACTTCGACAAATTAAGTTTACTGTGAAATCGATCTAATGCAACCAAATTATATTTCTCCTAAAAACCTAATCTAGTGGTGATTGCAAACCACATTTTTTTTGAATTTTAAGGGTTAAAATGCAACAATGAAAAATGTACACTTTTTATGGGTTTTCACACAATTTTTAACACAAACAAATGCAAAAATTATAAACATTTTAGTGAAACTTATGCATGATTAAATGATAATTTTTTGGAAAATTTTTGAGAATATATGATTTTTTATGATTTTTTCTAATGAAAACAAAATGATTGTGAGTATTTAATTCCTAATAAATCCACATTAATCAATTTATCAAAATATATGCAATCTAGGAGAGTCGGAATTTTGCTAAAATAATGTTTTTGGATTTAATTAAAAATCAACTACCAAAATCAATCATCAATTTATTGAAGACATATAAAATATCCATTTTAGATGAAATTTGGAAAGTATTTAAATCACATTTCAAAGCATCATGTTTGATTTTTGCATAATTTTTAAAGCATCTGTTAACTAAATATGAATTTAAGACCTCACAGTGGGTAAAATAAGTAATTTTTACACTAATAAAAACTTTTCATTAATTATCCAAATCTCATAAAAATACAAATAAATAGGCAAATGATAGAATTAGTTGCTCAACAACATGATATTTTTCATTAAAAGAATTATCCTAAAAAGATTTTCAAATTAACGCATGAACATAGGGGTATCCATGTAATTTTAGAAAACAAAACTTAAAACAAACTATGAACAAAGGCATTTTTACAAATAAAGGAAAATCATAAAATAAAAATGCATTTTTTACAAAATAAAAAATGAAAGAGGGGACCTTCTTCTTCGTGTTTACAAGCGGTCAGGGATGGAAGGAAGGTACAGTTGATGGGGGACACGTGATCGGCAATGGCAGGAGGGTGGTCGTGCGCGGGCATTGGGAGTCAACGATCGAGGGGTAAATGGTGGCAGGATGGAGGTGGCGGGTGCCGCATGCGGATGTGGACGCTAGTGGCTGGAGCTTGGGCGCATTGGAGGGTCATGTGGGTGGAGGGAGCCGACATTGCTGAGACATGGAGGTGCACGTGCGAGGAGGAAGCTGGAGCTAGGGTGCTGCATGTGGGAGGAAGGTGGTGGCATGACGAGGAGGTCGAAGCTTGGGGAAGCGCATGTGGGAGGGCCACGAGCGGAGGGTATGTGCAAGGAGTCGTGGGCGGTGCAGGCGCAAGGATCAAGGGCCTGTATAATTGAAGAAATGGCATAGGTCCTGCGGACAGAGGGGGTGCGGTGTTGCGATAGCATGATGGAGGGACGACCACGCTGCTACGATCGTGTGAGGAGGTATGGCAGCAGGTGGTTGAGCGGCCATTCGGGGTCATGTGCTGCTACTAGATTTTTTTATTTATTATTATTTTTTGATTTTTTTTGATTTTTTAAAATGGAATATAAATGAAGATGAGAATGAAGGGGAGGTGATGTGATGAATGATGATGATGGAGAGGGATGGCGTGGTTTGGATGTGGTATTAAAAAAATGAATATGACCAAGACAAAAAAGATGTTAGATAATATAAAATAACGAGGGGAATGAGGATGGGAAACTTACTTGAATTTTTGTTGGCGGAGTAGCTGCATTGAACTCCTGTCATGGCCTCGAGCATGTGAAGGATCATGAGAGGTTGAGTAACGATCTGGAGGAAACTGTGAAGTGAAGCTTTGCAGATCTCGCCAATGGTTGAAGAAGGTCGGAGACTTGTCGTCGCTCAATGTCGAAGGTGGAGCTGTCACCTCGGAGCTTCGACATGGGTGGAATTCTCTCCTTTCTTGTTAAAGAATTGACAGATGTGGTGTTTGATGATGGGGCTGATTGTGATGTGGTGGAAATGAATGAAGATGAACAAGGCACAAAAAAATAAATAGACATTAGATAAACAAATGAGAATTTACCTGTGGTTCGTCGGATTTGGGAGCAGCTATGCTGGACTCTTGTCATGGCCTCGAGCATGTAGCGGAGCATGCGAGGCTGCGCAGTGACCTGGAGGAAACTGCGACACAAAGTTGAGCTCTATGGATCTCGCCATGGCCAAAGAAGTCCAGAGACTCATTATCGCTAAACGCCGAAGGTGGAGCAGTCACCTCGGAGCTTCAGCGGGGATGGAGTTCTCTCCTCTCTTGTTTAGGGAATTGGCGGATCTGGAAAAATGAGGATGAAGAGAAGAATATAAAGAGAAAGGAGATAGAGGTTAAAAAAGTTGTGGAAGAAATGATGTTGAATGGGAGGTTAGATAAAGACTTGGTGGTTAATGGAAGAAAATGGAAGTTAGTGTACAACGATAAAAGCAAAGCCTTTTCCCACAACTAAGTAGGGTCAGCTACATGGATTATTCAACATGGAAGTTAGTGTAGAGAAAGAAAAATAACTAAAAGAAAAATTAAAAAATAAGTTAGACTACTAAAAAGAAAAAGATAAAATAAAAGAAAATGTGAAAATTGCAAACAAAATAAAGAAGAAAAACAAGGAACAAAAGACCATATATATATACTATTTTTTACTTTTCTAATTTTAGTTTTTTAGAATTTTTAATAAAATATATTTACAAAATAAAAAATAAATACTAGAAATAAATAAAACAAAAAATGATTTTTTGGATTTTTTAGTAATTAAGAAATGTAAATTAAAAAATTAGAATAGAAAAATATGTACACTATATACAAAGTCACTTGCCTTATTTTCAAAGACAATTTTTTTGAGATTTTTTAAATTATTTCATTTACTAAAATATAAAATAATAAAATAATAGAAAAAGAAATGAATCGAAAAGGGTTATGTTTGTATAGAAAAATCAAAGTCACATATGTTGCATTATGTAAAATACACAACGAGTCTCAAAACTCAAATTTTGCAAACGAAGTCTGATTTTAATGAAACTACTTTCATTGGATAGATAATTTTCTAACTTGAAGTTTAAAAGTGAGTCTGGTGAATTTGGAGTTCATACATAGTGGAAATTTGGTAGGGAAGTTGAACTTTACGACTTTTTCTCTTTGCGGTCTAGGAGTATTTATTTATGGTGAAATTTATTTTATTTTTATGTATCTTTATATAGATTTTTATAAAAAATTTAGAGAAAGAATTAGCCAAAAAGGAGTTCAAATGAAATTATAAAAAATACATGAAATTTGGCTATTTACAAATGACAAACTCCTTTATTTTATGGATTTTTATTATTATTTTTTTATATAATATAATATATAATAAATAATGTATTTTATTTACAAGAGTTAATTTATTAATTTATTGATTTTATGGACATTTATTTGAGATTTTACTCAGGGGTTTTGCTAAGACCAATATATTTAGATGATGAATCGTGGATTCATCACGAAGTCAACTAACACCCCTGCCCCTGAAACCACATGGACTAGGAATGCCACCTTAGAAAGCTAGGACTCACACTTGTCGTATATGGTATACGACTGATGCTCTTAGAGTGTCTCGAGCAAAATGCGAAGATGAGGCTCATGCTCGTACTCATCATAGGAGTATACTAGAACACTATCAATGAATACGATCATGAACCTATTCTAGTATGGACAGAAGACTTGGTTCATCAAATCCATGAATACAATATGTGCATTCCTAAGTCTAAAGGGCATCACCATGAACTCGTAGTGATCATATCTAGTACAAAACACAGACTTCATCGCATCTGCATCATTTATCTTCAAATGATGGTATCCAGATTGCATATCGATCTTGGAGAACACCGATGCTCCCTATAGCTGATCGAACAGATCATCAATCCGCGGGAGAGGATAACTATTACTGATTAGTCGCTTGTTCAATTTTCAGTAGCCTATGTTTAGCCCCAAAGATCCATCCTTATTCTTTACGAAGAGGACTGGTGCTCCCCCTGGTGATGTACTAAGGGATATGAATCCCTTCTCCAACAACTCCTATTACTACACTTTGAGATTCATGAATTCAGTAGGTGCCAACTGATGAACCCACGATTCATCATCACAATATCTTGACCTTATCAAAATCCCTGAGTAAATTCTCAAATTAATATATATAAAATAAATAAATTAATAAAAAAACTCTTGTAAATAAAACACATTAATTATTGTATATTAGATTGTACAAAATAATTTAACAATAAAAAGCCACAGAAAAATAAAGGATTTTTTTACCTGTAAATAGCCCAAAACATCACCTATTTTTAATAATTTCATATCAACTCCTCTTTGGATAATTCTTTCTCTAACCTGTTCATAAAAATGTATACAAAAATACAAAAATAAAAAACAAATTTTAGCTCAAATAAATGCTCCTAGATCCTAAAGGGAAAAAACCTAAAGACCAACTTCCAAGCCAAATTCCCGCATCGTATGAACTCCAAATTCACTAAACTCACTTTTAAAGTTCAACTTAGAAAATTATCTATCCAACGGAAGTGGTTTCATTAAATCAGAGCTCATTTGCAAAAGTTGAGTTTTGGGACCTAGACGTACATTGTATATTATGTATATATTCATTCTTCCTTCATTTTTTATTTTATCTTTCCGAATTACTAAAAATACAAAAAAATCATGGTTGTTTGTATTTTGATTGTAGTAATTTATTGTATTTTTTCTGTTGTAAATATCTCTTATTAAAAAAACATATTAGAAAAGCAAACAAAAAATGTACATGTTGTATGTATTCCCTTGTAAATTATCCACTATTTTTTCCTTCTTTATATTTTTATTGTATTTAAAGT
Source organism: Ottelia alismoides (assembly GCA_037367405.1). NCBI lineage: Eukaryota > Viridiplantae > Streptophyta > Magnoliopsida > Alismatales > Hydrocharitaceae > Ottelia > Ottelia alismoides. The sequence continues at coordinate 919,229 of JAZKJV010009975.1, forward strand.
AGCCTATTTTATTTCATTTTATTTTCTTTTATTTTTTATTCTCTACAATAATCACCATTCAACTTCATTCTACCACCAACCTCCATTCAACCCCACCACTTTTTAAACCTCCCATTCAACTCTATTAATAATATAACCTCCAACCACTTTAATAACCTTTCATTTCATCCTCTTTATATACATCCCATACTCCTCAATTTGCACTTGATCCATCTTTATGTGTGGAGAGCCTAGTTCCCAGAGTTGAATCGATGACAGCGACGCAACTGCGGTCGAGCGACGTCAGCCCTCTCTCCGGTGAGATCCGTTGGCTTTTCGGCCAACTTTGTAGTCACATCCGTGCGTTGCTCGAGCTCATCGCTTGCCGGCAACTTGAGTGAAAACCGTGGTCTCGTGAGCACATCATAGGCGATCGTCTCCATTGTAGGTAATTTTTCTTCTCATTTTATCATTTTGTTATTTTTGCAATTTTTTTAGCACATCAAATTCACCATCCAAAATCCTTCATTTATTTATATCTTTATCACATCACCACCATCATCACATCCCTTTTTTTTATTTTGTTCTTTTCCTTTTGTTTTAAGAAAATTAAAAAAATAAAAATAATAAAATAAAAAATTGTTCAATTCCAGCAACATCAAAAAAAAAATAAAAAAAAATAAAAAAGACAACAGGAGCGGCTCGGCCGTCGCCCCCACCTTCAACGCCGGCCGCCCCTCTCTCACTCGTGCCACAGCCGTCGCCTCAGCGACGCTTCCCTGTCCTCTCGGCCAACCGTGCGGCACCACCACCCCTCTATCGCCGGCGCTCGCGCCCCACAACCGTAGCCAGTCGACCTCCTACCTCCTGCGGCCATTCCGCCTCCTACCGGTCACCATCTCTGTTCGCGGCTACGCACGAGCCACCGGCCCTCCAAGCCACCACCGTGTGCCGCCCTTTCCTTCGCCCCACGCCTCACCGCCCCCCCTCGCGGCCTCACACGGCCGTGCCGCCGCACTCCCCCTTGTCGGGTTCCACCTGCGAACCAAGGAAGAAGAATGGTCATTTATTTTTCTTTACTTTTTTTAATGTAAAAATTGCATAAATTTCTTGTATAGTTTCAGTAATTGTAAAATGGTCCCTGTATATGTTTTTGTTGTAAATATTGTTTTTGAATTTACAAAGACAACCCTATGTTCGCATTTTAATTTGGACATCAATCTTACATAGTTTTATTCAATGAAAAATGTCATTATGTTGAGCAACTAATTGTCTAAATTCTGAATATTTATTTATATTTTTACGATCTTTGGGTAATTAATTAAAAATGTTTAACTGAAATATTGCATATTTTACTCATTCTGTGCTCTTAAATTGATATCTAACTCATGGTTCCTCTAACAATTCTTGAAAATTTAGACATGATGCCTTGAAATGTGACTGAAATACTTTCCAAAATTCATCCAAAATGAAGTTGTCTTGTGCCAAAAAAAAATTATAAAGTTATCTGACTATTTGATTTTTAATTCAATCCACATACATCGTTTTCACAAAATTTCAAGTCTTCTGGATGCCATATGAAAATACCTATTTGGGATAATTCGCTCTCTATCTAATTTGATATTGTGGATCAATTAGGAATTAATTACTTACTTTCACTCTGTTTTTACTAAAAAATCAATAAAAAATTCATATTTTGTCAAAAAATTCCTAAAACATTACTGTAGTCTCATTTCATCATGTTTTTATTCCCGTAAATTTTTCATAATTTTTGCTTACTGTTTAAGTGAAAAATTGAAAAATACCCATAAAAAGTGTGCATTTTTAATTGTTGCATGTTAAACCATATAATTTCAAAAAAAAGTGTCTTGCATTCATCCCTGGATTAATATTCTAGGAAAAATATAACTTGGCTAAATTGGACTTATTTTCTATTCAAAGTAATTTGGCTAAGTTGTATGCTTTCTTAGTGTATTAATTCAGTCATATTTGCATTTGCATTTGTTTTTTGCATTAAAAATATAAAAAAACTACATTGGAAATCTACATCTAAAGTTTCAAATTAACCTGAAGTTATTCCTTTGCCTCCCTGTGTTCGACCCCGGACTTGCCCGGGATATAAATTAAGCCGAGACACTCTTCACGAAGATCTTCTCTCGATTCTGATTGATCCGCTAAGTACACGTATTATGACGAGCCCAAATGAAAAATCGTATTCAACGGACTTGTCAGATGGCGTCATTGCCGGGGAGGCAAATGGCTTAGGGATTAGTTTAAAATTTGGCATTTAGATTTTCATTTACTCGTGTAGTCTGACCCCCTAGCCACTTTGTAATTAATCCATTTTCTGTCATTTTTTTCTACATATTTCTGTATATATTTTGTTTTTTTTCTCTCTAACAAAAATTTTATTTTTCTTGCGAGGGCCCGGTGGACGTGGATTGCATCGGAGGTCGACGGACGTGATGCGCGCCGACTGCTGAAGAGAAAGAGTTAGGAGAATTACTTTATTTTGAGAGAGTTTTGTAAATTGTTGTAATTATTTAGGTAACTTGTTCATTTATAGCAGCTCTTGTTTGAGAGCTCGCACTTGTAAAAAGACTTGGACATTATTTGTGGTGTGTCGAGACCTGTTTCACTCTCCGGTGAGGGTGGGTCTCGACTTGAGTGGCGAAATTAAGGATTAGGCACACGGTAGTTTAGAATCAAATTTGTTTGTGCCCATCGTAATTTAGACCACACATATCTTAGAAGATTCACATATCTTATAAGATTTATGATGAGACACGCATAGACACGTACTACTTAGCTCAAATCAAATCATTTCTTTTCCGCTAATAGTACATTGTTTAGGTGTGGTTTTCTCGATCTGCATACATTTAGTGTAATATTTACAAATTCAGTTTTGCATAATGCATGGAGAGTGTTGGGATTCACTGTAAGTATACCTTCTTCTGAGCATGCATCATAGTTTCTTGTTTGCATTCTGATTTTCGATTTCCCTCTTGTTTTACAACTTAAGGTCAAAAAGGAAATTGGGACTGAATGGCAGACGTGCTTTTATGTTCAGATTAAATTTCAAGTGATAACCTAACTCTAAAATTGAAACTGAATTGAGTAGGTCGATTAAAGAAAAAAGGAATAAAAAGAACCCTTGTTCTCGGGTGCATAAAACCCTCATTGTTTGTTTTACTTGCAAGTGAGAGAGAGACGACCCTAGGATAGAGACAAGCCAAGATTTCTTACTTACTACTGGTTCTTTATTTTTAGGTGATTAGCTACTTTTCAGTGAGGAATACGGGTAGACGTATTTATACGGTCCGGACTTCCTTAGCAAAGTGGGAGGTTTAGAGGGTGCTTTAGTCCTCAAGGAATGGGCTCCGGCCTGTACTTACTCGTATACTGGCTGAAAGTAGGTCAAACTAGTTGTAAGAACCGGGCTAGTCTGTAGGAAAATACGGGCACCTAACAGCTCGTTAATCTTTCCAAGATTGTATTTATCACAAACTAAAATTGACAAGATAATTCAGCCAAACTCTTGCGGCCATCACGTGTTGAGTTGGTGAAATTGAGGGTTTGAATTCCGTTTGTACTGTGTGAGTTTACTCCGCACATTTACATGCATTGTAGAACTAGCGCCTCATTGAATATCATGTTTTAATCAGTTATTTTAACATCAAAGATGACCGATTGGGGGGATATTTATTCGGACTTTATGAATCTCTCGTTGAACCCTCCAAGAATTATGTCTTCACAGGTCCATGCACAACTTGGACTAACCTGGACTCATGACCCTCTTGAGCCCAGGATCACACACTTTCGGGATGGTTACTCTCAAACCATTCCCTTTCTCTCTTCCCACCTCACCGAGGAAGACCTTCGCCTCGATGAGAATATCCTAATTCATAAATCCTCTTATAATCAAGAACACATTGCTGATTCAGGCCATAAAGAAGTTTCAACGAAAATGCCTCCAAAGAAGAAAGATGAGGAAGAAGAGAATCATGAAGACTCGATGAGAATGATAGTAGCCAGATTAGCCGCATCTGAGCAGCAACACATAGGACAGTTAAATGTTGGGGTCGAACCACCAATGGATGCGGTGTATAACCCCGGACAATATCAAATTTGGAACTACTTGAGTCTGGCCGAACCCACTGTAGATTTTGAATTAAAGCCGCATTTTCTGAACATGCTGCCACACTTTGATGGGAATGCTTCTGAGGAGCAATATGCATCCCTAAGAGACTTTGATCTCATCTGTGTTAACCTCAAACATAATAATGTTAGCCAGTATTATATTAGGCTCAAAGCCGGTCCATTTGCCTTGGGTGGCAAAGCCGACTACTGGGTAAAGAACTTGGGAGTTATAGTCACTACTTATGCCCAGTTCAAGGATCTATTTCTGAAGAAGTTCTACCTGTTGAGTAGAACTAACATGATGAGGATGCGAATTACGAGTTTTTCGTAATTACCCCTTTAAGCCTTCTGTGATGCTTGGGAAAGATTCAAGGACATCCTGCAGAAGTGTCCCTGTCATGGACTAGATGACAATATCTTGGCCTAGTCGTTCTTCACTGGTCTTAACCCTGAGATGTAGGATTTAGTAAGCGCTGCCTATGGAGGCAGCTATACATCACGAGGAGCTGATACCGTCTGGAGGGTATTCGAGCAGATGGCTGAAACTAGCCGCTCACAGATGGCCAGCAGGGCCTATACACCATCCCCTAGTTCACTCTCATTTGGATGGAGAAAATCAGTTGTAGTTGATCTCTCTCAGGACGTGATCCCTAGCATGGGACTCCTTGCAGACAAGATCACTGTAGTCGAGAGGATTGACAAGAGAATTGATGAATTGGACCAGAGCGTCTCCAAGATTCCAAAACAAATGGAGGAGTTGACTGATAGGGTATCTAAGATAAAGATATCTATCGTGACTACACCCTCTGCTCCCGTATATCGAGTTCACCATAATCAGGAGTAGTTAGTGTCAGGGCAACCCCAGCCGTGGGAGCAGGACCAATCCTACACCCATTGTTTCTAGCAGCCACCTCCATTAGCAGAGACAGTTTAGGTTGAGCCTCCACCGGTTTGGGAGGTGAATGGAGTATGGTATACTCAGGACCTTGCCAGGCAGGGAAGTACGGAAGACCGACAAACCTATCAGCGTCCCCCGACCTTTTACAACATCGCATTCACCTCCGCACCACCTCCTTCACAGCATAGCCCTAGATTCCAGCCACCCCAGCAGCAGCAGCATTACCAGTAGTATGGCCGACAGGGCCATTACCAGGCAGGCCAGCAAGGCCCGCAACCCCAACAGCAGCCGTAGACAGTACCATGTACAGCAGGGCCAGTCTTCCCATTCTTCTTCCCAGTCTTATCCACTTCCTTGATTGTCTAGTCCCGTGGATATTCTACAGCAGATACTCGACGAGCTCCGTTCCTATAGGAACGAAATTCACGACTTACGGGTTGATGTCAACCGCCTGTCCATATGGTGAGACGAGCAGACTGCACCCTCTACCTCTATCCCAGCCCAAGTTTAGGCTAACCCCAATAGCCTGAACCAATCTAGTTCTCAGTAGCACTTTAGTCAGGTATACTATTCAGCATCTCCTACATCTGAACATGAGATTCTTTAGTATGATGAGGCTAACCACATGTCACTCAGGAGCGAAAAGACCATGACCGTACCTGACTGGGCAAGGGACATGAGGAGGGGCATCTCTGGAGTACTACCTGAGGAGTCTTCATAGGATGAGGAGGACAGGCATCATATTTCGGAGCCCCATCAGCACCATTCGAGGATTTCTACTCAAGGAGCCGAGAGGAGGAGGAGAGCATGTATGCAGCATCGACAACATGGATACTCTTTTGATTCTACGGAGGACCTTGCATCTTCGGCTGTGGCAGATACCACTCCAGCTTCTATTCCACAACCTTTAGTAGATAGTCTTGATTTCGATCCCATGTTGCATCAAAAAGATTCATGTATGAAGAACTCTGTTACCGTTAATGCAAAGAATGATCTTTCAGATCATGATTTAGACTCTTCATCCTCCATTTCTCTAGCTTCAATCCATTTCCCCCGTGCTCTTACGGCAGGAAAGCACATAAAAAAGATTCAGAAAGATGACCCGATATGGCACGGTTTTGTAAAGAGAACATCACTGTAAATGTGCCATTTGATGAATATGTGGCTAACCATCCTGCATTCCAAAAATACCTTAAGGTAAGATGCAAACCAACAAGGGTTAGCAGGAAGAAAGATAATCGAAATATAAAGACATACGTCTTATCAGTAGCCACAACCTATTGTCTCAAGAATCAGACTTTACCAAGGAAAAAGAGAGACATGGGTGCTCACTATGTGGAGAGCCGTATTGACGACATTGTGTTTGCCCGCACACTCTTGGATAACGGTTCTTCGATTAACTTACTTCCCTTAGCATTATATCAGAAATTGGAGTTGGGACCACTTCACAAATCTAGAGCTTTACTCCAATTCGCAGATCATTCAGTGAAGAGATCTAAGGGAGAAGTGAAGAACATAGTTATCTTGATTGAGGGGCAGAACTATCAGGTTGACTTCATAGTCTTGGACTTGGAGACCCCCAATCATTGGAGAGAATCTCATATTATTCTCGGGCAGCCCTTTCTTAGGATCGCAGGTGCAACTTTCGATTATGGTACGGGAATGATGAAGTTCTGTTCTCCAGGTGGAAAAGTGAACCTTAAGATGAAGCAAACCAAGTGTCAGTGACCTGATTCAGAGAGTAGCATAGAGTACTCATCTTCAGAGCCAGATTGCAGAATGATTAGCATAGTTGGGATTTGGGGAGAGATTCCTTTAGGACAGAGCGAGTCCCTTTCATCTGGAAAGGGTATAGTGGATGATGCAGTTTTCCAGGTGTTGTATGATCTTTGAGAGATGCATATACCTATCCCCATGATGACACAAAGATCCATCTGGATTTGTCAGTTCCATCCCCTTCGAAACGATCATGGGACATAGATGACGAGTCGGGCACGGCTTTGGCTGAACTACCGCGTTTCTCTGGCGATCCGACTCTCCATACTTCTGAGTTGGTGGCGAGTACTACATAGCTTAGCCCACCTTCATGCAACACGGAACTAGATTTAGATTCAGTTCAGCCAGATCTTCTTGATGATGCCACATTGCCAGAACTGAAATCACTACCTCCTATACTCAAGTACTCCTTTCTTGTGGGACCCAAAGAGAGATATCATGTCATCACTAGCTCAGAATTGACTTTAAAACATGAGTCTAGGTTGATAGAAGTTTTAGAGAGGAACCACAAAGCAATAGGATGGACAATGTCAGATCTCATGGGCATCAACCCCGCTCTCTGCTCGCACCACATTTTTACTGAGGATAATGTGAGACCTTCCTGTGAGTTCCAAAGGAGACTTAATCCCAATATACGGGAATTAGTGAAGAAAGAAATTAAGAAATGGTGTAAGGCAGTGTTCATATACCCTATTTCTGACTCCAAGTGGTGGACCCACTTCATGTTGTCCCGAAGAAGTCGGGAATTCAGATGGTCACCAACAAGGAGGGGGTAGAGATCGTGACAAGAGTACCTACGTCGTGGCGTATCTGCGTTGACTACGTGCGCCTGAATGCTGTGACCAAGAAAGATCACATTCCCTTGCCTTTTATTGACCAAATCTTGGAGAGACTCGCAGGGAAAGAGTTCTTCTGTTTTCTTGATGGGTACTCAAGCTAGAACCAGGTGGCCATAGCCCCTGAGGAGCAGGAAAAGACCACATTCACATGTCCATTCGGTACTTATGTTTTCAGGCGCATGCCATTCAGGCTCTGTAATGCCCCTGGCACATTTCAGTAGTGCATGATAGCCATATTTGCTGAGATGGTGGGAGATTTCCTGGAAGTGTTCATGGATGACTTCTCAGTCCATGGTGATTCTTTTGATACATGTTTAGCACACTTGGACCGAGTCCACACGAGGTGTAGAGAGGTGAATCTGGTACTCTCATTGGAGAAGAGTCGCTTTATGGTGATGGAGGGTATCGTGTTGGGGCATGTCATCTCCAAAAGGGGAATGGAGGTTGACCCTGCCAAGGTGGAGGTGATCAAGAAACTCGATCCACCTACTAACGTGAAGTCAGTGTGGTCATTCTTAGGGCTTGTTGGATTCTATAGAAGATTCATTCAGGATTTTTCAAAGATCACCCGCCCACTGACTGAGCTCTTAGGGAAAGACACAGAGTTCGTTGTAGATCACAGGTGTCTAGAGGCCTTTGAGATCTTGAAGAGGAAGATTTGTGCCTCGCCTATCCTACAAGCTCATGACTGGTCTCTCCCCTTTGAGATCATGACCGATGCCTCAGATTTCGTTATAGGAGCTGTGTTAGGACAACGACGAGAGGGGATCCCATTTGCGATTCATTACACAAGCAAAGTATTAGATCCTACATTGAAGAATTATAAAGTGACTGAAAAGGAAATGCTCGTTGTAGTATGGGCCCTCGAGAAGTTCAGATCATATATTTTGGGCTCTAAGGTGACAATATATACTGATCATACAACCATTCGACACTTAATGGAAAAGAAGGAGGTGAAGGCGTGTCTTCTTACGTGGTTTTTACTCCTCCAGGAATTTAATTTGGAGATAAAAGATAAACCTAGAGTGAAGAATGTTGTGGCTGATCACCTTTCTCGGATTGAACTTAAGGACTCTTCGGATTATGAGTGGATTAGAGAGACCTTCCCAGATGAGTCAATTTGTGTTATTGACTCACTTCTGTGGTAGGCCAACATGGTGAACTATCTTGTCTCCGAGCAGGTTCCTCATGGTTGGACTAGGAGTAGCATTGATCGACTGAAGTCGGATTCGAGGAGATACCACTAGGGCGATCCTTTCCTTTTCTTCGAAGGACTAAATTGTGTTTGGAGAAAGTGTATTACTCAGGAGTAATACCAGAGTGTCCTCACATATTGTCATTCACTTGAGGCAGGAGAACACCATTCGGGAAAGAGAACCACTCTCAAAGTACTTCAATGTGGATTGTATCGGCCGACCTTGTTTAAAGATGCTTTTGATTTTGTACGGTCGTGCCCGATTTGTCAAAGGATGGGAGGGATTGGACGGAGAGATGAGATGCCAATGCAACCGATGATTATTTGTGACCTTTTTGATGCATGGGGCATAGATTTTATGGGTCCCTTTCCAAACAGCCAAGGACATGAGTACATATTGTTGGTTGTTGATTATTTATCCAGGTGGGTGGAGGATATCCCAACCCGAACTGCAGACAACAAGACTATTTGTAAGTTTGTGAGACACCATATTATTGCTAGGTTCGGGGTGCCAAAGTTTTGATATCTGATGGGGGTAGCCACTTTGTGAACTGAGATATGGAATCTTTAGCTAAGGACTATGGATTTGAGCATAGAGTTACTAGTCCTTGCCACCCACAGTCCAATGGCAAGACAGAGGTTTCGAACAGAGAGGTGAAGAGTATTTTACAGAAATTGGTTCGTCCAGATAGGAAGAACTTGTCTCAGCTCTTGGACCAAGTTCTGTGGGCCTATATGACAACCTACAAGAAACCATTGGGTACTTCACCATTTAGAATGATCTATGGCAAGCCATGCCATTTGCCCGCTGAATTGATTCATAAATCCGAATGGGAAATTAAGAAGATTAATTGAAGTTGTCACCTTGGGAAGCTTTGTCGAGACTTGACTTGAACGAGCTTGTGGAAATCCGAAACAGGGCATATGACAACAATTTGATTTATAAGGACAAAGTAAAGAGATGGCATTATCAATACATTAGGTGCAAAGACTTTGTCCCTGGACAAAAGGTATGGCTGTTTAATGCAAAGTTGAAGATGTTCCATGGAAAGCTCAAATCTAAATGGACGGGTCCCTTTGTTGTTAAGAAAGTGCACGGGAATGGAAGTGTAGAGATAGCTGATCTCACAGATGGTGCACAATTTCATGTGGTGAATGGACAACTGTTGAAGCATTTTATTGATTTGAAAGAGCAGTTAGTCCAAGTCGAGGTCATCAAGTTCATGCAGAGTGAGCACAGAGATACATCACTCGTCATGAAGATGCAGCATCAAGATTCAGCATCTTGGAAGATTCATTGCCCTTGTACATTCTCCTTTGTTTGTATATTCTCCAGATCACATCGGTTCTCACACTTACTCCTGTCCTATACTTAGGCTGACCAGAGCCTATGTATAGGGGAAACCGATGCCCGCCATGTGTATACTCATCCATTTCTCCTCTTGACCTTGTCCGCCCCATTTTTGCTCCACTTCTACACTTAGGCTGCCCAGAGCCTAAGTATAGGGCGACAGATCGACTTCTATACTTTTTATTATTTTAGTCATCCTACGCTTAGCACGAGCTATGTCTTTTTCTCGCTTCTTATGCTCTGAGGACATAGCACATGCTAAGTATAGGGGGGCATGTATATATTACATATATACTTTACCCATAGCTCGTACTTTCACGTATTTTTGTATATATTATACAATAATTATGGGGTGGGTAAGTAAAAAAAAGTTTTTCAAAAAAATTCTTATTAGCTTTAAAAAATACTTTTTCAAAAAAAATGTCCTTTCTTTTCTACCCATCTTTTTATTTGCTTTTAAAAAAACTTTTTCAAAAAAAATGTCCTTTCTTATCTACCCATCTTTTTCAAAAAAAACTTTTGAAAAAAAAGCAAAACTTTTTCTAAAAAAATTCTTCTTTTCCTTTTTTCAAAAAACTCTCTAAAAAATCACAAAATAAGTTGGTTTAATATTTGACACAATTCACTTTCACACAAGACTAGTTATGTTCAAGAACACTTGGTTTATGAGGTCTTGAGATTTTGAGTTAACTAGCCTTAGTCATTAGGGTCCTTGACTTAATTACTCACATTTCCCTAGTTTGAAAGATTTGTGTGCCATATTGCATGCTTAGTCTCTACATTAAGAATATGATCAGCACCTCACATACACGACTGTAGTTATGATGAGATGAGTTGAAATTTCACTTGAGGAACTGGGATGAGGGATTTGAGTTTGGACTTGATTTGATGATGCTCGAGGATGGGATAAAATAAATGAAGGCTTCATGAAACCTGGGTGTCAGCATCTTTATCCAGTATGAGAACATGGTTCTTGTACTATCTCTTGACATTTACCTATGTGCCAGGGTGTGATAAAATAAAAATGTTGATCAGTGTGTGCCAACTCTTGGTAAAAGTAGTGGAGCTAGCTAAAAATACTACAAAGCAATGAAATGTCAAAGAAAAGCTCTCATTCCACAAAATCAATTATCAAAAGAGCTTCCACCAAAGGCGAGCGCTCCCAACCATTTCAAAACTGACCACTTGGACCACCACTATTAGGACGATGAGTCAGACTTGCACCAAAAAGGGCTCTGCATTGTAAATGCTACAAGTTTGGCTGTAGAAGGTACGATAAATACTCAAAAAAGGCACACCCCGGTGTACTCCCAGGAAAACAAGTGCAGACGACTTCAACTTCTCTTGACGGACGCACTGATCAACACCAAAAATATTTGTTGTGTAATAAGGCACTTGAGAAAATCCTTATTACAATGAGAGGGAAAGAAGAAATGACACAATCCTATGCCCTCCATCAATTGACCTTCCATCTACACTATTAAGTTTGACAACTAAAGAGACGGTGGATTGGATGCAAGAAACAGTTTATTCCCTAGTGTTGAGGATCAGTTTCTTGGGAGAGTCTCTTGGATTGGAACCATGGGTGACATTGTGACTATACTCTTGTAACTGCAGTCAACACTTAATGTCATATCCCTACTATATATGTATACAAAGAGAGTCTGATGATTAGGGAAATTGGACACCTTTTGACTAGAGCTTGGTTCATCTTAGAAATTTAGGATCTCTAAAATCGAGAGTTCTCGAACAAATCAAGTATTGTATTCACATGCACAGTCAGGGGTTAACCCAACTTATTCATTCTTTATTTGCTCGAGGACTAGCAAAGTTTAAGTTTAGGGGGTGATGAATCCACGATTCATCATCACGATATCTAGATCTTAGCAAAATACCTGAGTAAATTCTCAAATAAATGTATATAAAATAAATAAATTAACAAAAACACTCTTATAAATAAAACACATTAATTATTGTATATTAGAATGTACAAAATAATTTAAAAATAAAAAGCCGCAAAAAAATAAAGGAGTTTTTTACCTGTAAATAGCCTAAAACTTCACCTATTTTTAATAATTTCATATCAACTCTTTTTTGGCTAATTCTTTCTCTAACCTGTTCAAAAATGTATATAAAAATACAAAAATACAGAACATATTTTAGCTTAAATAAATGTTCCTAGATCCCAAACGGAAAAAGCCGTAAAGACCAACTTCCAAGCCAAAATTCCAATCCATATGAACTCCAAATTCACCAAACTCACTTTTAAAGTTCAAGTTAGTAAATTATCTATCCATTGGAAGTGGTTTCATTAAAATCGGAGCTCATTTGCAAAGGTTGGGTTTTGGGACCTAGACGTACATTGTATATTATGTATAAATTCATTCTTTATTCATCTTTTATTTTATCTTTCCTAATTACTAAAAATAAAAACAATCATGGATGTTACTTATTTTGATTGTAGTATTTTATTGTATTTTTTCCGTTGTAAATATCTCTTATTAAAAGATAAAAAAATATATTAGAAAATCAAACAAAAAAATGTACATGTTGTATGTATTCCTTTGTAAATTCTCCACTATTTTTTCCTTCTTTATATTTTTGTTGTATTTAAAGTAGCCTACTTTATTTCATTTTATTTTCCTTTATTTTTTATTCTCTACAATAACCACCATTCAACTTCATTCTACCACCAACCTCCATTCAACCCCACCATTTTTAAACCACCCATTCAACTCCATTAATAATATAACCTCCCACTACTTTAATAACCTCTCATTTCATCCTCTTTATATACATCCCATCCTCCTTAATTTGCACTTGATCCATATTTATGTGAGGAGAGCCTAGTTCCCAGAGTTGAATCGGTGACAGCGATACAACCGTGGTCGAGCGACGACAACCCTCTCTCCGGTGAGATCTGTTGGCTTTTAGGCCAACATCGCAGCCACATCCGTGCATTGCCCGAGCTCAACGCTTGCCGGAGATTTGAGCGAAGATCGTGCTCTCGTGAGCACATCGTAGGCGATCGTCTCCATTGTAGGTAATTTTTCTTCTCATTTTATCATTTTATTATTTTTGCAACTTTTCGGCACATCAAATTCACCACCCAAAATCCTTCATTTGTTTATATCTTTATCACATCACCACCATCATCACTTCCCTTTTTTTATTTTCTTCTTTTCCTTTTGTTTTAAGAAAAGTAAAAAAACTAAAAAAATTAAAATAAAAAAATTGTTCAATTCGAGCAACAACAAAAAATTTAAAAAAATTAAATAAAAGACAACAGGAGCGGCTCGGCCGCCCCCCACCTTCAACGCCGGCCGCACCTCTCTCACCCACGCCACAGCCGCTGCCCCAATGACGCTTCCCTGTACACTCCGCCAACCGTGCGGCACCGCTGCCCCTCTACTGCCGGCGCTCACGGCCCATAACCGCAGCCAGTCGGCCTCCCGCCTCCTACGGCCATTCCGCCTCCTACGGCCATTCCGCCTGCCATCGGTCACCATCTCCGTCCGCGGCTACGCACGAGCCGTCGACCCTCCAAGACACCGACGTGCGCCGCTCTCTCCTTCGCCCCGTGCCTCACCGCCCCCTCCTTGCGGCTGCGCCGCCGACGCCACCGCACTCCCCCATTGTTGGGTTCCACCTGCGAACCAAGGAAGAAGAAATGTCATTTATTTTTCTTTATTTTTTTTGTAAAAATTGCATAAATTTCTTGTGTAGTTTCAGTAATTGCAAAATGGTCCCTGTATATGTTTTTGTTGTAAATATTGTTTTCTGAATTTGCAAAGACAACCCTATGTTCGTATTTTAATTTCGACATCAATCTTACATCGTTTTATTCAATGAAAATGTCATTGTGTTGAGCAACTAATTGCCTACATTCTGAATATTTATTTATATTTTTATGATCTTTGGGTAATTAATTAAAAATGATTAACTGAAATATTGCATATTTTACCCATTCTGTGCTCTTAAATTGATATCTAACTCTCAGTTGGTCTAAAAATTCTCAAAAAATTAGACATGATGCCTTGAAATGTGATTGAATACTGTTCAAATTTCAACCAAAGTAAAGTTTTCTTGTGCCCAAAATAAATTATAGAGTGACCTGATTATTTGATTTTTAATTAAATCCACATACATCTTTTTCACAAAATTTCAAGTCTCCTGGATGGCATATGAAAATACCTATTTGAGATAATTTGCTCTCTATCTAATTTGATATTGTGGATTAATTAGGAATTAATTCCTCATTGTCACTCTTTTTTTACTAAAAAATCCATAAAAATCATATTTTCTTAAAAAATTCCAAAAAAATTACTGTAGTCTCATTTCATCTTGTTTTTATTCCAGTAAATTTTTTATAATGTTTGCTTCTTGTTTGTGTGAAAAATAGTGAAAATACCCATAAAAAGTGTGCATTTTTAATTGTTGCATTTTAAACCATAAAATTCCAAAAAAAGTGTGTTGCATTCATCCCTGGATTAAGATTCTAGGAAAAATATAACTTGGCTAAATTGGACTTATTTTCTATTGAAAGTAATTTGGCTAAGTTGTATGCTTTCTTAGTGTATTAATTCAGTCGTATTTGCATTTGCATTTTTTTGCATTAATAAGTATAAAAACTGCATTAGAAATCTACATTAATTCAGTAGTATTTGCATTTGCATTTGTTTTTTGCATTTAAAAATATAAAAAACCCGCATTGGAAATCTACATCTAAAGATTCAAATTAACACGAAGTTGTTCCTTTGCCTCCTTGTGTTCAACCCCGGACTTTCCCGGGATATAAATTAAGCCGAGACACTCTTCACGGAGATCTTCTCTCGATTATGATTGATTCTCTAAGTACATGTATTATAACGAGCCCAAATTAAAAATCGTATTCAGCAGACTCGTCACCAACCTGTATGGAGAGATAGAGATTATTTGTGTATCTGGCAATAGCATGATCTAAAACTCAATCTCCCTAACAGGTGGAAGTCCATGTAAGCCATCTGGAAACACATCAGGAAACTCGTTGATATGCGGAATTTCACAAGTTTTTTATTTGATGCAAATAAGATGATCAATTTGAATGCCGCTGCAACCCATAGTTTCCCAAATCAAACAAGTTATTTTAATCCAAAATCAAAGAAATAAAAGAGAGAGATGGAATATTGCTATTTATTAATTACTTGGTATAGCTCCCATGGTCAAACACGAGAAGGCAACTTTTATAAAGCAAGGGTTATTCAATTGAATGAAAACTCAAAAGAAAGAAAAAGGAAACTCAAAGAACATGACTCTTGGATTTTTGTGAATTTTTAAATTTTTAATATTTTTTTATTTTGGAGTTTTTATATTTTTTGTGATTCAAACAACAAAAAAAAAGAAAAGAAAAAACAAATGAAACACACTTTTTCGTATTTTTCAAATATGATAAAAATAACAAGAAAATTTAAATGAAAATATTTTTTTAATTTTACAGATTTTTAATTTTTTTAAAGAATTAAAAAACAATTAAATAAGAAATAAAATAAATAGAAAGTCAAGAACATTTTTTTGGATTTTTAAAATATAAAATAAACACAAAAATACTGGAATCTAATTTTCACAAATAGAAATTTTATTAAGCTTAATATCAAGTTTAGAAATTTTTTATGATTTTATATGAATTTTTTTAATTTTTCATTATTTTTCAATTTAAAGGTTTTTGTTAAAGATTTTCAAATAAATTTTGAGCCTGAGTTAAAAAATCAAAAGAAATATTTATTAATTTTTGATGGATTTTTCAAATTTTTATGAATTTTATAAATCTAGCAGGATAATTTTTTATGGTTTTGAATTTTTAAAACAACAAAAGAAATATTATTGCAAGCAAAAATTATGGAAGATAAAACAAGACAACAATATGTTAACCTAATTTTTATAGAATTTTTAAAGAAATTATGAAATTTATTTCAATAAATATAAGCAGTATAAATTAATCTAGAAAAAAGGTCTCAACTGCAATTATTTAAAGTTTGGAGACTAAATATTAACAAGAAATAAAAATGCAAGGACGATAATGCAAAACTCCCAACGAAAACGAATGAAGCATGTGCTATCATTATCGTAGGAGCATAACTGCAATTACTACAAAACTTCTTCTTTGTTGTTAACATGCAAAAAATTCAGGACAGTTACTGCAAATCTCCACAAAAGTCACATGTAGGATCACCTGCGAGCAATTAACATGGACCAAAACGTAATTAATTATACTATATGTCATGAGTCATAAAAAGTTTCTGAAACGCATCCCACTACCCTTGTTACTTCGAGCAAATTAATGTTCAAATATCGTTCGTTGCAGTCGGATAATGAGAGATGATCCAAAACCACTTTGAATTAATGTCAAGTTAATCACACGTGGCAAATTTATTTTACTTGGCCAAGCCCAAGGTCGAACTCAGGGAGGCAGCTGTCTCTTTAGGTTAATTTTTAGCAAAGTCCAACATTTGTTTTTCAGGGGATAATTTTTTTGGTCTTTTTTCGGTTTTTATGCAAGACACATGCACAATCCAGCCAGTTTACGAGTTAATTCATATAAGTATTTAAATTAAGTCCAAAAATTATGAAACTTGGCCACATGATGAAATGGGATGAAATCAAGGTCCTCTAATTTTTTTAGAATTTTGTGACACTAAATGGATTTACTGTGAATTAAAATTGAATGCAAGGTGTTTTTTACTAAATTAATTTTAGTAAATACCAAATCAATTAATTTCAGATATCAAAATTATCCTAGATAGATCTAAGTGCGAAGAATCTAGAAAAATTAATCAACCTAAATTTCTATGTGAAATGCACCTATTAAAAATCAATTGAGGAAATTACTAAATGATTTATTTAGACCTCGAGATGTGTGCAAATGAGATGACTTTTTGGGCACAATGTAAACCTATGTATCCTCAATCTAATATAAATTTTTAGTGATTTTTGGAATCAAAGAGAAATTACTATCAATTAAAAGGCATAATTGAACAAAATATAACAAAATTGAACCAATTAATTAATAGAAAAATCCATTGATATTACAAAAATATGACAATGTCACATAATGAAGAGGACAACATAAGCTACACAATGCAATTTTTTTAAATTGAAAAATGAATTAAAATGAGTGCCTAAATATACGTGCAAAGACAGGGATATAAATGCAATACTGAAATAAAATGCTCAAAGGAAATATGCTGAGATGGACTTACATGCTATTACCTAGAATGGAGGAGACTTGGTGCAAATCTCCCTTGAGAGCATGCTGTGCACGTGATGGAGAGTAGAGTTCTCTGCATGTGTTGGGTGCATGCAGATGATGCGTCTAGAGTGCGACAAGGCACAACCACGGAGAAGGACGGCTACACGGTTGACGAAGGGCGAGCATCGGTGCGGCCGTGCAGCCTGGCATCCAGGCAGTGGGGTGGTTTGGACGTGGAAGTGCTCTGCGGAGGAAGGAGGGCCGAGGCAGGTGGCTGGTTGTGAACCTCCTCGCGCGGGAGGCGCGGAGGTGGAGAAGGAGGGCCTCGCGCGGCCAGTACTCGCGGCCACACACGGGGACGTCGGGTGAGAAGGAGGCTAGGTCGACGGAGATGAGGGGTGCCGGGCGGGTGGCCGTGCGGCCTTGGCGGCTTTTGCTCAAGAAAGGTGCGTGGCCGGCGATGCTCTGGTCGGTGGAAGCACCTGCAGTGAGCCGCTCAAGCGTGGCAGCGAGGAGTGGAGGAGCTTCGTGGATACGGCGGCCTTCGGCTCCGAGGGGAGATGCGGGAACGACGAAGGAGTGCACATGGGTGCTGTGTGGCGGCCGCGGCTAAAGGGGGAGGTCGTGCAGCTGGCGGTCGCTGGAGGAAGAGCGCGCCCAGGTGGCGGTGGCGCTCGCGGCCACACGCCGGGGGGAATGCGCAACTGGATGGTGGGCGGGGTATGCGGAAACAGAGGAGTTTCCCCTGTTGAACAAGGGACCCTCTCGAATTTGTTTTTTTGTCTAAATTTTTGATTAAATGGTTGACGAAAACTCCTCGAAAAATTAAATAAAAATCATTGTTGCGTTCGCAACATGTGATTTATCCGTTAAAGTGCTCTCTGTTTAGTGATTCGTGGGACGAATAAAGATGGATCGACGAGAGAGAGTGTGGTGTAGAAGAGGAAGAAGCAGAAGGAAGAAGATGGAAATTACCTGGAGTGGTTCCTGTGATGTTGGAGTGTATGCTCCAACTGATCGTCGCTCAAGGGAACGACTGGGCCCGAGCTTCAACAACTCGTAATGGAGCTGCGACAAGGGTTAAGCCCCTTGGATCTCGCCTGAGAAGAAGGTTGGTCATCACTCAACTATAGAACTCCCTAGATGTCACCAAAGGTTGATAGGAGCTCTCCTCTCCGTCACCGTGAAAATGACGTATGGGGATGAAGGAAGGAGGAGAGGAGAATATAAAGAGGAGGAGGAGATTGGAGAAGAGATGGAGAAGGTGGAGTGGGTGGGGTGGTGTCGTTATTTGCTTCACCCTTAAGTCAAGGGAGAGTGGGGAGGAATGGGTAGAGAAGAGGCTTAGCCGTTTATGGATAACCCTCTCATCCAACGGCCCAGGATGAAGGAAGGTGATGGCATAAGTGGGTGAATGAGGAGGCGACACCTGGCAGCTCCAGGAGTTGCCACGTGTCGCTCCCAAAAAAATCCACAACTAAATACAAAGAAAAAACAAAAAGAAATAATAAAACATGTTAAATCAAAATGTAACACGAAAGTTGCTCATCTTGATGAGATCTACAACTTTCATGAAGGGCCAAAAATCAAAGGAAGTGATATGTACAAAAATGTATTTTTGGGTGGTACCTTATAGATATAAAATACCGCATTTTATCTTTTCTAATTGTTTTTGTCATTTTTCAATAAGAGAAAAATAAAAATAAAAATAGAGAAAATATGAGAAGAATATTTACAACTTAGTCTATTTTTTTTTATTTTTAATAACTAATAAAATAAAAGGATAAAATGTAGGGGTAAAACGGTCAATATGTATAATATACAAAAAGGGCCCAAAATCCAAGTTTTGCATACGAGCTCTGATTTTAATGAAATTGGTCTTGTTTCGAAGGTCTCTGAATTTATATTACTTTAAAAGTGAGTAGATCTAATTCAGAGGTTGTATGAGAGAGATATGTGCATTTTAAGGTCTAAGGTCTTCAACTGGGTTTGGGGTTTTATTGGGTAATTTTACAAGTTTGTATTTTTTTGATATTTTTCTTTAATTAGTGTCAGTCATATATACACAATAGAGTTGATTTTATTAGATTGGATTTAGTATAAAATAGATTCAAATAAGGTATTTTATCTAATATACAGTTGAATATTTACAAATAAAATTGGCTTCTTATTTTATGCAAATATGAATGCTAAAATGCAGATATAATGCTTGCGTGCATGAATACTATTTATGCAATATAAGGGAAAATATGCATCTAATTACTCGGGAACAAATCTCTATTTTCAACTTTTAGAGTGATGAATCGCAGATTCATAAACCCCCTATACTTAAACGTTGCTCGTCCCCGAGCAACTAAAATGAAATGCAAGAGTGAAATGATTTTGGGTTCCATACCAAGGTCATGAACAAAAGGTGAAAATGGAGCTTGACTCGACCTTTGGATTAATTGTGTGGCAGGAGCCTTATTGGGATCTGAACTTAAGACCTAACAAACTTCGAGTTCCACCAGTCTTCTATTCACGACGCCTCAACAGTCAGGTCAGAACAAATCCTCAAACGTAAATTTCTGATGACTATGATTCTTACTTAAACTGTGTAAGTGATAAATAGCTCTCCACATCAAAAATGTCTAAGAAGCAGCCTCCTCTAATAATGTAACTCTAATTACCCAGTCCAGTAACTCTTTCCTCGAGGAGCGGGGTATTCCCTTCTAAGTTCAAGTGTGACCAGCTCAAGAGGAGGGGGTAGAGCAAAGAATGGACGGTAGCCAGTGTATCTACCTATCCTGGGATGCCTGACCAGTGTAGCCAAGTCATCCAGCTGTAGACTTCTTGCTAATATACATACTCCGACAGGCAATATTTTTTTCTTTTTTGTCCTGTCTATTTTTTTTCTTCTTGCATTTTTTCCTTTTTTATTTTTTTCTTTTTATTTTATTTTGGAACTATATACAAGGAGCAGCATGTACATCAGGAGTTTTTCCTCTTGAGCCAGTAGACTATCCCTCTTTTGTAGCATTATTGCAACTCACGACATCCCGTCCTCAGACTTCAACACCACCAGATTAGGTTGAGATGCACTACCCTCCCTAGAGGAGGACGGATGTTTCCACCCATGTGCTACTCCAAGCTAAAGGATTCTATCTCCTCTCCACCTCATCAATGAAGAGCTACGTGCATTGTGCTTGTCCAAGTTTGGTCACTGTCTAAAAGAATCATGCGTGTGCATGAGATATTATACTTAGACTAATCAAGATGACATGGGAACATAGACTTGCAGACTCAAAGAATTAAGTCACTTGACCTGAAAAATCTTAACTCCATTTCCTATAAGGTTCCTTTGAAATTAGGTGGATTAAGGTCAAATAAAGTCCATCCTCAACATCTATTCATAACTTGGTTCAGAACCCACCAGCTTTTCACCTTGCATATGCAAGATATGCAGATGAGATGCATATGACATGTTATGAAATGCAAGACTCTTTTTTCTTTCTTTTCTGATGTAGATATGCAAGAGTAAATAAGAAGCCTTTAAGTTTTTCATTTTTTTAATTATTTGGTATACCTCCTATGTTACAACAATTTACAAGAGTATTATACAGCTTATACAAGTATATTTTACAAAAAAAATCTCCAATTTTTACCCAACCGTAATTATTGCGTAATATATACAAAGATATGTGAAAGTACGAGCTATGGGTATAGTATATATGTAATATATACACCCCCCTATACTTAGCGTGTGCTGTGTCCTCAGAGAACGAAACACGATCCAAAAGACATAGCTCGTGCTAAGCATAGGAGAGCAAAAATTACAAAATGTATAGAAGTCGCTTCGCCCCCCTATACTTAGGCTCTGGCTGCCTAAGTGTAGAAGAAGACAAAAATGGGGCGGACGAGGGCAAGAGGGGAAATGGATGAGTATATACAAGGTGGGCATCGGTCTCCCCTATACTTAGGCTTTGGTCAGCCTAAGTATAGGACTGGAGTGAGTATGAGGGCCGATGTGATCTGGAGGATGTACAATGAACAGACTCAGTTGACTCACCCCCCTATACATAGGATCTGATCATCCAAAGTATAGTCCAAGATGGTGATCAATGATGCTGGGATGAGTTACTAGAGTTGCGGGGTGAAAGGACAGATTGTACAGGAATGATGGTATATACAAGTGAGTTGGTATGAATCTTTCAAGATGCTGCCGATGGCTAGAGCTCACTACTGCAAGGTCTCATGCGCGGCTCGACGTGTGTTGGCTGAATCTGTCTCGTGCATGAATACAATCTCCTCAACATGCACTAGCTGCTCATTGGATTCGACGAAGTGCTTCAACAGTTGTCCATTCACTAGGAATGTCGGTGCGTCCTCTACGAGATCAGAGATCTCGACACATCCATTGTCATGCACCGTACGAACGACAAATGGGCCTGTCCACTTGGAAATCAACTTGCCTTGGAAGACTTTCAGCCTTGCATTGAACAACCATACCTTTTGTCCAGGAACAAAGGTCTTTCGTCTGATATATCTATCATGCCAACACTTCACCTTGTCCTTGTACACCAAACTGTTGTCATATGCACAGTTTCTGACTTCCACAAGCTCATTCAGATCCATTTCTCTCTGCTTCTTCCCAAGGTGCGTGTTCCAGTTGACCTTCTTAATTGCCCATTCTGATTTATGCACTAACTTTGTAGGCAAATGGCATGGCTTTCCGAATACAATTCGGAATGGGGAGGTTCCTAATGGTGTCTTGTAAGCTGTCCTATACGCCCATAAGACCTGATCCAATATCTGAGACCAGTCCTTCCTATCTGGGCGGATAAGCTTTTGCAATATAGTCGTCACCTCTCGATTCGACACCTCAGCCATACCATTAGTCTGTGGGTGGTAAGGGCTAGCGACATGGTGTTCGATGCCGTAGCTCTTCAGAAGTTTCTTCACATCTCGATTTACAAAGTGGCTACCCCCATATGATATCATCATTTTTGGAATCCCGAACCTAGAGATTATGTGCTCTCGATGAATTTACGGATAGTCCTGCTGTCTACGACTCGGGTCGGGATAGCCTCCACCCTCCTTGACTGGTAGTCTACCGCAAGAAGGATGTACTCGCATCCGTGGCTCACAGGGAATGGGCCCATGAATACGATGCCCCAGGCATCAAAGACATCACAAATGATGACAGGATGCATAGGCATCTCATCCTTGGAACCAACGGTTCCTCCCATTCTCTGGCATACTGGACACGACTTCGTAAAGGTGATGGCATCGCAAAACAGAGTCGGCCAGTAAAAGCCACACTAAAGTACCTTCCATGTGGTCCTCTTCCCTGAGTGGTGTCCTCCTGCCTCCAAGTTGTGGCATAGGGAAAGGACACTCTGGTATTCCTCCTGAGGAGTATAGTGTCTCCAAACACAGTCCGGTCCTTCGAAGAAAAGGATCAGATCCTCCCAATGGTAGTGTCTAGCATCCGACTTCTGTCGGTCGACGTGGCTCTTGGGCCAACCTTCGGAAACTTTCTTGGAGACAAGATAGTTCACGATGTTGGCATACCATGGGAGTGAGTCAACCACAAAAATTGACTCATCAGGGAAGGAGTCTCGAATTGGTGAGTCCTCGGAAGTATTGATAGCTTAGAGATGAGAGAGATGATCGGCTACTACGTTCTTCTTTCCAGGTTTATCACGAATATCAAAATCAAATTCCTGGATAAGCAAAATTCATCGAAGAAGATGTGCCTTCGCGTCCTTCTTCTCCATCAAGTATCGTAGCGTCGTGTGGTCAGTGAACACAATTACCTTGGATCCAATTAAATGAGATCTGAACTTGTCCAAGGTAAACACTACCGCAAGCATCTCCTTCTCTGTAACTGTATAGTTACGTTGAGCGGTATCAAGCACTTTGCTTGCGTAGTGGATTGCAAACGGGACGCCATCCCTCCTCTATCCTAACACAGCCCCAACAGCAAAGTCTGAGGCATCTGTCATGATCTCAAAAGGTAGAGACCAATCTGGGGCTTGTAGGATCGGGGAATCCATGATCATTCCTTGTAATAGCTTAAAGACATCAAGACATTTGTAATCAACAATAAACTCCATGTCTTTGCCTAAAAGCTCAGTTAGCGGTCAGGCAATCTTAGAAAAATCATTGATGAATCTTCGATAAAATCCGACATGCCCGAGAAACGACCGCAACTTCTTGACGTTGGTTGGTGGCTGGAGTCGTCTGATCACATCCACCTTGGCAGGGTCAACCTCCATTCCTCTCTTGGAGATGACGTGCCCTAACACAATGCCCTCCGTCACCATGAAGTGACTTTTCTCCCAGGAGAGCACCAGATTAACCTCACAACAGCGTTTGAGGACTCGGTCCAGATTCCTAAGACAAGAATCGAAGGAATCGTCGTGGACCGAGAAGTCGTCCATGAAGACTTCCAGGAATTCGTCGACCATTTCGGCGAATACAGCAATCATGCACCTTTGAAAAGTACCCGGAGCATTGCATAACCCAAAGGGCATGCGCCTGAAAGCATAGGTACCAAAGGGGCATGCGAACGTGGTATTTTCATGGTCCTCTGGAGCTATGGCTACTTGATTGTAGCTCGAGAATCCATCCAAGAAACAGAAGAATTCTTTCCCTGCTAGCCTCTCTAGTATCTGATCAATGAATGGTAGGGGGAAATGGTCCTTCTTCGTCGCGGCGTTCAAGCGTCTGTAATCCACACAAACGTGCCACGATGTGGTTACTCGCGTCACGATCTCCTCTCCGTCCTCGTTGGTGGTCATCTGAATTCCTGACTTTTTCGGGACCACATGGATCGGGGCCACCCATTTCGAGTCGGAGATGGGATAAATGAAACACGCGTTGCACCATTTCTCTATCTCCTTCTTCACTACCTCTCGTAAATTTGGATTCAAACGACGTTAGAATTCACGAGAGGGTTTGGCTTCATTCTCCAAGTAGATATGGTGCAAACACAGAGCGGGATTTATCCCGTAGAGATCGGAAATGCTCCAGCCTATTGCCTTGCGATTTTTCTCCAGGATCTATAGCAAGCGAGATTCTTGCTCTTCGGTCAATCGTGAACTGATGATGACCAGATATTTCTTCTCTTGACCCGCAAGGAATGCATATTTCAGTGTTGTGGGTAAAGGTTTGAACTCAGGTAAGGTGTGATCGTCTAGGAAATCTGGCTCAATCGAATCTGGCTTAGTGTTGGAAGTGGTTGGATCTTTCTTTGTAAATGCTACCACAAATTTATTCGGCTCTGAAGTCAGATCGTCAAAGGTCTTCATGCGATCGGCAAAAGCCTCGTTCGACTCGTCATCCTCATCTTTCGATTGTCCTAAAAAGGGAAGGACTGACAGGCCTAGCTGGGCCTCTAAGTCATCGAAGATGTAGGGAGATGCAGGTTCTGAGCAATACTCGTTTTTAAGGACCTTGCAAACTGACTCATGCACTGGATCATCTCTGGAGGGGAAGGACTCATTGATGCTGGCTGGGTTCTGTCTCCATGGCCCAACTGTATCTACACGGTCGCGGTCTGGATCGGATGAAGAGTACTCGGTGTTGGATTCAGAATCCGATCTCTGCCATCTGGTTTGCTTCATCTCAAGTTTTTCATCTCCGCCTGGAGTTTGGAACTGGAACTTCCCGATCTTATAATAAAACAAGGCCCCCGCTATCCTGAGGAAGGGCCTGCCTAAGATGATCTGGGAGTCTCTCCAATTACGAGGGGTTTCCATATCTAGGACAATGAAGTCCACTATGTATTCTTGACCCTCGACTTTGATTACAACATTACTCAATTCTCCTTGGGACCTCTTGGTTGATTTATCAGTGAACTGCAGAATTTTATGACACTAAATGGGTTTACTGTGAATTAAAATTGAATGAAAGGTGATTTTCACTAAATTAATTTTAGTAAATATCAAATCACATTATTTTCTGATATTAAAATTATCCTAGATAGATCTAAGTGTGAAGAATCCAAGAAAATTAATCAACCTAAATTTCTATGTAAAATGCACCTATTAAAAATCAATTAAGGAAATCACTAAATGAATTATTTAGGCCTCGGGATGTGTCAAATGAGATGATTTTTTGGGCACAATGTAAACCACCAATTTAATGTGAATTTTTGGTGATTTTTGGAGTCACAGAGAAAATACTATCAATTAAAAGGCATAATTAGACTAAATATAACAAAATTGAACAAATTAATTGACACAAAAATCCCCTGATATTACAAAAATATGCCAAGTGTAACATAATGAAAAGGACAACATAAGCTACACAATGCAATTTTTTTAAATTGAAAAATGAATTAAAATGAGTGCCTAAATATGCTTGCAAAGACAGGGATATAAATGCAATACATAAATAAAATGCTCAAAGGAAATATGCTAACATGGACTTACATTCTATTACCTAGAATGGAGGGGACTTGGTGCAAATCTCCCATGAGAGCATGTTGTGCACGTGATGGGGAGTAGAGTTTTATGCATGCGTTGGGTGCATGCAGATGATGCGTCCGGAGTGCGACAAGGACAACCACGGAGAAGGATGGCCACACGCTTGACGAAAGGCGAGCAGCGGAGCGGTCGTGCGGCCTGGCGTCCAGGCGATGGGGTGGTCTGGCCATGGAAGTGCTCCTGCGGAGGAAGGAGGGCCGAGGTAGGGGGCTGGTTGTGAACCTCCTCGCGCGGGAGGCACAGAGGTGGAGAAGGAGGGCCTCGCGTGGCCGACACTCGTGGCCACACGCGGGTACGTCGGGCGAGAAGGAGGCTAGGTCGGCGGAGATGAGGGGTGCCGGGCGGGTGGCCGCGCGGCCTTGGCGCCTTTTACTCGAGAAAGGTGCACGGTCAGTGATGCTCTGGTCGGTGGACACACCTGCAGTAAGCCGCTCAAGCGCGGCAGCGAGGAGTGGAGGAGCTTCATGGATGCGGTGGCCTTCGGCTCTAAGGGGAGACGCGGGAACGACGAAGGAGTGCACGGGGGTGCTGTGTGGCGACCGCGGCTAAAGGGGGAGGTCGCACATTTGGTGGTCGCTGGAGGAAGAGAGCGCCCAGGTGGCGGTGGCGCTCGCGGTCACACGCCAGGGGGGAAAGCGTGGCTGGACGATAGGCGGGGTATGTGGAAACAGAGGAGATTCCCATGTTGAACAGAGGACCCTCTCGAATTTGTTTTTGTGTCTAAATTTTTGATCAAATGGTTGACAAAAACTCCTCATAAAATAAATAAAAATCACTGTTGCATTCGCAATGTGTGATTTATCTGTTGAAGTGCTCTCTATTTGGTGATTTGTGGGACGAATAATGATGGATCGACGAGAGAGAGTGTGGGTGTAGAAGAGGAAGAAGCATAAGGAAGAAAATGGAAATTACCTGGAGTGGTACCTGGGACGTTGGAGTGTATGCTCCAACTGATCGTCGCTCAAGGGAACGGCTGGGCCCGAGCTTCAGCAATTCGCAATAGAGCTGCGACAAGGGTTAAGCCCCTTGGACCTCGCCTGAGAAGATGGTGGGTCGGCGCTCAACTATAGAACTCCCTAGCTGTCACCTAAGGTTGATAGGAGCTCTCCTCTCTCTCACTGTGAAAATGGCGGATGGGGATGAAGGAATGAGGAGAGGAGAATATAAAGAGGAGGAGGAGGAGGTTGGAAAAGAGATGGAGAAGGTGGAGTGGGTGGGGTGGTGTCGTTATTAGCTTCACCCTTAAGTCAAGGGAGAGTGGGGAGGAATGGGTAGAGATGAGGCTTGGCGGTTGATGGATAACCCTCTCATCCAACAACCTAGGATGAAGGAGGGAGATGGCATAAGTGGGTGAATGAGGAGGCGACACATGGCGGCTCCAGGAGCTACCACGTGTCGCTCCCAGAAAAATCCACAACTAAATACAAAAAAAAATCAAAAATAAATAATAAAAGATGTTAAATCAAAAAGTGGTCAACACGAAAGTTGCTCGTCTCGACGAGATCTACAACTTTTGTGAAGGGCCAAAAATCAATGGAAGTTATCTATACAAAAATGTATTTTTGATTGGTACCTTATAGATATAAAATACCGCATTTTATCTTGTGTAATTGTTTTTGTCATTTTTCAATAAGAGAATAATCAAAATAAAAATAGGGAAAATATGAGAAGAATATTTACAACTTAATCTAATTTTTTTGAATTTTTAATAATTAAGAAAATAAAAGGATAAAATGTAGGGGTAAAATGGTCAATATGTACAATATACAAAAGGGGCCTAAAACCCAAGTTTTGCATACGAGCTCCGATTTTAATGAAATTGGTCTTTTTTCAAAGGTCTCTGAATGTATATTACTCTAAAAGTGAGTAGACCTAATTCAGAGATTGTATGAGAGAGATATGTACATTTTAAGATCTAAGGTCTTCAATTGGGTTTGGGGTTTTAATGGGTAATTTTACAAGTTTGTATTTTTTTGATATTGTTCTTTAATTAGTGTCAGTCATATATACACAATAGAGTTGGTTTTATTAGATTCTGAGTTAGTATAAAATATATACAAATAAGGTATTTTATCTAATATACAGTTGAATATTTACAAGTGAAATTGGCTTCTTATTTTATGCAAATATGAATGCTAAAATGCAGATATTATGCTTGCGTCCATGAATACTATTTATGCAAGATAAGGGAAAATATGCATCTAATTACTCGGGAACAAAGCTCTATTTTCATCTTTTAGAGTGATGAATCGCAGATTCATCAGTTTCTACTGTTATTTACATAATTTGGACTAAAACAAAATGAAAGTACTGCAAGGTAAAAAGTGCAATATACCTAGGGCGTGTGTGGTGCAGGTACCCGAGCGACGTAGAGGGCTTTGATGGTCTCCTATAGATCTGATCGAAGGGCTCGCAATTGGGCATTGACTGACGGCTAAGATCAAATCTGGAGTGTCTTCTCCTTAATAGGACGATGCATAGGTGACCTGAATGAACACCTATGAATGCTTTCTTGGACTCACTTTGATCACCCATATCTCATCAATTCTCTCTCGGATCGGTCGTTTGAAGGGCCCATGAGGTAGCTACTAAAACCTACGTCTAGTGAACTACTTCAAATGTTCTGAATCCATCAGATATGTAATCTGGAAGGTCCTTTGCCTAGAGCTACACTGGAGGTCAGATTCTGGAAGATGTAACCCTCATCTCATGCACCTCGACCTGCACATGAAATGGATCTCGAAGACGCAACTTCGAATAGGGTTATTTGATGATGAAAGAGATAGAAATGGAGGGAAGCGGTGATTTGATCTTCGGTGAAAATGAGGGCTAGATATCGGACCTTCGATCTGATCTGATGACCAGATCTGAGGGGGATGGGCTACATAAGGAGGATGAGAGTGAAGGGCTGATCGATTTGGGACAAAAATCAAGGAGAAGTAGCCTCTAATTGCGCTAATCGTAGACCAGGAAATGAAGCTATGCAAATCTACCTCGATCGGCTAATAGAGATGGAATTAAATCTAATGGAAGCTACATGTATCTACGGGAAGGGAAAGCATATGTAGGCGATGAGGAAGGTAGGGTCGTCACCTCGATCCGGTGGCGAATGTCCAGAGAGGCTAGAGCATGGTGGAGGGATTTTCGCCACTCATGGATCTCGTCAATTCAGCATTGATTTGGCCCTCAGATGACTACTCCAAGATGTTGTCACCACCAAAGAGATACTGGAGGTGAGAAAGAGTGGTTAAGATAGATCCTCTAGGGTTGGTGGGATTGGATGTGAATTTATAGACACAGGCGAGGGTCTAGAAAGATCAAAAAAATACACGCAAGAAATTGTTAGAACAAAATAAATGAAATGCCAACGTGGATGATGGATGTGCAAGGAGCAAATGGGTCGAACAATCGAGTGAAAAGTCTGTCGAAGTTGGACCATAAAATTGGTAGAGAATAACAGGTTGGAGGGATGGAATCAGACCCTGGTCGAGGAAGAGGGGTTGACTAGATGGTCAAAGATCCCAATTGGACCAATAAGA
Organism: Ottelia alismoides; assembly: GCA_037367405.1. Classification (NCBI taxonomy): domain Eukaryota; kingdom Viridiplantae; phylum Streptophyta; class Magnoliopsida; order Alismatales; family Hydrocharitaceae; genus Ottelia; species Ottelia alismoides. The sequence goes on from JAZKJV010009975.1 coordinate 948,645, forward strand.
AATCATCTATTTCAATAAATTAAAATAAAATAGAAAATAATTTCAAGTTTAAAAATAATTAAAATGGATAATGTTAATAATTCTATAAAAAATGTATGGCACTTTTTAATAAATTAAATAAATTAATTAAGGTAAAATAAATAAAAACCTTTATTAATATGTATAAAATACCTATATATTCAAGAAATGATTTTTAATAAATTATTTCTAGAAATAATTACATAATTTAATAATTCAGTTATTTACAAAATAAATTAAGGATTTTAAAAAAATTGCTTCTATTTTTAAATGTTAATTTAATGTACAAATAAATAGGAATATATACAAGATGGGTAAATTATACCTATATAATAAATACATTTTTTATTTTGATGCTTTTTTATTTTGTTATTTTTATTTTCATTTTTTATTAATAAAATATAATATATACGAAATAATGAAAAAAATAATATGTACAAATAGAACCAAGAAAATAAATAAATAAAAAATACATACAATATATACATATGTACAAGTACACCAATAGGGTCCTAAAACCTATTTTTTGCATATTAACTATGATTTAATGAAACCACTCTTATTTGATAGATGATTTTACAAAACTAACTTTAAAAGTGAGTACACCTAAATCAAAATTTATATGGCCGAGTTATGAGGTTCGGTGGTCAGGCTTTACAGCTTTTAGATTTTGAGATTTCTTAGTATTTGAGATTTATTAATTATTCACAATTACTTTTTAGTTATATATTCATATTTTCTAGTGATTTTTTTTGATAATTCATTGAAATAATTAAGTTATTTGGAGTTGTACATAAATAAATAATAAAGAAGTTTTATATGCATAGTGCACATATAGACAAAGGGGTCCAAATGCCCAAACTCATACATTTTATTTCATATTTTTTTTGGTATTTCTAATAAATATTTTTAGTTACAAAACAAAGTTTAAAAGTGAGTTTGGTCAAATTGGAGATTTCTATAAATAGTTATGAACCTTGGAAGTTGAACTTTTAGGTTTTTTAGGTTCATTGTAATTATTTTTTTGGTTTAATAATTTTCTAATATTTTTATAAATAATATACATTATTACAAATAGCTTTCAAGAAGGAAACTTTTTTATTTTAGGTTGTTTTATTGATAAATAAAATAGGTGAAAATATATACAAGGTGAAAAAATATGAATATGTACAAGTGAGATTAGGTTTTCTTGATTTTTATAAGTTATGGACCCTATCTCCCCCTACTTTATCTATGATTGATCAAATCAATTCTGGACCTTCTCTCGAGGTTTGGGTCAGTATGCATTTATTCCATAAATGTGTCCTTCTTTATTTCTTTTCTTCTTTATTCTTTTATTTTAGTGAAAAGAATGGTAAATATACATTATTAACAAATCAATGATGAATGAGAAATAATGATAATTAATAGATATTTACATGTTTTTCACTAAGGATTTTAGCTAAAAAAAGAATAAAGATGTTGAATCATGGATTCATCATTCCTCTATACTTTACCTTTGTTAGTCCCTTATTAAACACTTATTCAAAAAAAGTGAAAAAGAAAAATAAGAAAAGAAAAAGGAAAGAACTTAGAATAATACTGATTATTAAACTTATCTTCATAAAATTGAAGTATGGAGCTCGATCAAACCTTTGTATTATTAGTTTGGTTCAACCTTATTAGGAAATGAAATGAAAACCTAACATGCTTTTAGTTCCACAAGACTCCTATTCAGATCACCTCAACAGTCTTGCCAGAACAAGTCTACATACGCAATCTCTTATGACTATGAATTTTACAAAATTTTATGGATTTTGTCTTTTTTCAATTTTATGCATTTTTAATAAATAATTATACATATTTACAAGAATTAACAAGGATTTTATACACCTTTTACAAAAACTTTTATAAAAACCATATACAAGATTATACACATTTTATAAAAGATTTTATAACAAGAACATTTACAAGTTTTATGTATAATTTTTACAAGTGGATTTTATCTACAGATTTTATTAAAGGATTTTATATACAAAAGAATTATATATATAAATTTAAATTTACAAAAGAATTTTATTTTTAAATAATTACAAACAATTATGGATGTTATTTACACATGGATATTACAAGTTTACAAATAAATTTTTATACCCACAATTTATATCCCAAGTGAAAAAATATTTTACAACCATTTTTCAAAATTTTATAAAGTATTTTCAAAATATTTTACAAATAATTTAGGAAAAAATTTTATAGATAATTTTACAAAAGTTTTCTAATCATTTTAAAAAAGATTTTTAAAACTACAAAAAATTACAAAAAGGGTTTTTCAAACATTTTATTTTCAAACATTTTACAAACATTTTTAAAATATAAATAATTTTGATACAATAATAGTCTTCAATAATTTTACAATCAAAATAATTTTATAAACAATTTACAAAAATTTATACAAAAATAATTTTACAAAGGTGTTTACAAAAGATTTTTATAAATATTTTACAAAGCAACTTAAAAATATTTTACAAAGCATTTTACAAAAAGTTTTACAAACAATTTTACAAATTGTTTTACAAAAGATTATACAAAAATAATTTTACAAAGGTTTTACAAACATTTTGAAATTTATTTTTCAAAATATTTTTATTCAAAATTTAGCCATACTATTAAACAAACGTACGAGTTATGGCTAAAGTATATATATAATATAAATGACACCCCTTATACTTAGCTCAAACTATGTCCTCATAGTGACCAAAGAACGACAAAGGAAGACATAACTTGTACTAAGTATAGAAAAGTGAAAAGAATCCTATGCTACAATGAATCAAATAATAAAAAATAAAATGAATAGAAGTCGGTGATCTCCCCATACTTAGGATCAAATAATCCTAAGTATAGACGATTGTACAAGTAGGAAAAATTGAGGAAGGAAATGTACATGAAATCAATGACTCGACTTGTTCCCCTCTATACTTAGGGCAAAGGATCCTCACGTATAGAAAAGGACATCAACAGTTGAGGGACAAGCAAGAGAACAGAAGAAAATAAGACAAAACAACAAGACAAAATGAACAACATCACTCCCCTTATACTTAGGGTAAAGAATAGGCAACAATAGGAGTAATGAAATGGAACGAAAATGAACAACTTAGTTTCTACACCCCCTATACTTTGGATTAAGTGTATCATAAGTATAGTGAAAATCCTAAGAGAGACCTTATGTGTAAAACAAAAATGTAAGAAACAAAGAACAAATCAAGATGAAACACATATATACAAAGTAGACAATGCCGAGGTGCCTCTCAACAAGCACTAGATTTTACGCCTCTAGATGGGCACAAAGGCTAGTACAACATAGTATTGAGGATCAGGATGTCATCTGTAATGCGAATGCCATATCTTCATTGTAGTCTCGGTATGAGAACAACAATGAGGCCAATAGTGTAAATGATGATACCCAAATAAACAATCAGAAGGTTGTCTTCTACCAGGTAAATAGAAGGAAAATAAAATTAGTCATTGGTAGTACAAATGAAATCATTGACTTCATTATCAGAATGGAGTGAAAGGGTGGAGTCGAAGAAATAGAACGTGGAGAAAGAAGGATCAGTCATGGAATCCTCCACATAAATCACCGTCTCAAAAAGGTGTGGAAAGTCAAGATCAGTAGACTCGCTAAGAAAACTGATATTAATGTGCATAACGTAGAGATATCATATAAATCATTGAATATTTCAAAGATCGACTCATCCTCACAAGGGTCGTCGAGGAGTGACAACTCAGACTCAGAAAAATTAGAAGACTCAGTCTCAAAATCTGACATATCAGATGCACATCCAAGAAATGAAACTGAGTAAAAGAACATGTCACTCATATATAAACTTTGGGGAGATGGGAAACATCAGAATGACTCAAGGAAGAGAACGAAAAATCAAAGTCAAATAACGGGTTCTCTCTTGAAGTCCAAGAAAACCATCAAACATATAAGAAAAATCAGGCTTAGTGAAATCTAGGCCAAGATCAAAGAGATCACTGACCTACCAACATGAAGGAAGTTGAACTGGGATGATGCTGAAAATCATCTAGTCCTCAGAAACTGTATCAACTTTATCACACAGAAGGATAGATGGCTCACATATGGGACTATCAATGTCTAGCAAATCAAAATGGTGTCCCTTATATAACTCTGGCTGCTGGAATTGATCAGAACATACACATGAATCTGAGAAGCACATATGAGAAAAGAAATCTAGTTGCTCCTGACACAGATGCTGTAATGGTTGAACTAACTGCTGAAACAATGCAGGCTCATGTTCCATCTCTTAGAATATCGGAAGAGGTGGTATCCAAGAAGCAGTAATTGTCTCATCGTCCATCATCTATGTGGCTTTAATGTCCATGTCCTTTGGCTGGTGTGTATGCTCTGACTCCTCAAGAAGTATATCACACATGACTACTTATGTATCTCCCTCATGTGTTGTCATGACTAAATCATCGTGTGAAGACTGGGAAGTCAACGAGATGTCATAATGCTATCTAAAGATAATCTAAAGTGAATCAACACCAAGACTGTGGTGTGAACCATCACACGAGGCATCGACCAGTCTCTGCTGCTTGGCAGTCATCCCCTATAGAACATCTGTAAAAGGGCAGTCTTCGAAATTCCGTAATCAGGAAATCTCTTCAAGAGGTCAAGAAACCTCAACTATGAATCATGCAATGATTACTGGACGTGTAAGGTAAAATCTTTGATAATAGACCACATCAACTCTACTTTATGATGGGGGTAAAATCTCTGCATGGACAATGCTCATGAGTCACCTCATGTAGCTATCTTCCTCCCCATCTCTCCATCTCATCTCTTGACTCTAGTTTGAAGTGAGAAAGGGAAGGTCATTAGCCTCAACTCCTCAGAAGTGATGTCTAAATATGCTCGTGAATCACAAAAATCCTCCAACTCATATAGATGAAAATAAGGCTCATCATGCACATCCCATGAAAACTTCGATAGTACTTGAATGAACTCTAAATCTAGAATGAATAAACTCAATATAGAAATTAACTTCACTTCATAATATGGCTTCTCATCCATCATCCCATCATAGAAGTTGTATGAATCTTTCAACTGTCAATGTGATCGCCTATGGAATGCACTCTCATCCTAGCATATAAGTCGCTTGTATCTCGCATCTCCTCAGTGTAATCTCCACAGGCCTCAATTCCTAGATAGCATGCCCAGTAAGACTCAGAAGTGGAACGGGAGGGAACAAAGAGGATGGGGACTGAGAAAAAGAAGAAAGAGAAGATGAAGAAAGAAACAAGGATGAGAGTTTGGTCAGAGTTCCAACCTCAAGATACAGTGATGACGGCGATGGAGATGAAAAAAGGAGCCGCAAGATCCAGCTAAAGAGAAATTGATTCAGTGTCACGACTCAAGAAAATAGGAGTGATGATAGAAGAAGAAAAATAAGGGTGGTAGGGCGGAAAAGAAAATAAAGTGAAGACAAAAGGAAATATAAGGAGAATGCGAATGACTTAAAAAATATGGACGTAACCAACTCAATATCAATCAAATACAAACGCAAAGCAAACCCCCAATTCGGCTACTCAACTTAATAAAGATCGAGAAGGATCGGTCGTTGATCTTATCAATTTTAGATTTAAGTGATAATACAATTACTTAATCAAACCCATGGGTGTAGTCATCTAGGGTAGAACCAGACTAAGCCAGCAGAACACACAAAACTTAGACCATATTACTTTTGCTAAAGATCGAAGGCAAGTACTTGCATATCAGTCGTACACCTATGAGTAATGTACATGAGCATAGGGTACAAGTCTAGTGATTTTGGCTCTAGTCCTTAGTGTCTACATCCTCATCCACTATATATGGAAAGTACCTACAAACAATGAGGGAGTTACTCTCCCCAAAACAATGATATTACGTTTCTTTTAGGGTTGAGTTTTCTTTAGCAGTCCTGATTTTATTTGGTTATCACTTTTTTGAGTATTTTTCAAATAAAATGATCTAATAATTTTTCCAATTACCTTTTTTTCCTAAGTGAGAGAAATGAAGGGAGAATGTCAAAAAAGCTGATGTGGTGGAAATCAATAATGCATGCAAGAGTAAAGAGATGTGTACCTTGCTCCTGTAGTCTACATGCAAAATGATCCTCTCATAAAATAAATGCAAGAAAGTAAACTACCTAAATGACGCAAGAGAAACTTCCTAAGCAGTAGCTTCTATCTGTAGGCAGGAACAAGTTTATTTGACTAGTCCAATCCTACGCTCTAATATATAGGGACAAATATTCCTATTACTAATCGGTTAACTTGCCCAACCGATATAATAGAAGCTACTTCTAAGGGCTCAAGCACAAAATTTAGCAAGAAAATAAATAAAAATAATGGTAAAGAAAACAAAATCTGGTGAGGTCCCTTAAATGCACCGACACTTAATGAAACGGACCTCGAAAAATGTTATATCCAGAGTCTCTAAAAAATAGAAAAAGGGCAAGTGCCGAAATTATTATAAATATTTTATAAAAATGAAATGAGAAATAAAATGCACCAAGAAATATGCTAAGTCTCCTGCTTCTTCTCTCCTACCCTCTCCAGCGGATCGATGAAGAAACAAGCGGCCTCCGTTTTGCTCGTGTGCATCGGCGCTCCTAAGAATGCAACCCTCGGTCACCAGGCCCTCACAAGAAAGAGAAAAATAAGAAATATGTTAGATCATAGTTATGAAAAATAATGAGCAAAATAAAAATAAAGAAGAAAAATTAAACAAATAAAGAAACAAACATGTAAACAAGTGTCTAAATGGGAAGAGCAAGAAAAGGAGATCTCGGATGAATAACCAAAGTCTGATCTTGGAGGGCTTTCGGTGTCCAAGACGTCGGATCCTGCAAGCATTGTATAAGCCTCCTCATGGCACGTTGTTCTCAACTAAGTGCTCACTCCTCAAACAAGTAAAAAATCCATAATTATGGCTAACAAAAATAAGTGTCTGAGAAGAAAAACAAACACCATGAATAGTAGGCAAACAAGCAACCTAGCTACCCTCATCGTGCCTCTCCGGCAACGGTGCCATTTTGATGACCCAGGTTTCACTAATGGTTTTAATTTATTTAATGAAAATGATGAGAAAATGTGATGTGAATATGTCGTTGTTACCCAAAATAAAACATGAATCAATTAAACAAATTATACAATAATAAAGGTAAATAAATTGTGGATTGTTATTTTAATCATTATCATGGTATATCTCCTAAGGTTGAATACAAGGAGGCAAAAATTATTAAGCAATTGCTATTCATTTCAATAAAAACTCAAAGAAGAGAAAGAGGAAACTCAAATCACGCGACTCTTGGATTTTTGTGAATTTTTATATTTTTCAGTTTTATGTTTTTTTATTTTTTCTAATTTTAAAATTTTAATGGTTTTTTATTTGCATTTTTTTAATATTTTTTGAGGTTTTCACACTAAGAAAATAAAGAAAGGTAAAAACAAATGAAACACACACTTTTTTATTTTTTAAATATGGTAAAATTAGTAAGAAAATTCAAATAAAAACAATATTATGTTTTACACAATTACTTACTATTTTTCTATTTTTTTAGAGATTTCCAGATTTTTTAAGATTTTAAAAATAATTAAAACATAAAATAAAGTAAATCGAAATTCAAGAACACTATTTTTGGATTTTTAAAATATAAAACAAACTCAAAAATAGAAGAAACTAATTTTCACAAATATATTTTTTGTGGTTTTTATATTTTAAGAACAACAAAACAAAAAAATTTTGCAAGCAAAAATTATGGAAGAAAAAACAAAACAACAGGAGGTTAACCAAATTTTTATGGAATTTTTAGAGTAATTATGACATTTATTTCAAGCAATATAAGTAGCACAAGCTAATCTGGAAATAAAGGACTCAACTACAATTATTTTAAATTGGAGATTGAATATTAACAAGAAAAAATGCAAGGATGACAATGTAAAAATCCCAATGAAGATGTTTGAAACACATGCAATCAATAACGTAGGGCATAACTACAATTAGTTCGAAAATTCTTCTATTTTATTAACATGCAAAAATTTTAGGATAATAACTGCAAATATCCACAAAAGTCATGTGTAGACTCATGTGTAGGCAATCGATAGGGATCAAAATGTAATTAATTAAACTACATGTACTGAATCGTAAAAAAGTTTAAATGTTATTTACAAACTTAGGGCTAAAACGAATTAAAAGTACTACAAGGAAAAGTACATTATATCCAGGGTCATGTGCGGTGCACGTGCAAGTACCCAGGCAACGTGGACGGCTCTGATGATCTCCTCCAAATCTGATCAAAGGGCTCACAATTGGGCAATGACTGATGACTAGGATCAAATCTGGAATTCATTCTCCTCGATCGGACGATGTATAGGTCTCCTTACTGAACACCGATGAAGGTGTTCCTGGACTATCTTTTATCATACGTATCTCATAAATTCTTGCTCGTATCAGTTTCTTGAAGGGCCCAGGAGCTAGCTGTTAAACCCCCGCGCCTAATGAATTACTTCAAATGTCATGAATCTATCTGAATTATAATCTGAAAGGTCCACTGCCTGAAGTAGCACCGAAGGTCAGATCTGGAAGATGAAGCCCTCATATCATGCTCTTGGACCTGCAAATGAACACATAGCTTGAAGACGCAGCTCCAGTCGGGGTTATTTCATGCTGGAAGAGAAAGAAATGGAGGGAAGCGGTGATTTGATCTTCGATGAAAATGAGCGGTAGAGATCGGACCTCTGATCTGATCTGATGACCATATCTAAGGGGGAAGGGATGTGGAAGGAGGGTGAGAGCGAAGGGGCGATCGATTTAGGGTGAAAATCAAGGAGAAGCGGCCTCTGATCATGTTGATCGTAGATCTGGAACTGAAGCTCTGCAAATCTACCTCGATCAGCTAATAAAGATGGAATTAAGGCTATTGGAATCTACTTGTAGCTGTGGAAAGGGAAAGTAGACGTTGGTTATGAGGAAGGCAGGGTCGCCACCTCAATCTGGTGGCGGATGTTCGGAGAAGCTCGAGCACAACAAAGGGATTCCGACATCACACGGATCTCGTTAATTCATCATCGATTTTGCCCTTGAATGACTGGTCCAAGATGTTGTCTCAACTCTATAGCTAACAACGGAGAGAAAAGGTGGTTGAGACGGATCCTCTAGGGCTGGTGAGATTGGATTCGAATTTATAGACGTGAGCGAGGTCTAGAAAGATCGCAAAATGCATGCAAAAAATTGTTAGAACAGAAAAATAGAATTGCCAGTGTGGATGTTGTATGTTCAAGGAGAAAATGAGTCGAATAATCAGGTGAAAAGAGTGTCGGAGTCGGACTGTAAAGCTGGTAGAGAATAGTAAGTCAGAGGGATGGAATCAAACCCATGTCGAGGAAGAGGAGTTGGCTAGCTAGCCAACGATCCCAATTGGACCAATAAAAATCAGATATTTAAATAAATTGAAATAAAATAAAAAGCAATTTTAAATTAAAAAAATTAAAATGAATAATGCTAATAACTTAATATATAATTTATGATGGTTGTTTCATAAATTAATTAAAATAATTAAATAAGGTAAAATAAATAAAAACCTTTATTAATAGGTATGATATACATACATATATATAATGATTTTTAGGAAGTTATTTTTACAAATAATTACATAATTTAATAATGTATTTATTTATAGAATAAATTAGAGATTTTAAATATATTTTACAATTTTAGAAGTTAATATAATGGTACAAATAAATATGAATGTATACAAGATATGTACATTATACTTATAGAAAAAATACATTATTTTTATTTTTGATGATTTTTTATTTTTTATTTTTATTTGCATTTTATATAAATAAAATACAACATATACAAAATAATGAAAATGTTATATGTACAAATACAAATAAGAAAATAAATAAATAAAAATACATACAATATATACATATGTACAAGTACACCATTATGGTCCCAAAACCTACTTTTTTGCATACTAACTCCGATGGTCGAGTTAATATGGTCGAGTTATGAGGTTCAAAATAAAGGCTTTGCAGGTTTTAAATTTTGAGATTTATTGGTATTTATTCAAAATTATTTTAAGTTATATTTTTCTACTTTTCTAGTGATCTTTATAGATAAATCAGAAACGGAATTAAGTTATTTGGAATTACAAATAAATAAAAATAATAATAAAGTAGTTTTTTATACGTAATGCACATATATACAAAGGGGTCCAAATGCCAAAACTCACACATTTTGTTCCATGGTTTTTTTGATATTTTAATAAATAGTATTAGTTACAAAATGAAGTTTAAAAGTGAGTTTGATCAATTTAGAGTTTGTTATTGATAGTTATGAACCTGAGTATTTGGACTTTTAGGCTTTTTAGGTTCATTGTAATTATTTATTTATTAGTTTAATAATTTTTCAGATATTTTATAAATTAATATATATTATTACAAGCAACTTCAAAAAGGAAACATTTTTATTTGACGTTGTTTTATTGATAAATAAAATAGGTGAAAATATATAAAAGGTGAAAAATATGAATATGTACAACTGAGATTTGGTTTTCTTGATTTTTATAAGTTATGGACTCTATCTCCCCCTACTTTATTCTTGGTCGATCAGATGAAGTCTTGACCATCTCTCGAGTTTGGGTCAATATGCATTTATTGCATACATCCTTCTTTATTTTTTCTTTTTCTTTTCTTCTTTATTCTTTTATTATTATGAAAAGAAAGGTAAATAGACATTATTAGCAAATCAATGATGTATGATAAATAATGATAATTAATAGATATTTATAGGTGTTTCACTAAGGATTTTATCTAAAATAAAAGAATAAAAATTTTGAATCATGGATTCATTACTCGCTTACGACTCTAACATCCTCGATCATCCAATCATGTACCATTGAGTCTACCATGTGGACAAGGTAGCCTACACAACCCTGACTGAGAAACTAGTGTGTCCTCAAGGCAGAGATGCACTCGATCCCACCACCAGATGTACATCCATCAAACTGAAATGGTGGCACTCTAGATAGATGGAAGACCACCATCCATCTTCCTAAAATGTGCCAAGCACATATTGTGATTATTCCATGCCTAAAATGATGTCAAAATCCTCTAATTGAATAAACAGTAGTAATGTGGGCATCTTGTGACGACCTATTTGCACGGCTACATCCTCCACTTTCCCGCAATTGATAAATAATTAGCACTATGGGCCCTTGATGTAAAATCAATATAGAACCTTCATCACAAACTTGCTAAATGTGGGCACCATATGATGTATAAGGAAGGAATGTGTAGCCCATGAATCAAACAATGCATGTAAAGAAATCCCATGGTATGAAATCATACATCTGATGACTAGAAGCATGGGCATGCTCCTGTATCACTGCATTCAGCAGGTGGTACACTAGATCCCATAGCAATGAATGCTTATTGTGGGGCTCGCTGAAAGTCATGGCCTCCACGTCGGAATCTTGAGCCCTGAAATTGTTTGAAAGATCCAGCTAGTCTTTCACTCAAATGTTGCTACATGCCCAAGATGCTTGCATGCAATGGGCATAAGACCTTGAAGTGGCCTAGCAATCCATAGAGGTAACAAGTACACTTGCTTGGCTGTGATAAGCTCCCTCTAGAAGCAAAACTGTTGCCCCAGTCCTACGAATCCATGTCTGCATAGGGAGGACGGGAAGAAACTGAACCACGACCTGCCAAGTCCTACCCCAAGGTAGGGATGGTGTGAACCTACTAGTTATCAGTGTCATCACAGTCAGATGGTGGAACCAAACTCTACGGAATTGAGAGAAGTCCTGAATTTCTGCTCTACTAGGCTAGGGTGGAGGTAACTGTAACCAACCTCCATGTAAACGGCTCTATGTAGCCTCCTACTTCGTTACCTTCGCAGTAACCGCCTTCATGGTGGTAAGGTCCAACATAGATAATCTATCTTGGACCTCTTCAGGCATCCCCCAGAGGAACTTCTGCAAGTTCTCTTGTGGATAAGCTATAGTAGCAAAGGAGTTGTGAGACAATTCCATGTAACATATCAGGTACTCATGTACTATCACTGACCCCTGGGTTAGGTCGACAAACTCTCTCCTATGATCTTCTACTTAATGGTCCGAGTAGAACTCTGTACGAATCTCATCAAAGAAGGCCTCCCAAGTGATGGGCTCAATCAGATGCTCCTCGGTGACATTCCACCACCACTCTACATAGCCTACTAATGAGTACTCTATAAAAGATATCCATACATCCTATGGCACATGGGTTGTTGAGGTTTATTATATGAAAATATACTAAATAATTTTGATGTCTTTATATATATCGAATATTCTGTAAAATGCTCAGTCAGGAAAAGATCTATAAAAAAAATCAAGTACAAGAAGAAGAATGCTCAAAGCATGGCAAGAAAAATATCATATCATTGGAGAATAGGATATTAAGTTATTACTTATCATGATGAGAATCTACATCGAATACATTTGATGTTTTTATAGTCTTTGTTAAGCAGCCATAAAAATATTACTAACCGATTAACCTAAATCTGCCATCAGCCATAAAAATATACTAAACGATTAACCCTATTCTACCATTTGATTAGTTTGAATACTTTAAAATATGTGAGCAACAAAAAAAAGGGTATGCATTTTTATGTAGTGATCATGATGAGCATCTACATCGAATACATTTGATGTTTTTGTAGTCTTTGTTAAGCAGCCATAAAAATATTACTAAACGATTAACCTAAATCTACATTCAGCCATAAAAATATTACTAAAGGATTAACCTAATTCTACCATTCGATTAGTTTGAATACTTTGAAATATGTGAGCAACAAAAAAAATATCTGCATTTTTATGTAGTTATAACTATAAAATAACTACTATATATTTCATAATCAAAATGTTACATCCTATGTAACTCCCATAACTACCTATTCTATCTAACCCTCAATATTTGATCTAAAGGCTATACTATTTTCTAAAAGTTGCAACATTAATTTAAATGAAGCAATTTAACAACTTTCACTAGACTTTGATCCTAACCCTTCAAATAAGATCATATGGTTTACATTTTTTATGAAACCTACATTTATTAGTAATCTAAAACTTATTTTTCAACTATAAATATTTACCTACTTCTCTTCATTTCTTTACTTCACCACTCTCTTTATTTACTATTCAAATCCTCAAATAGATAAATAGTTCTTCTCCCTCATTTTCGTTCTTTAAAAGCATCTTGAAGAAAGCATGCTTGAAAGGAGTTTTTCGCCATCAAAAGCTTTGCATTCATTTTGGCTATTGTATTATAAGATCTAAATTATTTTGATAATGTTATCTACTTTGACATTATCATTCTTTTATACTAATTACTTCTATTGATACTCATATATTTTGTATAATTTTTTTTGCAACTAGGAGACTAGGGGTGACATTTCTACTCCTATTGGAGATTATTTGTCACTATCCATACTCCAAGATCTACTCCATTAGTTGCTTATTGTATCTTTGTTTGCCATATGGTTAACATCTCTCTATTTTATAAGGCAAATTTAATATAAAATTTTTTTAAATTATTCTTTAAAGGACCAAACTTATAAATTGAAATCTATATATTATTCAAAGGAAACATAAAAGAAACATGGCTCCGTACTTGTACTCACTTTGTCTATATTTTGTTCCCTTGTAACTTTTTAAAATTGAAAAGATATACCTTATGGATTGTACAAGGTAGAGGTTAAGGGATTACACTACTTCCATTAAAGTGGTGTGGTTAGTGCAACCTATGTGTGTAGGGGCTTAAAAATCCTAGATAAGAATATCTAGATGAGAGGTTTTTACCCACATTGGTTTCCTCTATAAATTTGTTGTCTACGCGTGGTTTATTGTAAATCATTCTAATGTTGTGTGATTGTCATAAATCGATTATTTCATATTGTCATTTTGTCTATTGAATTATTTGTAAATTAAATCAATTAAACTAAAAATATAGTAAATGAAAAATTCACCTCCTCTTGTTTTTCAATTGGTATCAGAGCCAAGTTACATAGTTTCGGTGTAAAAACCTAGTGTTTAACGATCGTATTATGGATGGTGATCAATTGTCACATTTAGTTCTAATGGATAATGTGTCATACCTCCTTTCTTTGATGGATTAAATTATACTTGTTGGAGACAATGAATTGAAATATTTTTACAATCATATGACTATAGTATATGAGAAATTATTTAGAAAACTTTTAGTTACATGTAAAACCTAAAAATGACAATGTTTCTGATGAACAAAAAAGAAGAATTGCTTTAAATCTATGAGTGCTCTATTTTTTGCACTTAGTCCTAGAGAGTGTAATAGGATTTCACAATGTAAACAGCATGACATCTTGGCTACCCTCAAAACTACTTACAAAGGAACTACTAAAATAGAAAATAGTACAATATTTTACTTACTCAAGAATTTGAAAGTTTTCAAATGAAAAAGATGAAATTGTTTAAGGCATGTATACTAGATTTATGAATATAGTTAATAATCTAAAAGTTTTAGGAAAGAATTTTGTAATTGGAGAATTAGAAGGTAAAATACTTAGATCTCTAACTCAAAATTATGAGTCCAGAGTATAATCTTATTAGAAACCTAATGACATATGAAATTAAAATAAATCATAAGAAGAACGACATAATAGATGATAAAAAACAATCAGCGTTTAAGGTTGAATATGAAAATGAAGAGTCACATGAAAGTGAAGATGAAGATATAGCATTACTTAATAGAAAGTTCAAGAAATTCTTTAAAAATAAAATGATTATATAAAAAGGAAAATAGTTCTAACCCTGACCAACTTATTTGTTATCAATGTAAGAAAAAAGGTCATATTCGGAAATATTGCCCTTTGATAGAAAATGACGAGGAAAAGAGAATTTCAAAGAAACCCTTCAAGAAGGATAAAATAAAGAAGGCATCACAGACAACTTGGGATGATACTGACTTAAGTGAAAGTGAAACTGAAGATGAAGCTCAAGACAAGAAGGCGTCACGTTAAGGACCCATGGCGCTGGAAGAAGATATAAATTATCATTCAATGAATTATCATATGCTTTTAATGATCTTTATAAAAAAATAAGAAATTAAAAAAGAAAATAAAATAATTCAAAATGAATATATCTTAAACAAAAAAATAGAACTTAATATTAAAAATAAACTCATACTAGAAGAAAAAAATAAAATGAAGACAAAATTAAAGATCTAGAACAAAATATCTCTTCACTAAGAATTGATTCCGAAAGATTGTAAAAAGATATCTGAAAGTTTAGAAAAGGTAAAGGAAATCTTGATAAACTTTTTGGTTCTCAATTACCTAAACAAAATAAGCATGGTATAGGTTATTCACAATTTCAGGAATACACTAAAAATAGTAGTTATAATAAACAAAAAAGTTGTATCTAAAATCACATTACAAAAATTCTTAATAATAAACGAAAAGACTATACAAAGTAGAACTTTCACATTACACAAATAGAAATAAAAATCATAGTACTGATTTCTCAAAGGAATAAATTAAAAATGAGAATTATTATGTAGGTCACCCAAAGAGAAGGAAGGTGGATAATGAACAGTGGATGCTCAAACATATGACAGGATTGAGATCACATACAAGAAAGAAGGAACTGTGACTGTTGGAAATAATAAAAGTACTATAATAGCGAGTGCTATAGTAGGCCAAGGTACACATTCTTTTAAAAATATTTTATTAGTCAAAGGTTTAAAACACAATCTTTTAAGTGTTAATAAAATTTAGGATAAAGGATATTATGTGTTATTCACAAATAATTCTTTTAAGATATTAAATAAAGATACTAATTAAGTTATACTAGAAGGAAGGGGATTTAAATATATATATATATGTATGTATGTATATGTATATGTAATTGATATATCAAAAAATGATACTTACAATTGTTCAATTGTTGAATATAATGAAGTTACTTTATAGCATAAAAGATTTGATCACCTTAATATAAAGTATATAAACAAACTTGCAAAAGGAACTCAGTAAAAGGGTTTCCAAACAAAAATTTTAGCAAACATAATTTATGTCGAACATATTCCTTAGGTAAGTTAACTAAGAGGCTTCAAATCAAAAGAATATTGTGACAATGCATAAACCTTTCAAATTATATCACCTAGATCTTTTTGGACCTACCAAAACATCAAGTCTAAACTATGTAGATTTTGCTTAGTTATTATAGGTGATTACTCTAGATTTCTATGGGTATTTTTTAAGATATAAGGATCAAACTTTTGAAACCATTAAAAAAAATTACCAAATTAGTTCAGAATGAAAAAAATTCTATGATTATTTGAATAAGGACAGATAATGGTGGAGAATTTGAAAATGCTTATTTTGAAAATTTCTATGAAATAAATGGCATAAAACATGAATTTTGCTTTCCTAGATCACCACAATAAAATGGTGTGTTTGAAAGAAAAAATAGGACTTTACAAGAATGTGCAAGAACTTTGTTAATAGAATCATGATTACCAAATATATTTTTGGGTTGAAGCTATCAATATAACATGTTATGTTTTAAATAGAGTTCTTATAAGACTTGAACTAAATAAAGCATGTTATGAACTTTATTATAGAAAACCTAAGATAAAATACTTTAAAGTATTTGGATGTAAGTTCTTAGTATTAAACAATTAGGATAATTTGGAAAATTTTGATCCTAAAGGAGACGAATGTATTTTTATTGGGTATCCAAATAGAAGTAAGGCTTGTAGAACATTTAACAAAAGAACACTTAAGGTAGAAGCGACACTTCACATAATATTTGATGAATATACCAATATGGAATCTACAGACCAAGAACTTGATGAAGATGAGGAAGAAAGCACACCTTTTATTGACATTTCAAATATTAAAGATGTCAATATACATAATTTACTTCAAAATTGGATTTTCAATATAAATCACCCTGAACAACAAATTATAGGAGATGCTGAAGATAACATTAAAACCAGATCTCAATTAAATAATAACTTTGTTTATAATGCTTATGCATCAAAAATAAAACCAGAAAATGGAAATGAAGTATGTCAATATGTAAATTGGATACAAACAATGCAAGAAGAATTAATCAATTTGAAATAAATCAAGTATGGGATTTAGTACCTTCACCTGAAATTCAGCTAGTTATAGTAACTCAATGTATTTTTAGAAATAAAAGCGAAGAGGAGGATAAAGTAACTAGAATAAGGCAAGACTTATAGCTCAAGTATAATCAATAAGAAGGAATTGATTATGATGAAACTTATGTTCCCGTAGCTAGATTAGAAGCCATTAGGATATTATTAGTTATCTTGCACGTCTAGGAATTAAACTATTTCAAACGGATCTAAAATTCGCATTATTGAATGGATTAATAAAAGAGGAAGTATACCTTAAACAAACACCCGGTTTTGAAAATCCTAAACATCCAAGCAATGCATATAAACTTATAAAATCTTATATGGATTAAAACAAGCACCTAGGATATAGTATGAAATATTAAAAGAGTATCTTTTAAAATCAAACTTTAAAATTTGAAATGTTGATTTAACTCTTGTTGTTAAAAATATAAAAAATGACATATAGATTGTACAACTATATGTAAATGATATTGTTTTTGGATCAACAAATGAAATTTTATGTGAAGAGTTTTCTAAAAATATGCAAAATGAATTTGAAGCTAGTGTAATGGGAGAATTTGATGAACCCTAAATGCATGTATTCAAATCAATCCGTTGTAGCACAAGCACTTAGCTTCTCGTACATAACGGAGATGAATCTTAGTGACGAGGTTCTGGGCTTTAATGTATAACATGGGCAGTCCAGGGTCGAACATAAGGGTGCGAGCAATTTAGTGGTTAAATTTAGAGATCAAATAATTTAGATAGTGATTCAATGATTAATACTTCAAGCGGATACACAACACACAATCAAGAAAGAATCTTAACATATTTTTATACAACTAAATTAAATGCAGGAAAATGTGTACAAATGATCTGAATATGAAAACAACACTTAAGACAAAATAACTTGGATGAATGATGAAAATATCCTGAGTTAATTACTTGAGAAATAAATTAAGCAATAAGAAAAATTAGTCCCAAAAGCCTATCTCATCTTATATAAATGAGTAATTAACTCTTTTAATGATCAAATAATGATTTAATTTAAATAATAATGATCCATTAATGATTTAATTTAAATACCAGTAGATCATTAAGAATCATGATAATTTTATAGGTTCGAAATTTCACTTAGAGTACTTTTTCAATATAATTTCATGAATAAATTAAGCATTTTAAAAAGAATAATTGATGCATGAATTATAAATCAAAACCATCCTCAAATCTCGCTACCAGATGGAGTATCAAACAAGATTTAGAACGAGATCAAAATCACAATATTTGGATTTCCAGAAAGAAAGATATTCAACATAGAATCCAAGGGTACAAATGTAATAAAAACTCCAAGTTTAATTGCAAAATAGGACAGACAGGGACTAAATTGTAATTAAGAAAACCCACAAGGGTTGATGTGCAAATTACAAATAGGAGAGAGGACTTATATGTAATTATTGAAAACTTCAGTACTAGCGCTGTAATTTTTCCCCGCGCATGTGTATAACACATGATTCTAGGCTCGGATGGGAAGGCTCAAGTCACACGTCTACTCCTGGCACTTCACTAGTGACTCAGAATTAGGCGACACATGAACCTGAGGTTTAAACCGTTGCCTCAGAAAGCAACGTGGTTGATCTGGGACCATTGGATCTCTCCCAAATATGGGAGATCAACGATAACTGCTTCACGGATGTTCTTGAAGTCCTCCGTGTGCGGCAGAGGCATGGTTGTGCTCCGTCGAAGGCAGCTCTGCTCCTCTGCATCTCTCATGGCTGCCTGGAGATCCAACTACCTCAGTTGAACATCGACGGCGATGATGGATGCACTGAGAAGACGAGTAGATGCTAGAAAAACTCGGTCGATGAAGCGTCATCAGAGAATAAATAGGAAATCAGAGCTCGCATTTATTTTCTGATCATTGAAGTTGTAGAGAGTTGTAATGTTAGTCCAGACAACAGAAAAGTATTCTGCGAACAAAGTGAAGTGATTATGAGTTGGAATGGAGGGCTATTCGAATGCGTAGGATTAATCCCTAATGGGTGTCCTCTTCATGCAGAAGAAGATAGTGAAGTCGAATGATCGCAGATATGGAACAATGGATTGAGGATGAGAGATATCATGAAAGGATAAGGGATGACTGACAAAGGTACACGATGGTTCAGACAAGTAAAATACTGTGTAGCTACTTCGTCCTAGAAACTACAATGAGATAAAGACTAAGTATAGACCTGAAATTTGAAGGTGCAAGATGATGTAAATTGGATTGATACTCGAGACAATTTGTGAATCTTTATGCTTCATGATCTTAGCATTAAGTTCATGGCTCTGGAACTCAGCTCAAATAGCCTTGAACTTGGGTTGTAACTTAGCAAAAAGGCCAAGGATCTCACCGGAGGTGTACGCCATCTTGGCGCTCAATCTAGCCCTCGTACTATTGATCAGCGAAAATCCGAGCGACTAAGGTAAAGGTGCTAAATAGGTCGTTGCGACCTCGGTCACTCAGATGCACTTGATCAAGAAAAATTGAACCACTAATGAAAATAAAATCGATCAATACACGAATAGCGGTCCTGCTATGGGTTTAACCTGGTATAGCACCCAGGGTCGAACTCAAGGAGCACGGGTTGGCCGAGAGGCCTACGAAGTAGTCAAAATAAAAGGAGAAAATCTTTTTAGTGGTTTTTAATTTGTTTTATATTTTTTTTGGATTTTTAAGTAATTAGGAAAATAAAGAAAAACAAGGAAAAGCACACTTCAACAATTTATTCAACGCATCAAAAATCGATCAAAAATTTAAATAAAAATATTTTTATGTATTTTTTATTTTGTAGTGTTTTTGGTGAATTTTTTGAGAATTTTCTGATGTCTATTTTATTTTCTAAAAAGCAAAAATGAAGCAAACATTGGGCACTGTCCAGCCGAGCCAAAAAGCCCTAGATAAAATATCTAAGGGCCTTAAAATGGCCTGGAGGTAATTTTCCTGTAAAGATGATAAAACAAGGAAAATTTAGGTACCAATTTTATTGTTTTTGGATTTTCAATTTATTCACTAGAATTTTTATGGGTTTTTAAGTGTTTTTAAGTTTTTAGTGGTTTTCTGCAGTGAAAAATAGCCAAAATTGGCTAGAAAATCAAACTAAACAAGACAAACAATAGCTAATTTTTGTGGAATTTTTAAGAGAGTTTTAATATTTTTTTTGTGATTTTTCAAGTTAGACAGTAGCAAAAATGAAGGTTTTTGAATTTTTTAAAATATCAAACGAAATCAAAAATGTCCTCAAAAATCCACAAAAATTTTACACCATGGCAGGAGCCATGTTTCCAATTTTCGTTGGATTTGGAGGTGATTTGCTATTTTATTCAAGAATAAAGTAGGGGCACTGTGCACAGGGACCAAAGTGCAAATACCCGAAGTTCTGCGGGGTCTGGTGCAATTTTCCCAGTAAAACACGTGCCACGCACGTGCCTGGGGCACTCAGGGACCCAAATGTGATAAAATAAGTCCCGAGGACTTATTGGTAACAAGTACCAAAAGTCCAGGGGCTTATCTGCAAAATACCCAAAATATAACGCACATGTGGAAATAAATCACGCACAGGGGTATAAATGCAAATAAGTAAAAGATTTCATTCATTCAATAACATCTAGAACTACAGGGGTCTCTATTGCAAATAAACCAAAATATCACGTGTCGATGCACGTGTCCACAACTGGCAGGGGTATAAGTGCAAATACGATAAAAAGAAGGGTCCACAGTGCAATTTTCACAAAAACTAAACAACTACACTACGTATTTACAGGACTACAAACTAAATGCAGAAAGTAAAAGGGGTCTAAGGACAATTTACCCCTTATTTAATGTCGAAGGCTGGATGTGCGCCACGTCGACGATCTGACGGTGGAGAGAAGCAGGCGCTCAAACTCTGGAATGCAGGCCTGATCGGACGGTTAAGGGCCCTCCACGTGGAGATCGAACGGTCACGGTGCTTTGGAGGCCAAGCCCTTGGTGTATCGACGGAGGAGGAGAGGGCACGTGGCAGATCCGACGGACGAGGCGTGCTGGTGCCTCTTCCTCCTAGCGGATGGTCAAGATCTGTCCTCGAAATGATCTGACGGTGATGCCACGCCTAGGAGGAACGGCTCAGATGACAACTGGGGCGCTGGGGGACGATCAGACGGCGATA